>KV751317.1:23423106-23438519 GCA_001698575.1 Mola mola | reverse complement strand
GTGTCAATCACTGCCATCGTGTGAGCAGGTTAGGAGATTGTGGCCACATCATCTGTGTTTATGCCAGTAGGAATTAGGCTGATATACACAGTATGCCTTGTAGCATCTAGCAGGGTGTCGCAAGACATGTTGTCCCTGCATGCACCAGTAATCGCAGCTATAAGGAGTGCCAGTTATCTGGGTGGCGGTCCGTTCATTTGAAATGTGCTCTAAAAAAATGCGGAGGAGGTTTCAGCTGTGCGACGTAATGAAGTGAGACGGCACTACCAGCCAAAACTATTTTAAATAATGGCCTTCCTTTTCTGTCACAGCCATTGAGTGTCTCACTGAAACGTGCAATAGAAACTGGAAAACATTAGTCCCATCGGACAAAAGGCGACTCCCACATCATTGAATCTCTGCTTGTTTTAATTAATGGCACTAGCTGGGTTGTTCTACCGATACACATCACTGTCATCAACCTGGAGTATGGGACTTTTGTTTTCACAGAAATTAATATTCTTTCATTTCATTCCCACGCCAATGGAGCTCTCGTAATTATCTGTATTTCTGTATTTTATTTATACTGGTTTCTGTGGTGACATTCCCACCACTTTGTTAGTTTGAAACAGGGCTGGGCAATACAATAAATACAATATATATTGTTATCATTATATGAGAATATGTTTTGTCATTTTACTGTCACTCAATGAAATGGCATAAGTGTTGTTTCCTGGTTTTAAAGGCTGCTTCCCCCAAAAAATGTCACTTTCTGAACTTATTAGAGTGTTATATCTGTTGTACTATTTGCTTTTGCCCACTTTAGTCAATAAATCTGCATTACTGATGACTAGTTATCAAAAATGTCATTGTATTTAGATGTACCGAAAGTCATCCCTAGAATATTGTTACACTATCAATATCAATATCAACATATATGGTAGAAAATATTATGATATTTCATTTTGTTGCCCAGTCTCCTCAGAATTTTTGAGGAGAAATATTATATATGTTATTTATCATCCATCCATGGGGGCACTTCATTGCAGGGCTCACATTTAGAGACAAACAACCATCCACACTCCAATTCACAACTACGGCCAATTAAGAGTGACCAATTAAATTAACCCCCACTTTGCATATCATATCATGTTTAATTACCCTGACTGCCAGAAAAGGCAGGCAGAAGTGTAGGACTGCAAGTTTAAGTTAAAAAATGACTGGATGTCTAGCACATGGCTAATACAGTGTTTTCAGTACAAAAAGATGTGCTGAGAAAGTCCCTTCGGCTAGACGACATTCCTCACAGATATAAAAGACTTTTATTTTGACTTTCAGGATCATAACTTACATTCAGTGGCTTTCTCTGCCACCAAGCAAAAAATTAAAGGGGAAACACTTCAATGGAAAGTATGCAGCCATGTGAAAGAGTTTAATCACTAAGCTCCTGCGGGCACGTGCCTGGGGCATTTCAACATGCTGTTGGGAGAAGGCTGTCAACACAAAGGCAAATGTGGACACACAAAAGGTTGGTTTTTTTTTACATACAAATGCAAAACCCAGATTAGGAAGACTGTTTAGTGGTGGTTGCTGTGGTTTCTGTTTCCTTTGGTTAAGTGAAAAACAAATGCTTTTAGGATGTTTCTACTGAACAGAAAAACCACGGATACTGGAAGTGATTGTACTCCTTCTTTCTCTACAAGTGTGGAGCACTTCCAGGACATACACTTTAGGACTTCCAATCTCACAGTTTACAAGGACTTGGATGTTTTCAATTCCCTTAAATAATATTGTAGTGAACATGTATTAGAGCTAAAAGCCTTCATCAATTCAAGCAGTAATAAAAAAAAAAAAAATACTCTTTATGCTAACATGACTTCAGGACAGAAAAAACGTATAGATTCCATTTTTTGCAGATGAAAAAAGGGAGAAAGACAAAGAACTCTTGTAAAACATTCCTAACTTATTTCTCCCGGTAACTGTCAAAAAATAAAAATCCTTCCCAAGTACTAAATATAAGTTTGGTTCATATTAGCATGCAATCTAAAGGTACATAAAAGGTTTTATCAGGCAGATCCTTTCCATAAACTATCCTCAAATCCCCAGAAATCCTCCAAGAACAAGTGTTGGTGTGTGTGGATATGAGGCAGCACTGAATGGAGAGTAAAAACAGTCCCTATTTCTTCCTTTGAATGAGACACATGGATTGTGTAATTAGGCCACTGTGAGGTGGGTGTGTGTGTGTGTGTGTGTGTGTGTGTGTGTGTGTGTGTGTGTGTGTGTGTGTGTGTGTGTGTGTGTGTGTGTGTGTGTGATTGTGTCTGGAGAGATAGAGACTGAGACACTTTGATTATGAGACAGAGCGGGAGCACTCCAGCTGCCATCCTCCTAATAGCATCTTCTCTGCCTCATTAGACCCCAGTATCTGTGCTCACTCCTCATTTTTGGTTCAGGCAATGGCCAATACAAATCAAAACAAAACTGAGGTACAGAAGAGGAAAGCACTTACATGGCAACCCTCAAGAGAGAGGAGGGAAGGGTAAAGCGAACAGAACAACACAGCACTTAGATTGTAGCAGCCGATGGTCTAGCACACTGAAATTGATAGCTGCATGAGCTGAGTTCGCATGGGAATCAGTAAATATTATATGAGGTTCTGTATACAGTATAAACTGCTTGCAAATAAAGGGGTGACAGAAAGAAGATGTCTATCTTTTCTCTGCTGTGTAAACATAACTGACAGAATGGTCAGAAATCCATGTGATCTGCTAGATGCCAAAGTTGACTAACACAATTCATGTTATGTGCATGTTCATTCAGGCAATTCATTTCTGGACATCTTATTTTGTGTCTGACTCCCTCAGTCAATCAATACATCTGTTAAGAAGGTCAAACTGTGCATCATAGGAAGTTTGGAAAGCTAAAGGGCAGTATTTGTCTTCTGACCACATCTAAAGGCTACACTATAATGCACTCATCTGCCACACTTTAAGGCAGAGCCTGCCATCACAGAGAGAAGTGAGGCACTTTGAATTATAGAAGTGGGGATAACAACACATATTTTCAATCAGTCTCTCCACTTTCTCACCTTTTCACACCTGGTCTGGTTTGATAACCTAGCATTGCCAAATACTCTGATTTGAAAAGTTACAGGGCCCCCTAGCCATTTTTGACATTGCATACAGTAAGTGTTTGGTGGCTGCAGTGTCAGTTCTAAAATTCAACAAGAACTTGTGTGATATTTGCTCTCCTTATGTAAAGGGCCATAACAAAGTGTCTGGAACAAGTGGATCGTTCAATGATATTGGGGTTGGCAGATAATTCCTGCCTCCCCCTTTTCATATGTCAACATGAGCTTGAGCAGGACACTGAACCCCAAATGCCCCCAAGTGTGTGGCCATTGCCCTTTTTTGTTCCATTTCTTTAAATTATCATTTCCAGTTGAACTTTACCTTTTTTTTTTTTTTTTTGGTAAAATTTATAACTCTAAATATAACCCAACTAATAAATAACTTTTTTTATCCATAACATCAAGTTTTCAGTTGTCTCTCTTTCTGCAGTTAAGCAGCAAGCAAAGACTTTTAAAACATATTCTTATGGGCACAGTCTTCCTCTGTACGGTCAAAGTGCAGAATGCCATCATCCAGTCCAAAGAGGTCAATAATCTCTGACAGGCTGGCCTTTCTTCCCTGTATGTAGACGCCTGACTGGAGCTCATACAGCACAGGCTGAGCACAACTCCGCCACTTGTCAATCAACATCTGGAGCTGCGTTAAATCATTATTGCTTCTATACATTTTAACCATCTTGAGTCTGCGCAGTGTCTCAGTCTTATCTTTGACCTCCTTCCTCAGTTGATGGGCAGAGTCTTTTAAAGAAGGATATGTTGCTTTGGGAGTGGATCCAGAGATGCCTTCACTCCCTGATCTCGCCAAATTCCTGTTTACATCCACACAGGGAACGACGGCTGAAGGCGTGTTAACCGTCTCGGGGCAATCTGCTGAAACTCCTTGGCCACCCTTCTCCACCGCCTCAGCCTCCTCATCATCATCATCATCAACACAAAGGTGTTTGACCACAGAGGAGGGCAAGGTGAAGGAGCATCTGGATCTCTTCAGCCTCTCCCTCAGAGAGGAGCTCAGGGATTGATGACGCTTTTGCTCCATATGTCCACAGGGGCTTGACTCTTCTGAATTATCGTAAGGAGATTTTGGTTTGACGGCTTTAGGAGTGACCTCCCTCGGAGACAAGTGCTCATGCGCACCGTTTACGCTGTAATTCAGTAACGTTAGTTCGGCTAACAAGCACCAGCATAAATAACGTAGCCTCTCCAAAAACACCTTTTGAAAGCCAATTATAACATCGAATACGAAACCAAATGCTTTGGCTACAGCCAATGAGCGACTAACACCTTTTTCACGAAACATTACATCAAATATTGAACTATGTCAGCGGAAGGCCATTGCCTAGGCCAGCCATTGCTGTGTGAGTGAGCGTTAGGTATGGCTTTTTGGATGTGCATCATTGGAATAGATAAATAAAAGGTTCAACCTTACTCTGTTTTCAAGCTCCCTATTTCTTTTGTCTCTCTGACACTGGCAGAGGTTGCCAGACTGGTTCTAAACCCTTCTTTTCCTTGTCTTTATTGGACCATCATTTATCTTCCATAGTCAATTCACAGAAGCTAGGGGTCATTTGGGGTCAGCCCCTTTACAAATGGCGCCAATCATTGTGATGATGAAGAAGAGGAGGAGAATAAAAGACTTAAAGAACATTAGTTGTAGCCAGATGGACATTTGGACAAACCCACGTTTTTAAGGCTGAAGTCCACTTGACAAAATTCAAAGTTGTGCTGCATGCGTAAAGGCAGTGGAGTGAGAGGCCCACTTAATGCCTGTTAGCAGAATATGCTCCATCACTGATACCCACACCCCCAGCTAGCCTTTCCCATAATCCCAGGGGATCTTAGTCTAACCCTGAAAGAGTGAGCCTGACACGAGCCTGTGACACAATGCTACACATCCCCGCCGACCCTCTAAAAACACACACACACACACACACACACACACACACACACACACACACACACACACACACACACACACACACACAAATGCATGCAATTACTTCCATGAAGAAAGCAGAGGGGGGTTGGGGCAGGCAGGTGCTATGGAAGCCCCACAGAGTGAGAACCATTAATGTGTGTGTTTGTGCCTGATTGGAGGGGGCCCGTTAGCCGTCTGTCACTCCACCTGGCTGCTTGTATGATCAGTTGGTCTGTGTTTCTCTACCCCTGGGGTTTCTTGGTTATATCAATGTGTTTGTGAGTGTGTTTCTTACAAGGTCAGTCTGACTGACAGATCAATGCATCTAGGATTATGTATCACCCTAATTGCATTATCAGGGTCAATATCAGTGGATGACACACCCACAGCTTCCAGTGAGCTCCCTGATGTCTGATGCCCCCCGCCCCCGCCTGCAAGACTGTGGTCCAACAAATCTGAGGCCAGGCTGCATGTTATACTGGAATTTTTACCCAGCAGGCAGGCAAAGGATTTAAAGCTACACAAGACAAAATTTAGATCTAAAAATAAATTTGTTTAACCAGCCTTAATCATAAACTGGGGCTAAAAGAGAGAAGACTTTGCCACCTGCACCAGCTGAGACCTGCTAGTTACACCTCATTTAGCCACATTACATTTCTGGTGTTGGGTATGTTTCCACAACGAAAGAAATTAATGAATTGTCAATAAGGCAATGGACAGAAATGAAAAAGTTGGAGTGCTTTAAGCAGCACGAGGTGGCAAAGCAACACAAGCAAGCATGGAAGTTAATATTTCCTAGTAGTTTTAAGTCCCTTCTCTTAGTGATAGAACAAGTGTTTCAGCACAATTACAATATTAAGGTCATGATGCATGGACAAAATTGGCAACAAAATACCATTAAGAGTGATGTATCGGTGTGCATCACAGTAGAGACCCAACTACTGACCTTTGTCATTGGTTTTCCTATTCCCTTACTTTATCCAAAAATGCCCTCTTTCATGACCTTTTAACGAAACAACGCAGCATTTCAACCACTCCAACACACCTGCATTGTTTCAGGCTGCTAACACTGACTTATGCAAGAGGTCACCCGCAGTTCGGACACAGATGAGCACCTGAAGATGCTGAAGAAGTACACCACAATGAGTGAAACATGCAGATGGTGGGGGGCTGAAAACACTGCAGCTTGCACCACATACCTTGTCAAACAGAGACTTCCATTTCTGAGGCGAGAAAAGAGAGAGAAAGAACATGTGATTGAGCTAGCGAGAGTGAGAGGAAGGTTCCATGAAATTTTCAGAAACAGGTTCTGGAGCAGAGAGGAGCACATGTTTGGAAATGACAAATCTTGGCCAAAAGGACTCTTGGCTGTGCAGCATTTGCCTTTAATTATGTTCTTGGAATCACATGCTGGTATTATCTGATCATTGTGGTCAATGAGCTGCAGCAAAAGATAACAATGTACCAAAGTGTACATCATTATGTGTAACAGGCCTCTTGTAGCCAAAAGTCTTAACCACTAGCCAAAGAGATGCATGTGAAATCACTGCAATATATCAGAAAGTATGTCACTGTGAAGTCACACAGCCTTTTAAATACCCTTTGTTATCAGTGTAAACGACCCTCCATTAATTTAGGGCTCATGCTTTGTTCTGCTTCTCAAAATCAAAAACACAGCCTGCTCCATTTCAAAAGGAAAGTGAATGTCCTGCTGCCCGGTTGTAAAAATCTGCGGCATTTGAGGCCACTTTCGTGTTGCGTGTGCAGACTTACGTCCTCTTGAGGCACGGGGAGGACATCAGTGCTCTCTAAAACGTCGATCTCCTCACCCTCCGCGTTTTCCGCCACCGCCGGAGAGGAGTTCACTGGCGTCTCGTGGGGTCGGCCCGTCATCCTCGGGCTGCCCCTCTCTATACACCCGCCGACAGCAGCGATCCGAACCTCAACAATGAGCCCACATGGGGTTTTTTCTTCTCTCAATTCAACAGCCGCTTCTTGGGTGCGTCAGCGACGACGGAAGGTCAGGAAGCCGAGCATCATGCTCTCATGCGCGTTGGATCTTTTGTTGGATTCTGGACAGCCAGAGGAGTCCAGGCGAAATGACACACGGATAAATTGAAAGGTGCCTCCTCCGGTTATTCCCAGTGCGCGTCCACACACACACACCGGACTAACGAGTCTTGGTCCTGGGAGGAAAAGTTGATTTTGGTGGTAGTTTAGTTACATTTCTTTAGTCACTCCGCCGTCCACCGCACCATCAGTGGGTCAGTCAGCCGCTGCAGAGAAGGCGCTCGAACTCTGCTCGCCTCGAAAAGATGCAGATACCTGGCACAGTCCAGGGCTCAACGCGGGGACAAAAATCGTCTGCTACCACGCCGACAGGAAGCGTCAAGGGGAGGGGGAGAACACACCGACCGCCTCCGTTGAGATGGTTGCTTCAGCTCCAAGAGTCACCGGCTCTCTCCTCCAGCTGCACGAGTCCCTCCCGGCACAGAGAGGCAGATGGAGAGGAGGTGTGGGGGTGTAGAGAGGGGAGGCAGGGAGAGGAGGAGGATCACCAACCGCTCAGGAGGTTTTCCAGGAACTCTGGCTGGAAACCTGGCTGTCACTGTCTGTGCAAATAGCAGTTGGAGATTTTAAGACGCCAGTTAACCCCCCACTTTTTAATTTAAAAGGATCTATGAAGCTTTGCTTTATTCTCTGTGAATGTAAACGGTTAAAGATGAGCAGGTGGCACCACATGGTAAACAGAGGTAAACACAAAGCAGTGTTTGAGTGTGTGAAGGCGTGAATGTGATGGGTGGAGTTGTTGTGGGACTAAAGCTTTTTCAGTTTAACTTTTTCACTGGCCCCATAGGTCACAAATCAAAGCAATAAAAAGACAGAAGTGTGAAGAAGGGTAAATACAATTTATTTCAACTTGGAAAAGTTATTCTAAGTGTTATGAAACCAAGTGACCAGACATAGAAAAGCTCCAGATACACTGGTATTGCAAAGAACAACTTTATTAGGGTGACATGTCACCCAGACCCTGATGAAAGCCACAAGCCAAAAGACACCAGGTTAAACCTATATTCATAAGAAAATGCTGCCATTAATTACGTTCCTATTAAAGATGTTTTTTATTGTTTCTGATTTGTGTAAATTGTTTAGACAAATCTCGTGGGGGTTTTGCTGTAAAGAATTTTGCAGGGAAGCAAAATAAATCACATTCAATTTAATCTCACACAAACATTGTGCATACACTCTTAAATTGCAACCTTTACCAATCTGGAGAGGAGGGAGTGTTTGAGGCTAGAAATTTCAGGTTGTTTTAGGGAATATAATCTCTTCCCTCTGGGTCTGCTGACACAGTAACTCAAATGATGAGGCCCCTCTTCAGATAAGCACCTATATTACCTGATTAGACATGAAACAAGCCTAATAGTTGGGTGGAAGCCATTTATGAGTGTAAATTGTGTGATGGTTTGCTCTGCTGTAGGTTAATCAGATTTCTTCTTGACAAACTACTAAAATACCTCAGTTACAGTATAATGTGGCATTGCCATGGAAACAATATGGAGAGTTGATATTTTTATCCCTTTCCTACAATACAGTGTTGGGTCAAAGCAAAGTCAGCAACCAAATGTTTAAATTCTATACTTTTTGTGGTCTTTTTTAGATGCTAAACTTTATTATAAACACATTGTGGCCTCACCCAAAATTCATACTTATAATTCACTTTTATCTCTTTTCTCTCATATTTCAGTCAAACTCATCAGCAAATTCAAGCATCTTAACATGTGACACTTTAGGGACTGAATTGCTTCTAAGTTGCACATTTGTTAATAGAGAATAAGGACTTCAAGGCATAAAGTTGTTTGGAATTGCATAAGAGATGCAGTGTCTAACTAACCGGACATGGGAATACATTAAACTGGGACTGTGATGAGAAGTTGCAATTAGAAAATAACATCTGTGGCCACATTATTGCATCTTCTGGAATCAGCAGAGCTCAAAGGGAATCACAACAATGATCATTCTCTGTTCAGCACTTATGCTAACAGGCTTAACTTCATTGCTTCATTGTTGTTAGGGAACTTTCTGTACAGTATATTAAAAAAAACAAACAAAAAAAACCCAACAGAAATCTTGCAAACAAAATGTACATAATGACTGTAAAAGTGTAGATTTTCAATATCTTGGCATACTAACTCAGACATGAGCTGAACAAATTAACAAACACGAGAAGACGTGAGAAAGAGAAGCAGAGTTGCCCACATATCCACTGAGCAAACAATGACCTGCTCAGATGTACAAACATTGAAAGGAAGTGTGCATCCAAGCCTTTGGCCTCAAAAGGCAGATAAATATTTATCAGATTGAACAGAGATGGTTGTGCAGGGATGAAACCTTTGCATTCAATGTTCAATGTTTGAATCAGTAATGGCATTTTGGACAAGAATTCAAACAGATATACAGTCCACTTTATTATATACACTATTTACATAATGTTCAGTCGGATAAAAGCATAACTCGCGTATCCAATCCCATTTCAACTGACACCAAGTTGTTCATTTCAATCAGCAAAGCAACCAAAAATACCAACATATGTAACTCACCATAGCTCATTAGCAGTTTATGCTTAATTTCAAAATAAATATAGATAAATTACTTTATAATATCTTGGAGACAAGATGATTTAGCAAATGAGCAATTTCGGTTAAAAAAAAAGAAAAAATAACATTTTTCTCTTTTAACCTCGTAATCGTTTGCGAAATAAGCTTTCACTTTTTCTCACATGCAAAATTAAAAACCTATTTTTTATTTTTTTATTTTTTTATTTTTTTAAATTGGGACGGCTGAAACTACAAAACCATGGTGGACTTCAACAAATGCAGGTGAGAAAGCCTTATGACGTGACTGGACAAAATAACTCTATATGTATTAGAGGTGTAGGGACACTTGGACGCAGTTTACCCGAGCATCACCGTGTTTTGAGCAGCATTCTGTACATGGCAAAGCCCAACACTGCAAACACTGAGGCCCCGACACTCGCTCTAAGCCAGAAGGTCGAGCTCTTCGGTTCCGTTTGGCTCACATGTCTGTGAAACAGAGAGGAGCAAGACAGATTAATACAGAGACAGACTGGACAGTAAAACAGCAAAGATTACAGATTTTACACTGAGATGTAAATTCCTGACTACAGGACAGTTACAATTACATTTTCTCTCAACTCTAAAATGTGAAGATTCAATCTAAAAACAAAGAACAAGGTTGAACTGATGACAGAACAGACGTGGAACCTCAGAAAGATGGAGAATCAAATGAAGTCATATGAGGAAGGATATGTAGGGCTGGATACAGTTAGGCACATATTGTAAGTACTTGGACAGTGACACAGTTTTTGTTATTCTACCTCTGTACCCCACAACAATGATTTAAAAGAAAAACAAAATAGATTTATAATTATTTTAAATTCAAATTACTTTTAAGGCTAACACTAAGTCTATAAATTCAGGACTTTGTGTAAAATTGTCTAAATAGTTAATGAAATACTGTTGTGACACTCCTCAAAGTAATGCAAAGTAAAGTCTGTCACTATCCAAATATTTATAGACCTACCTGTATGCCTTGAAACTACAAGACAATAATTAGATATGACCTCTTTTTTAGATGAAACAGCTGAGGTACACTGACATGACAATGTGATAGAAACAGGACTTCATGCTTTCAAACCTAGTGCTGATACATCATGAGCAAGCATTTAAAATAAAGCAGAAAGTAAAAGATGATTTCAGAATGGCTTCTTAAAGGAGATTCAATTCAATTCAAGACTCTGACAGCTTGAAACAAGGATGAAAAAGAAATGTGACAAGAAATTATGATGTAAGGAACAAGAGTTTCTTAGAAGATAGTAAAAAACAAAAACAAAAAATGGGAAAAGTTTGGGGTGATGATGGTGACAAATCTGAGAGGTAGTAAGGTTGAGGGGGTTGGAAAAAATAAGGACCTTCTGAGCACAACAGCGGAGAGTTTGGCTCTGATCATCTGTAACAGCTCAGAGTTGAAGAAGTTCTGACACAAGCAGAAGGTGCACCGGTTACAGGTGCACATGCAGCGCAGCCGGGCGTGGCTGAGGAGACAATGGGAGAGAAACACTCACAGTTCAGACTTATCTCAAACACACACGAGAACGAGAGGAAAATGAGTCAGAAATGGCTTTTCGCTCATCACCTGCGAGCCAGAATCCACGAAAGACAGTAAAAATAAACCTTAATCAAATGAGAGATGCAGTATATCACATTTTATTTAATTAGTAGAACCAGGGGGGAATCAAAGTTAGATTTTTTGCCAAAAAGCAAAGGAGGATGTAACAACTATCTGTACTCCTTCAATATTCAAATAAGACTTCGTCTGTGTGATGTTTAGACTGAGAGACACAGCACTGTCCATCACTGCTCAGCATGGAAACCCGTTTAGCCAGATTGCAGAAACTTGTGGCACCAGAGGGATTTCAACACGTCTGGAGGGCAGTGAAGTGTATACTGTAGACTCAAGTACATCATGTGTGATGCTGACACTTGCGGAGAAGAAGAAAATCCTCACAGGGAGAGGATTTCTTCTGACGCACGGACTAAGAAAAAAATGACATATACCAGCGCTGTATTTAAACTACTAATTGCATGGAGAGGTTGAGGGCAAAAGAAAATCAAAAAATCTCGAAAAACACAATTCAGTTGCAAAGAAGCAACTCAGTGACTAAGCTTAATTCAAGCCACAAGAAATAAAACAGATTCCACAGCTGAGGATTTAAAAGACCAGGCTAGTGCAATTCTTCAAAGTGATACATGAATATATTAACAAAGCTATTGTGTTTAAAATACATGTCACATAGGCAACCATAAGAAACCGATCTTGTGTAGTGTCTTGTAGGAAAATATGTAAGTTATCAAATGCATATTGCCAAATTATTAGGTACTTAGGTAATGCAGTGAAATATGTCAGAGCTGAGTATATGACTGAAAACAAGATATATATCAAATCATTTCCTGTGTATCACTTTCTGTAGCATCTTGAATATAATGTATCGTCATCCCTATTTAGTTAGCACTCAAAGTGCAAAAAAAGAAAATGTAGCCTCCAAGAGTTTTTGCATTATCAAGCTGCCACAAATCATCTGCAACAGTAGCACTAGTGATTTCATATTCCCTAATATACCAGACTTTCGGGATATAATAACGCTCATCAGAATAACTCAGTACAGCTGAAGAACACCAAAGGACATCCCACGAAATATTCAAAAAGTGGAATCAAAATTTCTCTAAAACATTAGTAAACACTGAACGCTCGAAACTTTGTGAATCTAAGATTTACGGCAGGACTGCTGTATTAGACTACATTACTTTTAACTATGCTATACTGTCTTTATCCCCCTCTTTATGAATTAAAAACAGGAAGTTTGTGTTTTATGTGCGTTAACATATATGTTGTAGTTGAAATGGTAAAAAATCTATTTCTAACTAGCGAACTAAAGTTTAGAATTTTAGAATGGTAAAGCTACAGTTTTACAGTAGCTTGTATTCATTGAGAAATAAAAGTGTCCTTTCTTAAAACTGGTGAAGTTGTCTGCCATCTAGTGTGATAGAATGACTGGCGCAGGTTTGAAACATCTAGATCAGGTGTGTCTATACTTACGGGTACATGGCCATTGTGGCGAGTTTGGTGTAGATGTCTCTGCTGGGTGTTGCTGCACTGTTACAGCTGAAGGACTGTGGCGGTGGCATCTTGTGCCTCCTGCAGAACTCCAGAGGACTGCAGCCATACTTCTGTTTGATCTCAGGCAGGTCTGACTTCGCTGCTATCATCATACATGGAGTCTTGCTCTCCATGAAGTATTGCTGACAGGGGAATGAAGAGAAGTGTTTTGGGTTTTTTTAAAAAGATGTCAAATGTAAACATTTGTTTTTTTAAATCGTGTAACTGATGAACACACAGTTTTACCTCAAAGACTCTGGCACAGTATTCAAAGGAGTAGGGGTTACTGACATCATAAACCAGACAGACAATGTCGCAGGCCAGATCACCATCAGAAAGGTAATCCAAGTCGGGAAACACTTCATGAAGCTGAAAAGAGAGGGAATACAGATTATCGCAAATTTATAATGTTGCCAGAATCTCAAATTCAATCGAATAAAGAGTTTCCTGTTGAGGATGTTAACTGAAAATTGTTTTCCTGATGCTGCAGTTCAAAGAGTCACAGTGGCACCTGCAGTATTTGTGCTCCAATTGTCCACCAGTGTCAACAGAAAAAGAGAGTTTTATTGTGGACTACAGAGGGGAGAGGCTTCGCTTTCTTCACAAACAACAAGTGGGAACGTATATGTGCGCTGCTGACATGTAGCATCAAATGCCAATGTAAACTGACACTACAACATTAGCCATGGTTCAATCATGTTCTGGTAACAGCACACGCAAGTTTACTTGACAAAACTGTTCAGTAATGATAAGACATTTAAATAAAAGCCAGACAACATATTCAGCCTGAGCTGGCTTTGATGGGTCACATTTGACAATCTCAAATATTATGCAGATATTGTTAAACTTAATTATTTGATTTTGATTTAATACAATACAACATAAAAATCTATTTAATGAATTGCTCCATTATAGTTACAACCTGGATTGTAAATATTTTGTTGAAATGCATAAAACGTAAATACTAAGGATCATTTACAAACAAAGTAGTTCCTCAAGAAAAAGAAAAAAAGCCATCATATCTATAGATTAACTGTACATTGATGGGCAACTTTGGGTGTTTTTCAAAACAAAAACATTTAAAGAACATTATAGGTTCAAACCACTTCTTCGCTTTGCCAGACAGACAATTATCGAGTTTGTTTGTTTCAAGTCGTGTTCAAACAAACTATGTTTACCAACATAGTTTTATGTGCTCAAGAGCAGATGTGTTAATATGTTTTATTATATCATGTGTTTCACACTGTGGTGAATTGCCCTGTCCTTTGCAGACAGTGCCTTCCATACCATAAGTCACACTCTCATCCGTCACCAATGAACCAATGCTGGCAATTCAATTATCATGTCATATGTCGTACTCACAAGAAGGTATTTCTCCTGGCCATAAACATAGGTTGTGCTGATAGCATAGTAGGATTTGTGTTCCTCCTTAATTAATTTTTGGCACTGTGAAGAAAAGAAACATGTAAAAGCAGATAATGACACGTGATGATTGACTGTGATTGTAAGTCACGAGGGGAAATAACAGTCTATATTAACACGATCCAATATACTGTATGTACAAATGAGATACCAGACCTTACATATTTCAGTAGAATATGTGTTTTTTTGCTATAATGTTTGCTTTTGGCAGCACCTCTTGGGATGCGTTTGGTGAAGGCAAACTATGAATTGGTGTTTACGTGCACTTACCATGAGGTTACTACCCAGGAAGGCTTGGAGGAAGCCGATCTTCCCACTGCCACTGGCTCCAAAGACATTACAGCAGAACACACTGCGCTGGGTCTGCTTCTTCTGCAGGTCAATCTTCTTATCTCTGGTCACTGAAGGGGGGGGCGAACACACACACAGCCGTTGCTGTACACAAACAAATGCCTGCAGGCAGTTAACAACAAAAGCAAAAGCAAATTCCCGAACAAGACAATACAAATCTATAACTCATCTTACATATATGTATAGGGTAAGATGAGGTATTCCCATTCACCTGTAATTCCTGCAGCTTGAGACTCTTGCTCAGCAATTATTGAGAAACCAAGATAACCCAAATACTCGAGGCATCGCTGGACATCCAAGTACGTTGTTAAACTGAACAAATGAGAGCAACACGGATTAGATTTGAGATGAACTAAAGTATAGAAGCTAATTTTTTTTAATACATATTTGTACATTTTTATTTTGCTGAAAACAAATTTATAAAGAGCTCATCAATTAATTAATTTTCTTAAAAGCCAGATTGTGTAGAATTTGAATGCAAATTTCGTAAATTTTAAATTATAGGATGTTGAAGTTTTAGCACTAATAAAAGACTTTTTAAGAAAGAGACAACAAAATTGTTTACCTCACTAAATTGCTGTTGAAAGGTCCGACTAACCATTGTAAGCCAACTCTCCGTCCTCACTATTTTGCTGCACGTGATGGAGAGTCTGGTTCTAGAAGCATTACACGTAGGTGCATCGTCTATATAATTATGATATTTAGTAATAGTGGATGTTGTTTGAGAAATGACGAGTCTGTCGAGCTCAGTTTCTAATACTTCCACCAAAGTCAAAAATGTTGAACTTGACTTGTCCTTTTGAGCACTTACGTCCACTGGGAGAGATATCCCTGGTAGGTGATCCACCCCTGTTCATTAGTGCACACTGTGTTTTTCAC
>KV751317.1:23411644-23422934 GCA_001698575.1 Mola mola | reverse complement strand
AACAAGTCTGCCAGCTCCTCTGGCGACAGGGCACAGTCACGGTCCTGAAACACACAGATGTTGGTTACTGTTCAGAGGGCATTCAGATTTTGACTTGCCCACTGACAGATGCAGACATACAAACCTTTCAAAACTAGAGCCTGACATATATATTGGTTCAGATGCAGGGGTGAGTTACAGTATATTACATTTTCAGTGTTTCACTGCACTGTCATTCAGGTAAGTAAAAGTTAATTGTTAATATGTAAAATATTCTGCCTTTGTTGCATATCTTCGTTACAAATAAATTATAACCTAATAAGAAGGATCACCCTAAAAATGTGTATCAATGTACCAATATTGGAACTTTTTTCTCCCTGATATCAGTATCAGTATCTGCTTCAAAATTTTCATATCCGTCAGGCTCTATTCAATATGTACACATTTACAGGGGCAAAGTAAGAAAATTACTTTTGCATTTTTTTGCAGAATTAAAGCGTATTGTTATCGACCTGTCATTTTGGTAGAAATTTTGAACAGCTTTATTAGATGACACCTGCAAAGATCTTTCCTCCATTCAGGAACTCTGCCAAAATGACAAAAACAGTACTTGAGTTGGAGACATTTCAGATGGGATTTAAATGATGATTTTAACTGCCTGTGCTCAGTTGATTTCAAGAAAAAAAATTAACTCAGATTGCCGCCTCTCATTTCTACCTGAGAAAACAAGCATGACCGTTACACACATATACAGGTGGATGCTAATTACTAAGACAGAAAGCAGATCTTGGTGCTGCCTGCCACTTTCGCTCGTTGACTTTCATCCTAATCTCGGGGCTAATTCTCCTGTCAATCCCTCCTCGGCGACAAAGCATTAAATCACGACTCAACGGGTGGTCAGTGCTGGCTCCGGCAGTATTGCACAGGGGGTGCTCGGCACCGAGTGCCCCTCCAGGGCAGAGGATAAAGTAAAGACACAAGCAGGTACCTTGTCATGTTTGTCAAAGACACTCTGGAGAAAGAGGTAGGCATTGTGGTTGAGCTCTGTAGTGCAGTCTGGAGGGATTTTCAACCTAAAGTAAATAAACACTATAATCATTGAGTCTGAGCAGAACACGACATACAATACTACAATTATTAATTATGAGGATTAATATAGAATACAGCTTGCTTAAACAACTGGCTCAGTAGGCAATCAGTATACATAAAAGTATCTCAAAATGAGCTAATTCATAGTAACTGCTCGTAACTACATCATTCGGCTGGGTGATATCACGATTTAACACTCACGGTGGGAAGAGGTAGTCCTGATTTAGCTCCAGGTCGTCATCATATCCAAACCTCCTCAGCACGGTCCAAGTGGTTTCATGGCGTCCTCGCTGGATGAATAGGGTGTGGAGGAACAGGAAGCCTAGACAGAAATATCAGAGGAACAAACAAAGCAGTCATGTTTATGTACACTCGCACATATATTTTTGTCTCACTATTCCTGAAGAGAAAGCCAGTCCATCCCCATCTACCTTTGAGGGAGAGTCCATCGTTGCACACCCAATCACTCAAATTCTTCCTAACCACATTTTTTACATCATCTAACGCCTGCGGCTCCAGCGGGGCATTGAAGCACGTTCTCTGCCATACAAAAACATCATTGGTTTCATAACTAGCGCATTTGATTTATTGCAAAATTCGCTGTTGACCTTGTTGGCCACGACAGACATCCGTTCACCTGGAAGAAGTCGAGCTCATTATCGTTGAGAATCCCATCATTGTCTAAGTCCGACACTTTGAAGATTCGAGTCAGGGCTTTTACACAAAGGGACTTCATCTACCACAGAGACAAATCACAGTGAACAAAATTATTTAGTAAGGGGCCTAAATTTCAGTTATATACAATATATAATTGTATATAAAACATACAATTTTAGACGGAACTGTATGCTCACAACAGCTAACGCACTTAAACTGAATAACTTTATTGTATCATGTGTCGAAGATTTTCACATGTAGGCCTTGATATACAAAAAGCCACACTGGGTGACATGAGTGATGCAGAATTCACACAGTGAATTTATTTGCTTACAGCTTTCTTCTCTGGACAGTAGAGAGGACCTGTGGGGTGCAAAACTGCCTTCTGTGCATAGTAGAACAGCTCAGAGATATTCTTCAGGTTTTTCGCTGAACACTGTGAGCACAAAGAAAAGATTATTTCAACAGTTGATACATGTATCCTGCTTCTAACAGTGCAGCTACACAATGTTCTGGAGACAGCTTTCAGCATTTAAATCCTTAACGCCTTCAGAGTCTGGCACTACTGCAAATGTAAAAGTAACAGTAATGACACTGGTGCAGTACTGCCAACAGTGTTTACTTACTAGTGTGCATATGTATACAGTATGTCTACATACTTGTGTGTGTGTGTGTGTGTGTGTGTGCGTGTGTGTGTGTGTGTGCGCGCATGTGAGCTAAGTCAGGCAGGGTATTTACACACAGGATCTGCCTGAGCGACATGCCTGGTCTAATTAACCAGGCTGAATAAATGCATGTACTGCCCTGTTAGGAGTCTCTCATCTGTCTCAAAGAGTAAACTGTTTTCCTCCTAAAGTTTTAATCTAGACAATAGACAAGATGATAAAGAGGGTGCAGACTTCCACATACTGTATAAACACATGTATAGCCTGCTCGATTGTGGGGTTTATAAATTAATTCATGTGAAAGGAAAGGCTGTAAAGATTTTGATCTCTTTACATTATCTCAAGTGTCTTCAGTGGACAGATAAAACCCACAAAAACACATTAGATAAACTAAAAAAATGCCTCAGTGCGAACCTAAAAGCAATGCTGCTCCTCCTTAAAACACTTCCACCTTGCAGTTATTATCAATCTTCTGTCATGTTTCTTCCTCTAATTATGATCTGTTTAATGAGTTTACGTTAGGACAAGATATTGATTTCCATTTCAATAATGTCCCTTCTGATGTTGCGGCACTAGGAAACACATGTGCGTGTCTGGCATTAATTAAATACGGAAGTATTTACTGGGTAAATAGCAGAGCGGCCAACCTCTTACCTCAACACAGGTCTCTATCTCACTGTACTGGTTCATGATGGGCAGTATGGTTTCCATGCTGCTGTGTTCCACCAGGTCCGACTGGTTTCCCACCAGAATCAGAGGAACCCTGGACACACGAAAAATACATAAAGTACCAACAACCCAGTATGCAAATATTTTTTCTGCAAAGAGTCATTTTCTTTCTAAGGTATAGCCTCTGCGTCATATTAAGTAACAACTTGATTATTCACACCTGCTGTCCTTATCTGTGTTCTCACAAATAAGGGGAATCCAGTGGCTGGTTACCTATGTAAATAAAAGGCAGAAAGTATAAAAACATGTAAACCATAGAACCTTAACAGACCTTTATTTTATGCTGTTTATCTGCAATAAAGGAAAATTATGACAGCATAAGTAAAACTCACTTTTTCTATGGACTTCTTGTTGTTGACAGAGTATACAATGCAAATCACATTTGCCTTTGAGAGAGACCAACACAGACATCCATTAGGTTTTTACATTCACTCAGCAGTTCTTTGCGAGTTAACATGAATTCATAAAGCACTGACTGACCTTGGAGATCTCCTGAAACAACTGCTCATCTGTCTGCTCTGCCTCTGCAGGAGAAAGACAAGTGTCCTGCAGTGAAAACCTGGAAGTTGCACTCTCTTCTTTTGTCATTTTTGTCCATCACTGCAGAGTCAAAGAAACACAAATCACAAAGTACCTGAATAGTCCACAATGTGCGTGGGGACTCTCTCAGGTGTGACATCTGCAGGTATGGTAATTTCCTCGGCTCGGTAGGGAACCTGAGGTGTGAACACAAAAGCAAGTATTCACAAAGTTGGCGAGGTATCATTGTTTTTTTCAACATCCATTAAAATAATCATTTAGCCATACCACATCTGGGAATTCCTCGCTGACCAGAGACATGATGAGAGATGTCTTCCCCACTTTGGCTACCAAATCAGAGAGAATTACTTTGCCATATTCTTCAGTAGATCTTCATATACTCTAATAACAATTCAAATTAATATTCTAATAGTAGGCATAAAATGCATTAACCGCACAAAACAATTGTAATTGGGTGTACGTGATCGATGAACTGCAGCATTAATACTTGCTGTGTATTAACACATGCCTTCTCTCTGACATCTTTCAGCCACCAGACCTAGTGATTGGAATAGTCTGTCCGGGAATATGTGGCAAATTCAGCTCGCACTATACAGAGGTCAATTGCATTTGCTTCGTTTGATTTTATTTTTAAACTTAAATGACCCCACACAATGGTAAGACAGTGATCTAGTTGTGAGCATCAGTGCAAAGTGCAGCCTAATGACCGACGCTGCTAGATTCACCGTGGGTGGACTTAAATGACAGCTTTACTTACGCTCCCCCACAAGCAATATCCTCACGTCTTTGCGCATCTTCTCCAGCGTCAGCAAACTGGGTAAACTGGTGTTTGTGAAACATTTACGCCCCTGTCTGGGTGAAGGATACAGCCAGCCGTGGGCTCCTCCGCCTCGGCCTGGCTCACTCGCTACGTTCGCATGTCGGCTTCGGTTTACGTTGGTTTGAATTACAGTTAGTTCGTATAGAGCGGTGGATACCAAAGCGGTGTTTTTACCATATTTCGCCTTGTAGGCACCGGCTAACCGTGCTGCGGCTGCCGCGGATGTATTCTCTCAGCTACTCTTCACACAAACTTGAATTTTAGAGCAGCGTAAGCGGCTGCTAGCAAACGTACTTTCCGTCCCGCCCATACGAGGCAGCTGACCGCAAGGAGAGAGAACAACAAATACCCCTCTCACAACTTAGACCTTTTCATTATGTTTATAGCAAGCAAAGTGACACATTTTGACGTAAAACATTGATTTGTTTTAAATACTTTGCTGTCTTGTTTGATTTACATACAGGTTTAGGACATTTTCCATTTATAGCTTTACAGTAAGAGCAGATTTGCTCAACAAATTAACACAAAGTAATGGTATGGTCAATCCCCTCTTGGTCTGGAGGCTCCATGGTAGCTGACCATTTGGCTCAGTCAGTGGTTCACCCATCCATCCATTTTCTACCGCTTATCCTGTTAGGGGTCGAGGGGGGCTGGAGCCTATCTCAGCATCTTGGGGCGAAGGCGGGGGTCACCCTGGACAGGTCACCAGTTCATTGCAGGGCTGACATATCCAAACAACCATCCACACCTACGGGCAATTTAGAGTGACCAATTAACTTAACCCCCAGTTTTACATGTTTTTGGACTGTGGGAGGAAGCCGGAGTACCCGGAGAGAACCCACGCAGGCACAGGGAGAACATGCAAACTCCACACGGAAACGCCCTGACCCGGGAATCAAACCCTGGACCTTCTTGCTGTGAGGCGACAGCGCTAACCACTGCACCACTGTGCGGCCCAGTGGTTCACCCTTGTTTGTTAAAACAACCTTACAACAAAAGCACCCACACAGCGGCACCGGCAAATAAAAAGTGTCTGAAACAATAAACCTTATATTTTCAAGACTTGCAAATTGAGTGAAAGACAAAAGATAAAACCACAAAATAATGAAAAAAATGGAAATTATACATAACATCTGTCATCCTTATACTTAATAAATACAATAGTTGGTTTCATTGTGTTCTGTGTATTACAATTAACTTTTTATGTGGTATCATCAACTATAGATTTAATAGATACACCTCAAATGAGTCACATTGCAATCGCAGACCCTGTGGCCTGTGCAAACAGAGTGTAGAGTTAATCATCCGTGGTGTCCAGTAGTCCTGTCAATAAAATAGTGCTTGTGTACACGTTCACAGGTTCAGGAGCATCTTTTGGAGGTAAAGCTGTCAGTCCACTATGTCCCAAAAATTGCAAACCAACAGGTAGAAGTGTTGCAGTCATTTCCCCCTTTTCAAGTTGGCTTCATCTATGGTTAAACAAAAAAACAAAAAGTTACTGATGTGTTCTCACATAAGACAAATACAATAAAGCCATTCTGTATCAGTTGTGATAAGAGTTTCTCACAAGCATAATCTTCTGAGGTCATGGGTTGAGAGATGACCTTCCTGAAGGCCTCCAGCCACTCCCTTTGCTCCTGCTCCAGCTCACACATGAACACAAACTGCCTGCTGGGAGTCTGCAGTGTGATGCCATGGTGCCAGCGGCTGCCCCTCGTGCTCCTGCTGCCGTTTTCTGACACAGAATAGCTGTGGCTCTCTGTGCCAATGAAGACGGCGCCCAGCTCTGTGGCATCCTAGAGGTGAAAAAAAATTGATTTGGTTGAAGAAAAGCTCGACCACAATTACAATAACTGCAAACTTTGTTTCACGTCAGGCTCATTTGAAAAACAGACAGGTTTGTTTGAATACATAAATATCCACTGATAAATCAATTATTTTTAATATTCTATACAATTTAAATAGATACATTTTTTGTTTGTTTTTTGGTATTAAATAAAGAACATATTTCTTTACAAAGACACTGTAGACACTTTCATTATCTGTTAATTACCAGTGGAGTTTTGAAATATAGAAGCTTCCTGTTTACTGAGCACAGTGTGAACCACCGCTTCTTGAATGGCTCCCGTTGCTGAAAACACACATACACACGAACAGGGATGTTGAAACAGAGAGAGAAAAAGACAGAGAAAACAGCGAATCATGCATTTGTTTGACAATACAAAAGTAAATAAATGCACTGATTTGTTGTAATGAATTGAGATATTTGACAGACTGTTGGGCCAGTTTTCTCCATGTACCCCTCCTTCAGGCAGTGTCTTGTTATCTGAGGTATTAACTGTGCAAAGCAAGACAGTTGTCACTGTTAACTGAACAGAAGTTCCATTTTAACATCCAATATGCAACAAAAATTTTTATGAAAACTTCTCTCACATCATGTTCTCCAAGAGTGGGATGCTTTTTCTGCAGGTATGACAAGCGCGTTGCGCGGATGGCGTTAAAGAACGATACAATTATCTATAAGGCATCGGATATGGGAGAGCATATAAGGAATTTATACAATGCATCCATGCAAGCATATTTTAGTGAGTCATAGAACCTGAGACAGGAATCTAATACATACAGTAGTTTAGGGGGGGTTTGCTGGGCTTGCATCAGTAACATAGCAGTTGAGCTCACCTGTCCATTCTCATGATAAACAAACAGATTCCTCACACGTTCACCCTGCAGGTAGGAGATCTGCAGACCGTGAGCATGACGGATCTTCTCTGGCTGGAAACTTGCGTTCAGGTCCTTCATGGAGATGACAGCTTTGGGAGCCTTGGACTTGAGGGGTTTCAAAAAGTTAGGAACACAATCTGTAGATGCTTATGAAACTATGTAGAGTAAAAGATTATATGGACAAAAAAACAGACTCACATCCTCCTTAATGAAATATCTGAGGGTGAAATCTTTCCGGGACAGCAGAAAAGTCCTTTTAAAAAACTGCTTGTGGTCTTTACCTTTCTTCCACAGCGTTGACTCAAACAGCTCTGGTTCACATACATAAAACCAACTAAAGGGATGAGGGGCAACAAATCTGCATCTCGTGCATAAATAAATGAATAGTTTGCCGATTGGAAGAATGTAACAAGCATAAGCACCTGAGCAATAAGCTTGCTGAAGATCGTTGTTTTCTCCAGTGAACTCTCTTCTTTCGTACTTTGCACGGATCCACTGATCCTTTAGAACTCTAAAGGCAAAACAAACATCACAAGTAGGGTTTTAAGTCAATAGCAGCTATTGAAAAGGTTTAGATGTGTCACCAATGAATGACTCTGACAGTCTATGCTGTAGAAGCTCTGTCTCCAACTCCAGCAGCTGCTCATGAGGGAAATATGCTAAGGGTCACTCACGTGCAGTCTGTTTGTTGTGGCCGGTAGAAGAATGCAGGGACACATTTCTCATAAAAAGCTTTGGCTGTAGAATTTCCCTTCTCTTGCATGAACTGCAGCCACAGAGTGCAACATTTTACACATCATTAAAATAACTCCTCCACAAATACATGCCTATGCTAAACAGGGCATTACATGTTCATTACATTACACATTCCTACAGTATTCACACTGAGAGCAGGTTCACATACTTTTAAAGCAACGATTAAAGGTAATTCTAAAATATTTGATATATTTGGAAAAGAAAAAATAGATACCAAAATTCCACTTAGAAAATGTCTTAATGTCTTAATTATTCAACAAAATTAATAAATAGAATTTATTTGCCAAAAATTAATTTAAAAAGGTGCTTCTTTGGCACTGACTCAGTATATAATCTGCAAATTAACAAGTAACTAAAGTTAGTAAATATTCATATATATAAGTGTTATTAGTGTAAAAGTACAATATTTGTCAACAGAATGTGGCAGCTGGAAAGTAATAGCTCAAGTAAAGCTCAAGTGCCTCAAATGTGTACAGTACTTGAATAAATGTACATCATAAAAAGTACATTCCACTAAAATAATAGAAACTACAAAGCTGTACCTCTACTAGAGAATCTTCCCAGCGATCCAGATAGATGGATTTTACTTTGCTGACAGCAGGCAAATTTCGATGAATCCCTGAGCAGTTCAGGCACACGAAGATGCCAAGAGTGTAGGAGGTCCAGTCAGGCTCTGTGAGCAGAAAACACATCACATTGTTCACACTAACACAACAAAAAAAAAAAAATTCTTGTGTTGACTCCAACAAAAAGTCTGTGAAGTGTATGAAATATTCAATTTGCCAGGGATGGCAACAGACAATTATAGGAGGAACTCTGAGGCCATTTCACTGAATAAACAGCAGCCATTACTTCCCCTTATAAAGGTTTATCATAACACATGAGCTCGTGGTAAAATAGAATAAAATAGCTGTAGTTGTACTAACAAAAAGCATCATGGCATGATAGTATAAAGGAAAACGTGTTTATTCACTAAGAAGTCAGGTTGATTGGTCATTGGCCAAACATTTACTGTTGGAATTTAGTCCAACGCTGGTGATATCATGTCAAAATGGATGTACTGAGGCTATGAATCTTTGGCAGAGTACTCACCAGAAACTCCACAGTCAGCACACAAGTTGTTACCTGGCTGTTGCATCAAGTCAAACAGGAATCTGTTATTTCTTTCCAGATTAGCCATAGGTGGAGGTAGTCAGACTGAGACTTGAGTCCCAACAAAAGAGCTTCTAAGCAGTACCTCCATAATGATTCCACCCACTGAATGGTACAGAGATTTTGCAGCAGACGAAAAACATAATTTTCTTCTCACTCACCACTGGCCCAGCATTTCCTCTTACCAGCACAGCATCACAAAGTATATTGTTCTGCACACAAATACCAAAGTCCAGAAATAACAGAGAAAGGAAGTGAAACAGACGTCACTGTGTAACAGGGTGACTAACATACAATTTCAGGCTGATAGACATAAGAGTATGGATTTTAGAGTTCAACCGATGTGCGTTAACTGTCACCATCTTGGGACACTTTAAAATAAAGCTTTGCACAACTAGGCACAGTAGATTTAAACAAACATCTTAGCAAACCTTAAATCTCCTTTGTAATAGTACATGGAGTATTTTGAGGTCCTTTTTTTTTCCCAGTGGAGCTTCATAATTCTAGCAGAGGTCTAATCACATGTCTACATTATTATGGTCTTTCACCTCACTTAAAAGACTAAAAGACATTCTGCAAACTTCAATTTTTGTACACTGTACATTGCTTGTATGTAAATGTGCAACCAATCAGCCATTAAAGCTGTGAAATAAATGTGGTGCACTAAAAGGTATTTCCCTCTGATACTCAGTACAACTGATGTAATACTTTTTTATCCCACCATTGGTAACCTCCTTTGTGGTCAGAATTGCATTACACAATACTAAGAAATGTTTAAAATACTCAAATACTAATCCTACATTCACGAATAAAAAATATGGTTTGTAAAGACAAGGCAATATTATCAATTCAGCCAAGGAATGCGCAAATCTACATCCCAAGTTAGTGCAATGACCGTTGCATACTGCCCAACATTAGGAGTCGGTGTACCTTCAACATCAATTCACAATCCGTCTTTAGACAAACGAAGAAGAAGCACCCGGAAACACTCCGGACAACTGGGGCGAAGTTGTTCAGGTTGCATCATGTTGTAGCAAAAACGGACGTTTTGTTATTATTTATAAACACCAACGATGATGTTCGCGAGACAATTTTTGTCGTTGGTCGCTCACAGAAGTAGGTTTTAGCAGTAAACTAACATGACACTGTTTGCATTAAGTTGAATAGTTTTAAGCTATCTCACTTTAAGCTAACCAAAACTACTGCGGCTTGTGGGCTTTCCCAACTGTGTGATACATTTTCTTCATTTTACGCAGTTCGACATATATTTCCCCATATTTACACAAGGGGATCTACTCGGGACTGATTTTATTCCAGCTCGCTAACCCTTAAACTCCCTTATTGTATTTCCGTTGCAGCTCAGTATGGCGGACAGCCGGGCTTATTCTGTCGCCCTCAACACTTCTCCTTCCCTGAGCTGGAGCTACGGTATCTTCAGTGCACGTGCTGCTGGCGGAGTCGGGTTCCCGTGGCGGGCTTCGAGACCCTGGATGCCGCCATCACTTCCACTTCTGTGCCCTGCAAAAAGGAAAGCATGACGCTGGACGCGTGCTACACCACAGAGCAGCGAGACACCATCCTGCGGCTGCTAAACACCGCCACGCCGTCAGAGCTGGCCGGCGTAAAGCTCCTAAGGGGCCACAAGTCGCTCAATATTGTGGAGTACAGGACTAAGAATGGACCTTTTAAAACTCTGGAGAGCGTGGTGAATGTCCCGTTGCTGAAGCACAAAAGCGCTGTCACGATCTTCAACTCCATCCTTAACCCGGTTAAGAAGGAGAAGAAAGTGAAGATCCAGTTGGCCAAGTTCATCAGGCCGGAGGTGGACAGGTCCTGGTTGGAGGTGAGGTTCTGATTCTGGTTTACCACATTTTCACATATCTGCCACTGTAGAGCCAAGGTTGAAACTAGTGTGTTGTTGACGAGCAGAGATGCCTGATCATCTTCCCACCGGTGCTCCGGTCTGTAACAAAGGTTATATAAGGTTGATACTCAGGGGTTCAACCTGAGATTCCTAAAGGGGTACTGCCTAACAAATCCCATAACTTTTTTTATATACCGTATATATAGCATAATACTAAAAACAGGCATTAGAATCAATACAGCAGAGGTATCCTAAACCATAGTCTGTAGTCTGGGTTATGTTCCAAAGATAATGTATTAAGCTTTTCAAATAATGTCT
>KV751317.1:23371414-23403048 GCA_001698575.1 Mola mola | reverse complement strand
TCCATTCAAAATGCTGGAACGTTTCTCCAGAGTGGTGACGCCTGATAAAATGCCTACATCAGGCGAACAACTGCTTGCAATCAATTTGAAAGACCAAACTGTTTTGTTACCCATGGGTTCCATTTGTTATGGGCTCACCTTCACAATTGCACTTGAAGAGGCAAAGATTAAGAGCACAGCTGAGATGAATATGAAGAGCAGGTGCCGTGACTTCTTGGTGGAAACATGCAGACAAGTGCAACAGAGACTTCCAGCTAACGTCCAGATATAGAAATCTATGACTTTGTTTAGTCCAACTGTCATTCTGTCACAAACAAAACAACAGCTCAGGTCACTGTTACTTCTGAAACTTTATTCTAGTGATTTTGCAGCTCTTGACACACAGTATCAGGCTGTTACATACCACCCTTGGACAAACAAGGAGGACACCCAGGCAGAGGCATTTTGGGTTGAAGTGCTGAATTACAAAGACAGCAGTGGAGACCAAGCTTTCAAAGAACTTGCCCTCTTGCTCTGTCATCGCTTGCAATGACTTTAAGCATAATGCTCTTTTTCACGAATGAACCTTGTCAAATCTAAACAGAGGAACAGAATGGGACGGGACACACTCAGCAGCATACTCCACATAAAGTGTGGACTAAGAAGACAAGGTATATGCTGCAAAGACTTCATCCCAAGCAAAGAGAGGCTCTAGCACTTTAACAGTCACATATACTCTGTGGGAGAAACATTAGGGAGCGGAGAGACGGATTCAAATGAAGACAGTGATGATGGATTGTAGTTAAGGTAACTGCTGTTCCTATGTATTTTTTTATGTATTTTTTTTTATTTGTGCCAGGCTTAATGCTAATGTTCAGGTGTGTGATTTCTGTGTTACAGAGGAACAGAGCTGATGGCGAAGAAAGGTGGACCAGGACAGGAGAAAGTTTTTTATTTGTTTTGGATTTTACACTATGCCTGTTTGAGATGGCTCAGAGTTTAAAAATGTAGGTTATTCAGTTTTTATATTGACTGCCTTTACTGTCAATGTTGCTTATGCACATGTTTCGTTTCGTTTCGTTTTCTGCCGCTTATCCGGGTCCGGGTCGCGGGGGTAACAGCCTGAGCAGGGACATCCAGACGCTCCTCTCCCCAGCCACTTCCACCAACTCCTCCGGGGGGACACCAAGACGTTCCCAAGCCAGCCGAGAGATGTAATCTCTCCAGCGTGTCCTTGGTCTGCCCCGGGGTCTCCTCCCGGATGGGCATGCCCGAAACACCTCCCCAGGGAGACGTCCAGGAGGCATCCTGACCAGATGCCCGAACCACCTCAACTGGCTCCTCTCAACGCGGAGGAGCAGCGGCTCTACTCTGAGCTCCTCCCGGATGTCCGTGCTCCTCACCCTATCTCTAAGGCTGAGCCCAGCCACCCTGCGAAGGAAGCTCATTTCGGCCGCTTGTATTCGCGATCTCATTCTTTCGGTCACTACCCAGAGCTCATGACCATAGGTGAGAGTTGGGACGTAGATTGACCTGTAAATTGAAAGCTTTGCCTTCTGGCTCAGCTCTCTCTTCACCACAACGGACCGCTTCAGCGTCCGCATCACTGCCGACGCTCCTCCAATCCGTCTGTCAATCTCCCGCTCCATTTTCCCCTCACTCGTGAACAAGACCCCGAGATACTTGAACTCCTCCACTTGGGGAAGCGACTCTCCCCCGACCCAGAGTGGGCAATCCACCCTTTTCCGGCTAAGAACCATGGCCTCAGATTTAGAGGTGCTGATTCTCATCCCCGCCGCTTGACACTCAGCTGCAAACCGTCCCAGTGAGAGCTGGAGGTCACTGTTCGATGAGGCCAACAGGACCACGTCATCTGCAAATAGCAGAGACGGAATCCGGAGGCCACCGAACCCGACTCCCTCCGCCGCTTGGCTGCGCCTAGAAATTCTGTCCATAAAAATTATGAACAGAACCGGTGACAAAGGACAGCCTTGGCGGAGACCAACCCTGACTGGGAACGGGTCTGACTTACTGCCGGCAATGCGAACCAAGCTCTGACTCCGACAATACAGAGATTGAATAGCCCGTAACAAAAGGCCATCTACCCCATACTCCCGGAGCACCCCCCACAGGATACCTTGGGGGACACGGTCATAAGCCTTCTCCAGATCCACAAAACACATGTGGACTGGTTGGGCAAACTCCCATGCCCCCTCCAGTACCCTCGTGAGGGTATAGAGCTGGTCCAGTGTTCCACGGCCAGGACGAAAACCACATTGCTCCTCTTGAATCCGAGGTTCAACTAGCAGCCGCACTCTCCTCTCCAGCACCCTGGAGTAGACCTTCCCAGGGAGGCTGAGGAGTGTGATTCCCCGGTAGTTGGAACACACCCTCTGGTCCCCCTTCTTGAAAAGGGGGACAACCACACCTGTCTGCCACTCCAAAGGCACAGTCCCCGATGTCCACGCAATGTTGCAGAGGCGTGTCAACCATGACAGCCCTACAACATCCAGAGCCTTCAGGAGCTCGGGACGGATCTCATCAACCCCCGGGGCGCTGCCGCTGCGGAGTTGTTTGACAGCCCCGGCGACCTCGACCCCAGTGATGGGAGGGCCCAGCCCAAAGTCCTCCGGCTCTGCCTCTTCTTCAGAATGCGTGTTGGTGGGATTGAGGAGATCTTCGAAGTATTCCTTCCACCGCCGAACTATAGACTCAGTTGAGGTCAGCAACTCCCCTCCCACACCGAAGACCGTGTGGACGGGGTTCCGCTTTCCCCTCCTGAGTCGCCGAACAGTTTGCCAGAATTTCTTCGGCGCCGACTGGAAGTCTTGTTCCATGGCCTCACCAAACTCCTCCCACACCCGGGTTTTTGCCTCAGTGACCACCCGAGCCGCAGATCGCTTGGCCTGCCGGTAGCTGTCTGCTGCCTCGGGAGTCCCACAGGCCAACCATGACCTGTAAGTCTCCTTCTTCAGCTTGACGGCCCCTTTCACCTCTGGTGTCCACCAGCGGGTCCTGGGATTACCGCCACGACTAGCACCAGCGACCTTGCTACCACAGCTTCGAGCAGCCGCCTCGACAATGGCAGCGCGGAACATGGCCCACTCAGACTCCATGCTCCCCACTACCTCCGGGATGTGGTTGAAGCTCCTCCGGAGGTGGGAGTTGAAGACCATTTTCACAGGGTCCTCAGCCAGACGTTCCCAGCAGACCCTCACTATTCGCTTGGGCCTACCTGGTCTGTCCGGCTTCTTCCCCCGCCACCTGATCCAACTCACCACCAGGTGGTGATCAGTTGACAGCTCTGCTCCTCTCTTTACCCGAGTGTCCAGCACATACGGTCGCAGATCAGATGATACGACTACAAAGTCAATCATTGACTGTCGACCTAGGGTGTCCTGGTGCCAAGTGCACTTATGGACACTCTTATGGCTGAACATGGTGTTAGTTATGGACAAACTGTGACTAGCACAGAAATCCAATAACTGAACACCACTCGGGTTCAGATCGGGCAGTCCGTTCCTCCCAATCACACCCCTCCAGGTCTCGCTGTCATTGCCCACATGAGCGTTGAAGTCTCCCAGTAGGACGATGGAGTCCCCAGTAGGGGCACTCTCCAGTACCTTTTCCAAGGACTCCAAAAAGGGTGGGTACTCTGAACTGCTATTTGGCGCATAGGCACAAACCACAGTCAGGTCCCGTTCCCCAACCCGAAGGCGCAGGGAAGCAACCCTTTCGTCCACGGGGGTAAACTCCAACACATTGGCTGAGAGCCGGGGAGCTATTAATAAGCCCACGCCTGCTCTCCGCCTCCCACCTGGGACAACTCCAGCATAGAACAGAGTCCAACCCCTCTCAAGAAGACTGGTTCCAGAACCCGAACTGTGCGTTGAGGTTAGGCCGACTATATCTAGCCGGTATCTCTCAACCTCACGCACAAGCTCAGGTTCCTTCCCCATCAGAGAGGTAACATTCCATGTTCCGATAGCCAGCTTCAGCAACCGGGGATCGGACCGCCAAGGCCCCTGCCTTTGACTGCCCCCCGATCCACATAGCACCGGACCTCTATGGTTCCTCCTGTGGGTGGTGGGCCCACATGAGGACGGACCCATGTTTCCTTTTCGGGCTGAGCCCGACCGGACCCCATGGAAAAAGGCCCGGCCACCAGGCGCTCGCCTATGGACCCCTTCCCCAGGCCTGGCTCCAGGGCGGGGTCCCGGTATCCCTCCGGGCAGGGTACACCAGTCCTTGTTATTATTCACCATCATAGAAGTCTTTGAACCGCACTTTGTCTGGCCCCTCACCTAAGACCAATTTGCCTTGGGTGACCCTACCAGGGGCAATCAGCCCCCGACAACATAGCTCCTAGGATCATTAGGGCACCCAAACCCCTCCACCACGGTAAGGTGGCGGTTCCAGGAGGGGTTATGCACATGTCTTTTCATATAATCAGTGTTTAAAAATTTAAATTATTCAAAGTTTTTTTGTTGACTGTCTTTACTGTCAATTTACTGTAAACAAAAAATAAATGTATATGTTTATACTGGTAGTTCACCAGTTGGGTTTTTTTTGGGGCTTGTTTTCTAAGAGCTGGTTGCTTGTTTCTATCGCGAGATCTGGCAACACTGATACCCTCCTGAAAATTAGGTAAGGGACCCAATTTTGAAAAGAAGTTGTTCACTTAAAACATTAGACAATAACCATAAAAAAATTTTACCTAAGTGAAGAGTGAGAGCTTTTGCTTTTCCAAGCTCCTTGTACTTTGACGTATGTTGAGCTTGTTGCTCTGTCTAAAACAAATTAAACTGGGAGAGAACATCAGCGATGCTGCAATACAGATATTTCTATTTGAGAGAATGTGAGGATGAGATACAAACAGGAGATCGATAGGATCCTGAAAAGAAGGTCCTACAATGCAAAACTACTAAGAGCAGCCAGAAGATGCACCTCGAAAAGTGCAGTTCTACTGTGGTAGATTAAGTCATGAGACAAGCTTATAATAAGTCAATGTGACAGTACTTGATGGAGAAAATTGGTGGTGTCAGTGGTGATATCTTTAAAAACAAGAGGTGAAGACAGATGAAAGGGAGATGTGCACAGGAAGGCTCAAGAGTCAGCTGACAAGAATTAATATCAAAGTCAAATTATTTTGTTACCAGGCAGAAGTCATAGCCACCTGTATTCTAAAGATAGTGTCAACTTGTAAGTGACAACATTTTCTGGCAGGTTTCAGGAAATACTCTCAAAAACAGAAGAGATTTATAATTAAACTATTATAAAAAAAAAAAAAAAAAAAAAGTTATGAATGAGAAAGGCAGAGGAGTGTACAGTATTTTTTCTTGTAGAAGTAGTAAAGAAGTAGAGTCTGTAAACACTTAAGATACTCAACATATCTGCCGATTGTGTTGAGTTTGCAGTCGGTATAGTATTACTAAGAAAAAAAGTACTCATTGTCATATACATTAACTTTACATTCTTCTTACGTTTGGGAAAACTCAGAAAAAAATCATGTTAATGAACATTTTCTTTATAAAATGAAATAACTGAACTTAGTAAATAATGACAAATATTCAACTTGAAGTCGCTCATCTTTACTTAAAAACAGCAGCCTCACGTGGACAACTCACTTGATCTGAGGCATGACTGGTAAATCAAGCACAATGTGTTGAAGACCTAATAATGTGGTCAAAAGTGTCTAATTAAAGTTTTTCATTGATACCAAACATAAAGACCTCTAAAATAACCTGCAGACTATTTCCTCAAAGCTACACTATTGGGGAAAAAAAAAAGAATTACTTCTATGTGACTTGTTATATCATTAAAACATTACTGACACAAATAAGATCAAATGTGTTTTATTTAAATATAAAAATCCCCTTAGTCAGAGTGTACAGCTCACAATTTTTAACAGGGTGTTTTGACAATAGTGAATGTCTTCCTTTCCCGGATGACTACAGAAAACCCTACAGAAAGCAGAGTTGGAGGGCAAAAAATATATTGTTAAATGAGACCATCTGATAAAATGTGCACACTACCAAAAAATAAAATAAAATAAAAACTGCTGCAGCTTAAAAACCCCCCCAAAAAAAAAACAAAAACATGTTATGAAAAAAAAAAAAAAAAAAAAAAAAAAAAAAAAAAAAAAAAAAAAAAAACACACAACTAAAGAGACTGATGAAAGTATTCCCTTTTGGCATAAACTGCTCCTATAAAGACAGAAAAGTTGATTTGGACCTGAACAGCCTTCCATAAACCGCATATTGCTTTGAAAGAAAAACCGCAATCTGTTAATTATTGGATTTAGAGTGAACAACTGAATGTAAATAACATGTAGGCACATCTTTGCCATACTCACGTTAAACAAAAAACACATTTAGCACTGTGATTTCAACAAAATGAGGACAAACCACAGAGCTGCTAACTTTATTTTTTGAAATGTTGAATGTCATGTGATCTACACGACACATGTGATGATGTGCTGCTGGTTGTTTCAGTAAATATTAAGAAAACAAAATATTCAGAAAAGTTGAGTTCCCTGGCTTTCCTTGAGTTATATTCAAATGCAGGCCAAAAGGCTTAAAGGTGAGGAGGGAGTTTTAAATGCGTTCTGTTGTCCAGGATCCAAAACTTTAAGGTATACGACTATTGTCATGGCAAATACCAGCAAAAAAAACCCCAAATCCACTGTGGAGTACTAACATAAGCTTTACAGACATTATATACTGTAGACACTGATGCCAAATGAAGAATCTTATAGTAATATTTTCTGAACTGTCTGGCACTTCAAATTTTTATCATTCACAAAGGTGAAATTAACCCCAATGGCTTTTGTCCATTGATGACAGTGGAAATGCTGCATTTAAATCTGCAGTGCTGAATGCTTGCCTCCCCCTACTGGCAATGAGAGTAACTACATAAACACTGTCACTGCAATCCTCGTCTCAGTCAGTGTAGCCTGCTGTCACTACAGTTACTAGCCTCCAGCTCCAGTAAATCAATCATTTATGGTTGACTTAAACACCTCACCACCAATTCACCAACACATGATTATTCACACAGACCCCAGCTGTCAATACAGGGAGATTTATCTGATGGTGAAGGGCTTATTCAGCATTGTATAAAGTTGTTTGGCTAGGACTTAAAGGTAACAGATGTTTATAAAAGTCCTGCACTGCAGGTTCAACATTTGGTGTATGAAAAAACAAACAAAAAAACAAAAATTTCCAGGTAAGCTTTCTAAATACAAACACCAAGTGCTAAAATAATCAGCTAAAAGGATAAGTTCTAAACAAGGTTATTGTGTATGTGTAAATGTACTCAAGAGTGACAATGTTACCAGTATGGTTTTAACTGTAGTCTTGATACAGTTAAAGTCTAGAATAAGGACATACAACCCCCCTCCCCCAAAAAAAACCCAAAAAACAGTCGTGCCACATCATAAGTTTGTTCACACTCTCACCACCAAAGGCAGATACTCAAGTGGCACTTACAAAACACTTTCAATCGACGTTGTCCAGTCCTTAAATTCCTGGTTTTTGTAGCTTTGAGTGATTCAGTTTATATTTGTACATATTTGGTTCAATTCTCAAGTTCCAAAAACTTGTTTACCTTGTACACCGGTCTATTTCAGGTCAGATCCTCCGGTGACCATTTTTCCCAAATATTGAAGCACCGAAGGGTTTTTATTGTTCATTGAAGAAACAAACAAACCATAAAATCCCAAGACGATAATTGTTTCATTCATCCTACGTCAGTCTGTTAGCGCGCTTTTTGTCCTCTTGCCTTGTTTGCCCCCAGTGAAGGTTACCGCGTTGCCATTGCAGGCTCCTGCTGATACCAGAGTCTGGTCCTGCTCTTCCTCCTCCTCAGTGTCTGGCAGCTCCTCCTGGATCTGTTGTAGGCGGGCCATGGCACGGTCAATGGTGGCGGTGCTCACCAAGTTGAAGTCATGCATGCTGACTAAATGGAGGAGGAAGTTGCGGCAGAGGTTGCGGCGAATGATGTGCGCACCACGGTTCTCAGTGAAAAGCATGATGGCCTGATTCATCTGGTTGTCTGCTATGAAACTGCAAATGAAAATGAGAGTTTGGTTCCTAGAGTCTTGTAAGAGAGGCTGTGACAAGATGTACAACTACATTACAATGCAACTTCTGTCCACTGCTCTCCCGTTTGAACATCATTCATTTTCGTGCTGTAATTACTGAGTGTTCTGATGTAAACCTTACACTACTAATCAATCTTCACCCAGATCTGTTAAAGGAACAAATCAAAGATCATCATATTCACACTCACGCCAATGCACAGTGTGCAGAAGTTTCTTCATAAGCAAAACACGTCTGCAGCTTCACAGGAAAACACTGAACAAGTTGGGGTTTTGCTTTAACATTACAGCACCATACAGGTCATCTGGGGTCATCCAAGGCTCTGGAGGCCCGAAAATACCCAAATACTGATTTTAAAAGAGACAGTATTTAAACCCCAAAATAAGCCGAAATTTTCTAGCTGTGAAGTAGAAAGTACAAAGCTCTACAGTACTTTTGTTGATTTAAATATACAATGTGAGTTCTTCTCTCAGAGTTGAGGCAATTTAGCGATTAAAAAGAAATACATACATACAGTTTTTTTGTTAAAAAAAAAAAAGAAAAAAAAAAAGCCTTTACAAAAAAACAAAACTTATGTCGAGGTCCACTTATATTAACATATTTGATAAGTGTAGGAAGGGATGGATTGAGTTTTCAGAAAATAAACAAAATGTCAGCTCTGTTGTTACTCCCCTGGTTCTCCACTATGCCACTATGTTGGCTGCTTGTTTATGTATGTGATTTTTTTGTTTTTCATCTAAAGGAAATATTTAAGATAGATATGCTTTGTGATTTACTTTATACATGAAGGAAATTAAAATAAGAATTGAATAAATACGTTCAACATTATTATCTTGCTTAAACATCAACTTCAGAAATTCAACTGATGTCCACCATTGCTCAGTGATGTCACATGTAACGTACCCATGCTTCATGACATGCAGGTTCCACAGCTTCATCACTTCCTTTTCTCCCTCATTGACATCTGTGAACTCATCTAGTTGCTGCAAGCACAAAAATATCCATTATAAAATACAATGACGATTGGCAAAACACAAAGATACAACAGCAAGGGCACCTCACCATGTATGTCAAACTCAATACATTCATGAAGATTGTCATTGAAGGGGGTCACTAGAACAATGTGAATTTTGGTTAAATCTTTTTAGGCATCTTCTGTTGGCCCTGATAGTGAAATCAGTGGTAAAGACTACAGCTTTAGGAAATCAAGTCTGAGGTGACACTGTAGACTAAAAAGACAACCAGGCTGAAGAAGCGGCTCAGTAGACAACGGTTCTTGCTCTGAGTACCTTAAAGTTATTTAAATTGAACAGGTCTGGTCCTGTAGTGCTTGCAGGTAGGGATGTACAGAATGTATTTCTTTTCAACTGTTAACTATACGTTCCTCCCTTTATTTTAAAAAGAAGAAAGCCGTAGTCTATCCAAAGCTGAGGGTAAGAGCGAATGTAGTAGAAAATGATTTCTTTTTTCAAAGCTCCAGTACGATCTGCTATGTTGAGGCTTGTAGACTTTCTTCCTCCTCTCTGAACCCTTGTGGAACATTTATTGCATATTACAGATGTGCCAGCTTCCTCTGATTCGCTGCATGCGTCTAGTAGCAGGAGGTCGGTGTATTGAGGACAATTTCTTTTTTCCCCCCATCGCTGGGTCATTTGAGATGCATATTAGAAGCTGCTGTTTCTGAGTGTGTAGATGCTGTGCTTTGTAATTCAATTTAAGTAATTTGACTTTGTTTAATTGGCTCCATGTATGAGCTATAATGTCATTATCAGCCAATACATGATATTGGACTGATAAATATTGTGTATACTTTTAGCCATAATCCTGTACTGTTACAAATCTCTGCAAAACATTTTATTGTAGGCTCTAGGGTACATTTTGCAACAAAGTAAACTGCATTATTGTTAACTTAAACTGCCCCTATTTAATCTTAAAATAAAGCAGAAAAGTAAAAGACTCATACCTAATTTACAAAACTACAATATCATGACCACAGAAGTATATGAAGCTAGTTTCAACAATCGACTAATGTGTAATATTTAAGTGAGTGATCAGCTGTCAGTACAGTATAAAAGGAGTTTTAGGCAGGGACATCATTTGGGATCCAAGCGTAATTCTCATTACCATGGAATATAATCTGCCACGCTCAATGGAATTTTAAAAATGTTAACGATTACATCCGTGTTTACCTACATTTTCATGTCAGTATTATCGGATGTAAGGACATACTCAATCCACGATACGATTTGAATCCTGAGTTTGAGTTCAATCAAGTTTTTTTTTCCTCAGACAGGAAAAGTTGAAAACATTTTCCTCCTTTTATTCATATAAATAAAGTAAGTCTTGTTTAAAATAAGGTTGTTTTCTAACTTGAAAAACAAAGAACACTGCTCATTTTTTCATTCATTATCTTGCAGAAAGTTAAACTAAAAATGTCTTTTTTGGAAATATCTATAAAATAGAAAAATTGGAATTTAAAACAATGTCCACATCAAATAAATAAAGTGAAAATTACAAATAAGAGAATTCTCTTTAAATAACAGTGCAGTGTTATGTTATGTTCCTGGCTTGGAATTTTCACGTTTTTATCAAAATATATCAGCACATTAATGCCGTGCTTTGCTCGTTGTTATGTTCTAAAGGCATGATGAGAGAAAAGTTGTATTTTTTTCATCACACAGCATGGTGGTGATTATTTTCAGTGGCTTGACAAGTCTTGATATGTCCTCAGCATCACTGATGTCTCTGCTATCCAGAGTGTCAATTTCACAAGCATAATGTCAGATGTCTTGCTGCTGTCACAGCAGCTTTCTGTTGGAGATATTCTTTAATCATATCAAACTGCTATTCCAATGCGTGGCAACATCGATGTTTAGCTTGTACCAGGGCAGCTAGTTTCTGTTTGGATGCAAGCACAGCAGTGGCTACTGAGCTCCAGTGGAAAAAAGTTCTAACTCGCCTCACTTGTTCCAGGAAACGATTGATGCGGAGTTCACTCAGACCTGCTCAGATGACCAAATTAAGCAAGTGGACAGAACACTTGATGAGTTGTGCTCGTCCAGCCTCCCTCACTGCAATATCCATATTCTGTGCGTGCATAATCAAAGGCAGACAGTGCTACCGTTTATCATTTATCATATTAAGTATCAAAAATGTTGCTGCACCAATGTTAATACTCCCTTATTTGTACTGATTGTTCACAGATTCAGGATGTATCCTTTCAAATCTAGTCAATATGGCTGCTGTGAAAGGGTCAACGGTGCATTAGTAAAAATCTTTCTCAGTATTTGAGGGGATACATGAGCGTTGGGCATAACCTTCTTAAGGTTATGCCTGACTGAAGTCTCCAGCAGGAACTAGTGTTCCTTTCTGTTATTTGTCATTGTTATTCCTCCTTTGGAAATTGGCATAGACAACGAGGTGCCCTGTTTATAATTCAGCGCCAATAGAGACTAGATGGATTAACAGAAAAGAGTCATGTTGCCAGTGTTCCAACTGCCATTGTTTAATCATCTCCCCCGTTTACCGTTTACCTCTGTTTTTATCTCATATAACAAGGAAGAGGCTGAGATGGTGTTGCTTAGCTGTGTATTTGCTGTAGTTTAACTTGCTGTTTACACTAATGTTTACATTTTAAAATCTCAGCCTGCCAGGTGGCAATGTTACTGCTGGAGAGTTCTCAAACTTAAGTTGACTATTTCACTATCTTGACTGATTTTGTGTCAAACGTTATCATTGCCCAATATCATTCGCACAAGAAACTAGTATTTGTAAAGCATAAATTTAGTGTGCGGCCGACACAACTGAGTACTGGCTTCTCACCGTGGCAGTCTTCTCTCTGAGCCACTCTGGGTCTCTCTCATCTTCACTGTCTAAATCCATTTCCTGGGGCCGCAGGGGCATACAGCTGTCACTGTGGAAGTAAAGACGGTTGTGTCCACTGACATAGGTCCTCTGCTGCTCCAGCTCTCCATCCTCAGTTTCCAGGAACTCAGACAGACTTGGCTTGGTCCTCTTGGGCCTAGTGGACACGGGGAGAGAAAACAAACCCTGTATATACATTGTGTACACTAGGGGCCTGATTAAAGTTTTCGTCAAGCTTATACATCCAAGTTTTCACCTTCACTTTTAGGCTTTAGTGGCTTGTGGAAACTAAGATGTTTCATAACGGAGGAACAAATGTTACTTCAATATGCCAGATAATTAAATGTATAGAACTTCACAGGTTTTTATTAGCAAATATCAGTTATTAGAAAGAGGACAGAAAGTCTTGGAAAATATGTTAAAAAAAACCCCAAAACAACACATAGAACTGGGTTACTTTAAAGAACGAGGCATCTCATTACAAGCATCTGCACAAACATGCACAACTAAAACAGCAATAGCCAGTTGGGCTTATGGTGGCAGCTTACTACCTCCTTCACATCTTTTTTGTTTGTACCACAGTAATATGAGAAACCTGCTCACAAAAAAGAGCTAATCCATTAAGGGTCTCTTCCTTGTCAGATGCCACAAAATGTTAGCATTCTAAAATTATTTGAACCCTGCTCATTTCTTCCGAATTGTTCATATTTAAGCTATAATATGGAACATAACTTACAGTTAAATGTCATGCTGTCAATTTCCCTGGTCTTCAGAAATTCTGTATTGGCTCTGTCTAACTTTTTGACAACTCAGAAATAAATGTGATTCAAATCTCTCTTTTAGGCTTAAGGGCACACTCACAGTTAGCCCGGTTGTTTTGTGCTGTGCCGAAGTACAATTATCCCACCTCCCCACTGCTCCCCGTGGCCTGCACTCACAAAACTTAGGCGCATCTGGGCCTGAGTACGATCACTACATGTAATCACATCATCACCTTGTAAAAACATGATTACAACATTGTGGCTTATTTGGTGTCTTTGTTCTGATACGGAACGCTCAGATACTCTGATTTACTAATTATGCAATGCGGCCGTTTTTGCGGAAACAGCAGGAGACAAAGGAGGCGTTCAGTTATATTGTCAGGTCCGTGTTGCGTACGTCTGCTTATGCTCGTGCATGAGCAACCGTGTCAGGGCCAAGGAACCGTGTCATGCTTAAGCATAGTACAGAAGGCTCAAATTTGTCAGAAAATCTGGACTTTGTGAGTCAAGAATGCTTGGACAATGTACAGATGACCTAGTGTCAATCACTTACCAATTCATCACTAAAACAGAGGGCATGTAAAAGACTATTTAAGGGGTCTTACAAAATGAGTTAGTGAAACTGTCAGGTGTGAATTGCATTAGCTCATTAGAAGCATTCACAAATTTACCTGCAAACCAGTATGTGAGTTACAGCAGTCCTCTTGACTGGGCCATTGCGGCTGAAAGCAAAACCAGGTTGGCTGTGGATATCCTGAGGGTTGCCAACGTACGAGCCGTCATAGCACTCATTGATGGACACGTCTATTCTTGCTCCTTTGGGGTGAGGCTGCAGATAAAAAAAAATTAAAGATACTGAAGTTCCAGTTCTACAGATGATTTTTTTTTTTTTTTTAAATAAAAACCACAGAAGACCTATTACTTATTTTGAAGGGGAACACTGGAATGTCTGGAAATGCCAATTATTGTAACTAGCAGAGACAAGAGCCCCCCCCCCCAGTTGTGGTTTCTAAATGATCAACAATCAATAGTGCTTTAATAATCAGACGGAACATTAGTGCTTACTTTGAATGATTCTTTAGTTTATTATTATAAACAAATCTCAGAAATAATTCAACATGTATTTATCCTGATCCAGCCTTGTATCAGCATCAGTGTGGTAAAACTCTGTTCCAGGAAAAAGCAAGAGCTCCTGCGTTTTTCATAACACTGTAGCTGAAGACAGTGTTGTTTGTTACCCTCAGTTCAAAGGTGCATAGCAGTGTAGATACAAAATATTATCCCTTGGAGAGCTCATTGTTATCTGCATGACACAAAGCTGCTCTCCTGGGATCATTAAAGGATAGTTTGAAACTCTGATTTCAGGTTATATATATATATATATTAGGGCTGGGACTTTAACGCGTTAATTTCAATTAATTAATTACAGAAAAAATAATGCGTTAAATAAAATGTACACATTTTAGTTGCACTTTAATTTGCAACACTGAACGTTTCTCAGTGCACGAGTTCCAGGCACACAGATTATACCGACGAACAATGTGACGTCAAAGCCATGAGAAGCATGATGGTAAAGGCAGATGAGACTGTGCTGGTGGAAGGGAAATTTAAATTAAAAAAAACTTCCAGAGGGAAGTACAAACAAAAATGCTGGTCTTTGCACTGGAATGCTGGAAGGAGTTCGCTTATCACAGGACCACTTCCACCTTTCGTTACCACGTCAACGAAAAACATGTTGGGGCTAACGCGCAGAGGTCGGTAACATTAAGGTACCTGCTAAAGGTGATAACGTTACTAGTAGTAGCGAGCAGTATCGCCAGTCAACACTCAACCACAAGTCGGGGTTCAGATTCAGAAACAAAATGTCCAAGACCATGTTGAACTTATTGACCAATTCACTGGCAGATGAATTGCTGTTGGCTATAGACCACTCTCTGAGGTAAAAGACAAGGGCTTACAAGAGGTGCTGCAGATTGCTTCAGCTGACGCAAGTTACGAACTGCCGTCCAGAAAGACAATGTCGAAAAAAATCCAGCAGCTGTATGAGGGCGAAAGGGATGTAAAACAGGGTGTGGCTCTGACTGGGGATCACTGGACCTCTGTTAGCTCATACTATATGATGATAACTCGAAACTCCAATCATTTGCTTTGAGCATGCAGTAGACCACCTCGAGGCACTCTGGAGATGCCTGCGCAAGGACTGAAATGGGATTGCTTTCATGTATATGGAATGCCTCACTAACTAAAAAAAAAAAAAAAAAAAAAAAAAAAAAAAAAAATCAACATTTATAGCCTCTTAGTCCATTGCAACAAAGATTTTTGCTCAGTCTGGTTAAGTCAATCAACATTTTTTGATTGGCATTTTTCTATGGTCAGAATTTCCACTTTTCTGGGACAAACTATGTTTGCTCTGTGTTTTTTTTAACTCATCTGTTGGTCTGGGAAGTAAACTGATGGAAAATAAACTACATTTTAATGTTCAAGCTTATGTATATTGATTTACTTATCTATTAAACTTAAATTTGTTACTTCTTGTGTCAAATATTGAAATATATAAAAAACAACAAAAAAAAATTCCCCACTCGCCCCCTCTGTGGGCGGTCTTTTGTCTCCTTCAAGCTCGGGTCCTCTACCAGAGCCCTGGGAGCCTGACGGTCCTGCGCAGTATCTTAGCTGTTCAAAGAATTGTGCTCTTCTTGACAGAGATCTCAGGTGTTATTCCTGGGATTTGTTGGAGCCACTCTCCCAGCTTAGGGGTTACAGTCCCGAGTGCCCCTATCACCACGGGTACCACTGATGCCTTTACTTCCCACATCCTTTACAGCTGACATGTTGATGTCATTGCTGTAGATCCTGGTGATGTGGAGTCGATGTCCCGCTCATTCTTCGCGTAGAGCTTGATGTCATCCATGTAGAGGAGGTGGCTGATTGTTGTTCCATTTTTAAACCATATCCGAGGCCACTCTTTGTGATGATCTGGCTGAGAGGGTTCAGACCAATGCAGAACAGCAGGGGGGGGGGGTAGGGCATCTCCTTGGCATATGCCGCACCTAATGCTAACTTGGGCAATTGGCCTTTAATTGGCTTCCAGGGTAGTCTTCCATAGTACCATCGAGTTCTTGATGAAGGCTCATAGTGTCTTGTTGATCTTGTATAGTTCCAAGCACTCCAGTATCCATGTATGTGGCATTGAGTCGTAAGCTTTCTTGTAGTCAATCCAGGCAGTGCACAGGTTGATCTTCCTGGTTTTACAGTCTCTAGTGACTGCCCTGTCCACCAGTAGCTGGTGTTTGGCTCCTCTGGTGTAACTACAAACCCCTTTCTGGGACCTGCTCACATATTGAGCCATATGCCTACTCATCTTGGCCGCAATTATGCCTGACAGGAGCTTTCATGTTGCGCAGAGGTAGGTTATTGGCCAGCAGTTGGATGGAATCATTCCCTTCTGGGGGTTCTTCATAATCAGGACCGTCCGGCCTTGGGTCAACCACTCTGGGTAGGTCCCGTCTTTGGTTTATCCAAGCTCCCAGGCGTTCATGGAGTGCAGTTAGCTTCTTTAGCCAGTAGCTGTGGATCATGTCAGGGGCCGGTGCTGTCCAGCTCTTCATCCTTGAGACTCTTTCTTGGATGTCTGCCATTGTGATGTTTACTGGGTCTTGTTCTTGGGGATGGCTGTGGTCCTCTCTCAGGTCCACCAACCACTGAGCATTGGTGTTATGTGATGCGTCTTTCTCCCATATGCCCTTCCAGTACAGTTCCGTCTCACCCCTGGTTGGGTCTTTCCTTGTCTTATTACCCTCCCACTGAGAGTACACTTTGGATGGTTCAGTGGTGAACATCCTGTTGATTCTCCAGGCCGTGTCTCTAGTGCACCTCTTCAGGCGGGCAGCCAGGCCTGTGAGCCTTTGTTTGGCAGTCTCCAGTGCCTCAGTTACAGACAGATTGCTGTACTTCTTTAGTACTTTGGTGGTCTTGCCCTTCCCCAGCTCTGACGGTTGGCTAACCTCTCTCCGTGTTTGCCTTGATCTTAACCTAAAACCGTCTTCTCCATGTAGAAGACTCACATCGCTCGCATTCAACTTGTAGCCAAGCACCTCTAGGATTACTGTTGCTGTTGCATTTATCACCTGGTCTCGGTGATGGTCACAGTAGTGAGAGTTTGTAGTGACGCATCACATCGTCTAGCAGACCTTCTTCAGGTATTCTGCCACTAAACCTTGGTAACCGTTCCTGGGGGTACCAGGTATCCATGTTAGCCATTATCTTCCTTCTCATGAAGTTGAAGGAAGTTTCTCATGAAGACATATGTTAATGTCCGCCACACACATTTACAGACAAACCTGCTCTGTTCCTTACCACATAGTTGAAGATGAAGCGGGAATGGGAGAGCTTAAGGTGTTTGAGCAAGCTGTAGAGTTTGCTGCAGTTCAGGGTACACCAGGGACAGTGAAGGTCATCTCTTGCTTCTGTTTGTTGCCGTGTGTTATTGTTGTACAAGAACTGAAAAAGGACAGATTACATTAGTTACACTAGGGTATAAAGGTGTGATTATAACAAGATGGAACAGACAAATTATTGTAACGTTTCAGTAGACAAACCCTGAAAACTGTGTGCTCAACGGGGTCAAAATGGTTTCAGCCACATTTTAGGTCTGACAACTTGATGGTAAAAGCCAACATTTTTAAAAATAAAACAACACAAAGACATTTTGCTTTAAGTCGCTTTTTCACTGTGTAATATGGTGTACCTGATAAAATATGCGTAGCTTCTGCCGAGGCTCACACTGGACCTGTTCTTTCTTCGTCTGTATGTCTGTGCTGGCTGACTCTTTCACTGCTGATAACAGAAGAGGTTATTCATTACAGAATCGTTAAATGAACTAAATAGATTCAACAAGTTTTTGGGAATAAGTATAAACTGCACTGGTTCTGCCAAGATTTGAAATGATAGATGAATGTTGCTAAAGCTGCTTTTAAACCAGGGATATTCGGTAGTGCTGGCTTCATCTACTTATAAAAGAAACGGATTTTTGGCATTCAAACTTCAGTCTCTCTTTAAATTTTATACACAACAGGAGAAAAAAAGATGTCAGCTCTAACTATAACAGCTGGAATATAATAAGAGACAAGATGGGTGTTTACACGTCTATTGCATGTTGCATCAAATTTGCAGCTAAATAACGTCTGTGACTTTAGTAACAATCATGCATGATGAATGCTGGAGGCTCAAACCCACATCTCACTTTTCCTTGCACACCTGTAGACGCCCTCATTGATTTTCTTCGATTTATTTATTTACATTTTGTATGAACCTCCTTACTATTTGGATTTATCATATAGAAATTATTGCATTTTCCATCAATAAGCACATACAACACCAACAAAAACAGGAACGGGTTCTCATTAAAAGGATGACTTAGTGAAGAGGATGTTTTGAAAAGATACTCAATGGTTAGACCATCCCACACTAACATCACAAAAAATATACAGAAAATACATATCCATGACTAATTCATGCAAAGAGTATGGCATGAAATATAAGATCTTCTTTGTTTGGTATCCTTGATGGACAACCTTAGAGTGTTTTCTATAAAGCAACGGGTGGAATTGTGAACTGCCCATTTATGTACTACTACTGTCTGTTTTACCTCCTGCTGCTGCTGTTACACAGGATTAGCAGGGGTTTAAATCACCAGTTGTATCACATTGTGATATGATAGATTCTTTGGACATTTGATATTTTCTGACATCATATTTTGATATACAATTTTGACTCAATTTCGATTTAGGGGCCTGCAATCGATCATTATCAGACGATATTATGTACCCATTGGTAGAGCGGTCATCCGGCGATCGAAAAGTTCCTGGTTCGATCCCAGACCCTGCAGTTAACATGTCAAAGTGTCCTTTAGCAAGAGTGTGCGTGAATGGTTAATGCTCCTGATGAGCAGGTGGCACCCTTCGAGGTAGTCACTGCCACCAGTGTATGAATGTGTAAGTGAATGCAAAACCTGTAGTGTAAAAGTGCTTTGACTGGTCAAAGTGACTACAAAAGTTCTACATAAATACAGGAAATTTACATTCCGTCACAATCCATCAAATTTCAACTTATAAGTCATTTTAATGAATTGACTATTGATTATATTGCTTAAATTAGAGAGGGGTACAAGTATTCAAGTACTCCTTGGTGACATTATTATTCAAGTAGCATTTTAGTTTTTTTGCGTACCTGCGCAGTGTTTTTGGCTACAACGGTTAAACGTATTCACCGTTGCATACACTATGGCAGCCATGAGCAGGAAAAGTAAAGGCTAAAACTTTAAGCAAAACAAAATATGTGGTGATAAACTTAGCGAAATAATAGTGCGATGTTTAACCACATGCACGTACAGCACAAGAAGAAACCAGTGGCGACAAACAGAAAGTCTTGTGTAACATTGTCTACTAGCTCTGTTAGCACACTGGGCTGACGTGATGATAACACAGCAGTGAATAGGTGAAAATTAGCCCGCTAGTGCTAATAATGAGAATGCTGACTTAAGATATGCTGCCATTAAGTTTGGTTGAATAAGCCGATCGTTGTCCGGAGTAAAGGTCACGAGAATGGAAAGATGTACGAGGACAGCGGGACTGAGTTGACGGCTGATGAGCAACTTGTTGGCAGGTTGGCTGTTACTACAGACCCTACAACCTTAACGCAGCTCCCGAGGAGTGGGGCATGTTAGGGAAGGTGTGCGTCTGTGTATGTTTGAAACTACACTTGGTTTCCAGTGTTGGCTATTTATTTACAGAAACGTAAAAATGTTGTATTCTAATGTTCTCTGACAGCTACATAGCTGCAATACAACGGGCTACAGCAGTCGATTTAGTAAACATACGCCGGTTCTGAACCGCGCTCCCGTTTTTATCTTTTACAATACAAAAATGTATATGTTTGGTGAGTACTTAAATACATGTTCATAGGGTATTGCTTGTACTCAAATATTGATTGCCTATCACTCACTTAAGTGTTTTAGACATTTAAATGACAATCTTGTTTTACATTCTACAACAAAAAAACACTGAGGTCACATGTATTAAACTTGCAGTTGTCTGCTAGCTCCAAGCAATGCTTGGAAGTGGATGACAGTTGACACAAGCTTGCAGTTGGAGTTTCAAAATAAAGGCATCTCCTAAACACAGCAATATGGATCGGATATGGATTATTTAACTTTCAATCGATTTGATTAGTCTGTTCTATGCTCTAATCCATGTATTGATCTAGATGGAAGGATCATTACACCCCTAAGGATTAGATGTAATGCAAGTGACCCTGTGGTGGTTTTGCACTTACTCATGAGGGCAGCTCTGTGATGGCTGGTCCTGGTCTCCATGGAGCTAGAGCTGTCAGAGTTGCGTGTAGAGAGGGGTTTGGCAATTGGGGCAGTGGACTTTCCACTAGCATCGCCTGTCCAACGCAGGAAGAATTGCAAAGTGGGTCCCTGAGAAAAAGTCTCAAATGGAGGCAGTCTCTGTGGACAGGCATACAGAGTGATGGTCAATGATGGGAAAGTGGTAAAGGACACAGACCATGCCATTGCATAGATATGCATCTTCTACCTTCCCATCCAGAATGGTTTCCCACGTAGCCCGCTTCTTGCTGACAGGGCTGTCCTCCATCCCTTGCATTGACACTTCATACTCCCCATCCAGCAGCTGCAATCTCCTGCGGACAAGAGTAACGATTATAACATTATGGGAAAACCCCCCCCCAAAAAACTCCCATCAACATCAACAAAATAACCTTACCTATTTTTATCAAAGACAGTCATCTGTGCAACATAGGTCTCTGTGGGCTCCCCCTCCTCTCTATGGGATGAACTTCTCTTCTTCCTAGTAGGAGTATCCATTACATCTTTGCACAAAACAACAAAAATTGTATGAGAAATTTCATATCCAACCAGCAACTATTTCAGTTTCAGTCAACATTATCTTTTAGATGGTGGGCCCAGTAAAAAACTTGCTTCTTGCAAACGGTATCATGTGTCAGGCTTGAGCTGTAACAGAGTTTTGATCTCATAACAATACTGTATGCAGTATTAAAATGTCCTTCCTAGCATACAGTGTAATCTTTATTTTAAACAGAAAAAAAACGAAAAAAAAGTAGATGTCCTACCAATGTTTTCATTGGCCTCTCCATTGACCAAACCATTAGTGTCCCTCCTCCCAGAGCGTGAGACCCGAAACAGGAGCGAATAGGACTTGACCATGTGGCTGTTGCTTGGCTCAAACTCGTTGCTGGAGACCAGTAAGGAAGGGTAGGAACCAGGCTTGGTTTGGTTACTATCAGGATTCAAAGGCACCTGCTTTTTACCTGTAGGCACTTGCTTAATGGGGCAGCTGACATCCTGAAAGAAAAATGACCAAACACAATCACTATGAAGGACCATTCTGCTAAATCAATGAACTGGCTCAGTAAAATTTCACTTTACCTTGCGTTTTTTATGGCAGACTTTGACAAGTAGCACCTCTAAGGACACAGAAGTTTGTTCATTTTCTGAATTCTGAGATGGCTTTTCTGTAATGCAACAAGTTTAGTGTTAATATTTTTGTCCATATTATGACACACAACAAAAACAACTTCAATTGTCATGTTAAGCTCTATGTCATAGCTGTGTTGCTAGCAATTTGCCTACAAAACTTTTTTTTCCATACACATCTTACATCACTGGTCTCAGTGTGTGTTCAATTGCTCAATTTAACACCGTTTCACAGTTACTGGCTGTAGTTGGATGGCGTCATGGAAACAAAGCACTTCCAATGAGTATGTTTACATGCGCACTATTAACCTTGTTTGAAAGTGAATCTAGATATGATGCTTCAATAAACCTGGTCATTGATATGACATACTTGGTGATGAGTAAAATCTGCTTACCATCCTTATGGAAAAACCCAGTGAAGGTTAACTGTAGATGTGAAGACAAACTAAAGAACCAAAAGAAAAATGAAAGTGAAATTGGTTCATAACCAGCACACCAACTGAAGATGAATAGTCAGAAATTGTTCCAACAATGGTCCTCTGGTATTTTAGGATTTAAAAACAATGGAGTAATACAGAAAAAAAGGGCACTTCAACTCTCATCGAGCCATCTTACCTTGGAGAATCCTGCTCTCCCTTCATCTTCTCCACTGCCCGCAACATATCATCCACTTTGAATGTTTTCCTGGAAAGACAAAGTCACATAGGTGTAATATCCATTAGACGGTTTCAAAACATTACTAATTATACACTTATTATATCATATACGTATCTGGTATGAATCATCCATCATAACTCTTAAGTGCAACTTTATACGTATTGCAAAAAAACTAAAATTTTGAAAAAATACAATGAGATTCTATACCTTTTGGCATTTCTCCGACCTTTCCTGTGAGACATAAAGGCGAGTGTCCTGTGCAAAAATATAGGCTAAAAAGGGTTGGATCAGAGGGAAGGATAAAATTGTTATTCACTTATTGCAAGTGGGGTATGTAATCAATCAATATGATATGGGTAGTAATTCACTTACTGCAATCAAGTTCCTTGTGCGGAGAAATCTGTATATCTGAGTTGGTTCTAGAAATACAAAAAAAAAAATAAAAAATCATTGATGTTTAATTGAAAACCCTATTACTGTAACCGTTTACTCTGTATTCTACAAAGTTAGACCAGAATCACATTAAAACTGTGAAACAGAGTGCAGTTGTCCTGCTGCCATTCAATTTCACCATGCAAGCAAAGGTAGAATCAATCCATATTGTTACATATGCCAAATGTGGGAGTTTAATAGTCGAGGGTAACAAAACAAACAAACAAGGAAAATCTGAGCAGGTAATAAACAATGCGTGTGTTTTTAATCTATTCTCTGACTGATACTTACCACCTAAATACAATTTGTATGGTATGGTTAATTAAACAAAAACATTAGCAACACACACATAAGTGAAAACCAACACTGAAAATAAAATAAGAAACAGGAGAGCTAAGCTGGCAGCATAAAGGTTGTTGAAAGAATGGAAGAGTTGTTATAATGTTACCAAAAGAGAAACGCCGCTTTAGAAAGTGACGAATAGTGAAATCTTACTTTCAAAGGCCTGTAGGAACAGCTCATGGTCGGCCTGAATCTGTTCCATTTTCGGCTTCTTCACAGAGTTCATCATTGCTGATGAGGCGGGGTACACAGCGCCGTTAGCTTTGCAACATGCCCCACTCACAACATGACCTGAGTTCTGCGAGTGAAAGAACAGCATGCGTTAATACATACTTCATTACTGAACAAATGGCTGTAGTGCAACACGTTAGCTTAGCCAGTATGCAAATACTCGCGTTAGCATACGAGCTAGCTAACTCGTCCAGCTAAAGGCTCGATGCTAACGTGCTGGTTAGCTTGGTATTTCGGCGCAGTATTAATTTATTTATACATACTATGGCTAACTAGAAACCACGAAATTGGGGTGCAGTAGATATAGACGTTGAGTAAATGCTATCCACCCTGGCCGATGGCATTAATCTGTTAGCCCCGCTGCCTCCAGCACAAGTCTAGGAGACTCAGCAGCAGAAGCCCATGAAGATGAAGAGGAGGCGATGAGACGCTGGCTAGTTAGCTAGCAGTGCTAACATGGTTTACCAGAAAACAAACCTCTGTACACTTGAGGTCCCCTTGCATTCAGCTGTCACAAATGTAGCTTTACACTGGACTGGTTTCAATCGAGTTATTGGTTATGTATTTGTAATTTATCCTCGGCGTGATTTCCTTTAGTTTGTACTGAACAACTGATTATTAGTCAGTTATCAGCCAATGGGAGACGCGCTGAGAGAATGCTACGCCGTAATTGGCTACTGAGCTGAGGAGATGACATACAACCCGCTCTCGCTTTCTACGATTTTGCGGGAAATAAAGTTTATCAGCATTCAGATCAAGACCCTCTTGCGGCTGAAGCTCCGTAATCCATATGAGCGTTGACAGTTTGCAATGCAACCCGACACGCACACCGTGTATATCCTCCATGTGTATGCTGTTATTAGAAACTCATTTATGAAATTGAAGACAAAAAAATAAATACACAATAGACACTCGAGAGAAAGCCATTAATTTTTAATAGGGAGAATTACTACAAAAGTACAAGGAATGTGACCAAATGTCAATATCAATTAACTGCTTTTAACCTCATCACATTCGCATTTTATACAAGAACATTCTTATTGCAACAACATTTTACAGCAGCATAAATGAGTACAGTGCACCACAAAGTCAGTACAGTGTAGTACATGGTGGGGAAAACAAAATTCTTAAAGGTTTTAAGATTCTGATGGCCAAATAGCTGATAATGAAAACAAATGTTATTTACAATTCTTGTCATATTTAGGTCAATGGAGACGACGTTGTGTGCGCGGTCGTGAGACTAGTTGTTTTTAGGTTTAATTAGTGGAGAACTATGGGTGCTGGATTTGATCAAATGACTTCCTACTTAAAAATGAATAAATGTAAGACCCGTCACTATGTCCACTGTGTCCTCAAGCACGAGGTCCCTCAAATTTGTATATGTACTTTAAAGTCCCAGGGTAACGTCAGATAGTAATGTATTTGAACTTACTTTTTTCCTGTTGGAGTAAGTTACTTGCATATCGCCCAAAACATATACCAGTCAAAACAGCCGGTTGGAGAGTTCTGCTACTTTTACACGCTGGACAGTGTTTCCAGTCGGAACTATATGCAGACGGAACCGGAAAAGCCAGTGTATCACAACTTCCACACACCGCATGCGCACATGTATAGCCGAGACACGCAGCCGGACTGCCTATAGTCTGACGGTGTATCGATTAAAATTGACATTAATAACTTAAATAGCAGTATATTACCGTGGAACCGAAACCCTTGACAACTGCGTCGAAAGGATGGCGGAGATCGTTCAGCAGCGGATTGAAGAGAGAATTCCTGAGCTGGAGCAGCTGGAGAGAGCCGGACTGTTCACCAAGAAAGAAGTCAAGTAAGACAGCATCTCCTGTACTGGGTTTCCAGACACTTCGGTTTGACAACACTCATAAAAGGGACCTGATTTTGATCATATATACAGTATATATATATTGCTGGGGTGTCTACGCACCTGAGAGCTGTTGTGTTATTGGAATTATTTAGTAGCGATGTAAACTATTGTCCAAAAGAAATTAGAGAAATATTGGAAGACAACAAGTACATAATTTTTGTCGTATTACTCCTGCTTAATTGATATTATTACTACACATAAAATATTGATAGATCTAAAGAAATGAGAGGGAGATCTGATAAACTTAGTTTTCACATAAATTGTAAATCAGTATGTGACATGACAAATCCTGGTCCTTGGAAAAAACAATCCTGAAGCTGGTCCACAGGTGGTGGATAGCAGTAGTGACATGTAAATAAGTATATTCAAGTTTAATAGAGCTCGACTGATATATTAGTTTGGTCGATATTGGGGTATTGGACACAAATATGTCCGTATCGGCCAATATTTAAGAAATTGGTTTTAAAGAACACACCGGCAAAACACATGGGGTGATTGTTACTTTAGTTGCTTTATAAATGGTGATTTTTAGATGCAAAGTGTTTGAAAAGACTTTTAAATATGACACTTAGCCTCTTATATAAGAAATTAGTTAGCATTAAGTTGCAGTTTATACATAATATATATATAAATTCCCCTCTCGCCTCTCTGTGGTCAGTCTTTGTTTCCTTAAAGCTCGGGTCCTCTACCAGAGGCCTGGGAGCCTGAGGATCTTAGCTGTTCCTAGGATTGCACTCTTCTGGACGGAGATCTCAGGTGTTATTCCTGGGATTTGTTGGAGCCACTCTCCCAGTTTCCTATCACCACTGGTACCACTGATGCCTTCACTCCCCACATCCTTTCCAGCTCCTCTTTCAGTCCTTGGTATTTCTCGAGCTTCCCCTGTTCTTTCTTCCTGATGTTATCACTTGGGATTGCGAAATCTACCACTACCGCCTTCTTTTCCTACTTGTTGACCACCAAGATATCCATTTGATTAGCCACCACCATCTTATCGGCCTGGATCTGGAAGTCTCAGAGGATATTAGCTCGGTCGTTCTCAATCACCTTAGGAGGTGTTGCCCACTATGATCCTGGAACCTCCAGCTCATACTCGCCATAGATGTTTCTGTATACTATGCCGGCCACTTGGTTGTGACGCGCCAAGTATGCCTTACCTGCCAGCATCTTGCACCCTGCTGTTATGTGCTGCACTGTCTCATGGGCATCTTTGCATAGTCTGCACTTTGGGTCCTGTCTGGTGTGGTAGACCCCGGCCTCTATCGATCTTGTGTTCAAGGCCTGTTCTTGTGCTGCCATGATCAGTGCCTCTGTGCTGTCCCTGAGACCAGCCTTCTCCAGCCACTGGTGTGTTTTCTCAATATTAGCCATTTCCTCTATCTGTCGGTGGTACATCCCGTGCAGGGGCTTGTCCCTCCATGATGGTCACACTTCTTCTTTCTTCTCCTCACTTGGTTTCTGCTGCCTGAGGCATTCACTTATCATGTCATCATTGGGGCCATCTTCCTGATGTATTCCTGGATTTTTTTTGTTTCATTTTGGATAGCGGCTCTGACATTCAATAATCCTCGGCCTCCCTCTTTCCGCTTCGTGTACAGCCTCAGGGTGCTGGACTTGGGGTGAAACCCTCCATTCATGGTGAGGAGCTTCCTTGTTTTAATAGCTGTGGCTTCGATCTCCTCCTTTGGCCAGGTTATAACTGTATACCAGCAGGGTATCCTGACGGGCAGGACATAGGTGTTGATGGCTCAGATCTTATTCTGACCATTCAGCTGACTTCTCAGTGTTATATACGTATATATATGAATATAAATTGTGTGTGGTTTCCCTCTCCCCAATTTTAGATCTATAATCAGGAGAGCGACAGCGCTGGAGTACAAGCTCCTTAGGCTGATTGTACACAAAGAGGACTTCATTGCTTATGTCCAGGTAGAGTACTATGATCATGTCCAAAAAGAAAGACTGAATGATATGTTTAAAAAATTAACTTCAGTATTTTACTTGATTACAGTATGAAATCAACATTTTAGAGCTGGTCAGGAAGAGAAGAGCAGTAAGTAAAATATTGTATTTCTCTGTATTAATATTTATTTGGGAAAGAATTTATATAATGGTTGAAATAGTCTTTAATATTCTCATTTTAAACTATGCTTATTGATGTACATTCAAACAAAATAGAGTGAGTGATGAAGGGCGGAGGGCAGCTCGAGGGGACAGTGGCAACCTTTGCTTTTGTTCATACTTACTGATAATTTAGCATCATTTGACTGTGCCCTGTTTGATGTTTGCAGCATGTACATTACCATTTCAAAAGAGAGGATATTGAACACCCCATCATTCACAGAATAAACAGTATCTTCAGAAGAGCAACAAATAAGTGGAAGGTACTGCAGTCAAAACATTAACATAGTGAGTTTTATAATGTATCAGATTGTTGCGTCATTTAAAGATCCCACCATTGTCTCCCTTACACACAGGATGATGTGAAGCTGTGGCTTTCGCATGTTTCTTTCTGTAAGAAATGGGTATGTAGTAATCATATCATTTGCTTTAAGCAACACCCATTTCAAACACACTCATGATATTAATGACCTCTTCTTTGGGTTGCCCCCACCAGGGCACCAAAAGTCAGACCAGCAAGGTGTTCTCATCACTGCTTGCGATACACCCCGACAAGCCATGTAAGAAAGATGATGCTGCTTTTTAATCTGCTTTAACTCCCTTTCACTGTGCATTCATCTTTATCATGAAGACTTTGTATATATTGCATTGAAGCTCTTTGGATCCTGGCAGCCAAGAGTGAGCTGGAGGATAGAGCTTCATCTGAAAGTGCAAGACATGTGTTTCTGAGGGCCCTGCGCTTTCATCCGAACAATAAAAAGGTCTACCAGGAGGTAAAAGAAATAAATATGCTGTACTACACTATATACTGTATATTTTAACCTCAAAGATAGTCGGTCTCTTCATTTTTGAAGGGATGAAAACCACTGACAAGCTTTGATTTGTATGAAACTGAGTAAAAGGAATGTGTCAGATGTAGTTTAAAGAGAGATGCTATTTATATGATTTGTCAGATATTCTTTATTTCTCCAACAACACCGTGTTAGTACTTCCGTATGGAGCTGATTCATTGTGAGAAACTGAGGAAAGAGAAGATGGAGCTGGAGAAAGCTGAGATGGACCTGGTGAGTGTGCCAAAGATCAAACCAAAACTGTGGCAAATTTACAAGTTTACACACAAAGAGAAGCTCTTACTTTTCGCTCAGCGCCTGAATCTCCACTCCTTTCAGGGTGAATATGAGTTTTCTCCGGAGATCCTGGGTGGAAAACTGGCTGAAGTTGTGTACAGAGACGCTGCAGGGAAAATCAAAGGTAAGCTTTTTAAAAGTTATTTACATGAGATACTACTGAAGGGTAACATTAATTACATTTTTTGTCAAATGCTCTTAAAATACTTCCAACATCTGGCTCTGGGTATCATCAGTACCAGAACAACGTGTAAATAATCATTCATCTTTTAATCCTCCTTTACGGGTAGATTCAGACCATCTCACTTTACCTTTTTCTCCAACAGAGGCAGAGTTTGTCATCTCACTTCTGGACATAGCAGTCATCTTTAATTTCACCAAAGAACTCCAGGACCTCATCCTGCAAGAGTAACATGACATTCTTTTTCACTTGGCCTCACCCACACAGCGTTCTTCAACAGACCGTCATCACTGAGTAGCACTGTTCCTGCTCCTCTCTCTATTCTTGCAGCTTACAGACTAACTACACAAACGACAGCCTGACTTGGGATTTCATGGCCAAGAGGGAGCTGGAGGCTCCGGGGGCAGGGGAGGAGCTGCAGACGGCCCAAGGCCGGGCATCCGATATCATCCGCAGAGAGGAGCGCTGCTGTCAGGTCTACGAGGAGGGAGTCCAGAGCGTAAAGACTGGTAGATGCTCATACATGCAGACAGCGAACAGTCATGGGGGTTTTGCGGTTGTTACGGCTCAAAACTGCTTGATTTTTTTTTTTGATGAAAATATATACTAAATATTTTATAATGAGGAGCTATAATGTTAATGTCTTTAATTACTCTAGAGTTACTGTTTAGTCTTTAGTCTAACCTAAAATATGAAAAACATCTTTCTCTGGATACTGTAGTGGTTCATTTATGGCCAAACAAGTATATCTTGCATACATTACAAATTAAATCTTCATTATTGAGTTTGAACTAAGCCTGTTTTTGCAGTAGTTTCTTATAGTTCTAAGACATCTTAAATTTACCTTTAAATCTTACAAAAAAACTGTGTTGCAGAACCCATGTGGACTTGCTACGTGGCCTTCTGCTTGGGGAGGTTGAATAGAAAAACGAACATCCAAAAGCTGCAGGAGAAGGTATGAGAATATGCCTTAATTTTGAAATAAATAAATATATATCTTAAACGATCAGTAGAACATTTGGACTATGTTTGTTTCAAAGGATAAATATTAGACCCAGTAAAATGTTGCATCACTAAAGATGACATGGTTTCTTGTGTTTGTGTATCACAGAGGCAGGAGAGGCTGCTGGGGGTGCTGGAGCGTGCCCACACCTGCTCCCTGCTGAAGGAGGGTTACTATAAAAACTGGGTAAGATAATGGCTTTATTAATTGGAATCATACGGGCCCCTTATGCTTTCATGTTCCATCTTCTCTTCCTTGGATATTAACTTGTCAAATGTCTGGTGAAACAAAGCATGTGTACTTTGTTAGTTTAACCCTTCTTGGTTAAGTACAATAAAATGTATTTTTAGTCAATTGTGATGCCGTAACAATTCGTGTTTTCATAGTCTTTAGAGTGTGGAATTCTTTTGATAATATTATGAGATATCGATGGAGAAATCCACTAATTCAATTCAAAATTCCCCTAATGTTGAGTTGAAAAATTATGGGCTATTTTTCCCATGCAGTTTCTCTCCCACTGATGCCCCTCTTGTGATCCTTGTTTGTGAAGAACTTTTTTGAGGTTAACCCGTTCATACTTGGTCATGATACTGTCACCTGTTATGACAGTATCATGTATCAAATGTACAGTATCAAAGCTACATTTGAAATTCAATCAAACAGTACTCTTTATTTCCTCTCCCAAAATAAATAACAAAACAAGATCTCCTGTTCCTATAAAAAATTACCCCAACCTAATTGGATTTGCCAGTATTCATGTTCATGTAATAATGCCATCAATTACCCTTTTTAACTAAGTTTGCCCAACTTAAAAACTTGGTGTCCAAGAATCATGTGACTATCACTATTTTTATTTGTCCAATTGTCTGATTTAATTTAATTTAATGACAGACACTGACATTTTTCACTTTTTCCTTTATCTTTATTTATTTGTGTTTATTTTATGCAACAATGGGACTCCCATTCAATAGCCCAGTAATACAGATTTTATTACAAAACATTCACTTTAACTTTGAAAACAATTGGATTTCTGCTAGCTCCAGTTTCTCTACCACTGTATGTTCACTATTCACTTTGTATGCCTTGCAGAGGCATATGATTGCCAGGGGGTGGCTTTTCTAGTTTTCTTCTTTTTTTTTGATATGTCTGAACTTGTTTAAAACATATAATATCATAAGCACATATTTCTAGAAAAAAAACCATTAGATATATTCACTTTGTAACATATTTATTAAATGCCATAAAGGATTAGTTAATCATAATATTCTGTTAGAATTAATGTTTCACATCTGGTGGCACTAGGTGGGTCTGCTGTATTATCCCTGTTGGGTGTAAAGTAATGGGTCTTTATGGATGGTGATGATTTTATCTCACAGCACCGTGAGCATTTACCTTCATCAAGTCCTGTAGAGGTGTTTTTTTTTTTTTGTTTTGTTTTTTTAAATAAATTTTATTTTTTTTGTATTTTCCAATAAAGTTGCAGATCCTGCTGTCATCTGGAGATGGCAAGCGAGCAGCCTGCATAGCCAGAGCCGCTGCGCAGCGTTACAGCCAGTCAGTGGCGGTGTGGAAACTTTGTCTGCAGACGTTGATGCAGCTGGAGAATGGAGATGTAGGCAGTCTATTCCAAGAAGCTCTCACACACATCAATCCCAAGGTGCGCAAAGCTCACAGAATTTAACTCTGCTAGTCATTTGTTAGGTAATTTTCACTGCTCGCAGTAACAGCACAGCAGTTCTGCTACTGTATCACTGTAATTCCTCATGGAGAATACACTCACACACAAACTGTTGTGTAAGTGGGAACTCCTTGGCCCAATTATTCTATATCCCTTTATAATAAGTTACTCAAATCTTCAGCCCCCTTCTTTATGTGAGCAAAGATGAAGACAAATTATTGATTAGAAAATTAAAATAAATTGTTGTACTTTGTCTATTGTTATGCACTGAGAAACCAAGAAAATTATGATTCAATAAAAGTATAAAATCACACATTTTTATCATGGTTCATATCTGTAATTATGCGTGTGAGGCCAGAATGGGGTTTAGCTTAATTTAACAACATAAAGGTAGAGGACTATAAGCATTTATAAGCTTTGGATAAAGAATGAACTAATCCTTACCTTAGAAATCCCCAGCAAAACCTTGGATATTTGAGGGTAGCCATGTTTTTCTGCTCATTAAGTTTGTGATGAAGATTTCTCATGCATGTATTTAATACGAAAAAGCAACGCATTTCTTTCTACTATTTTATGCCATCACATTGTTGCACATCACAGCATGTCTGACTATGTACACACTTTGACTTAGCCCACATGCCTATATAGTCATGAGCATAATAGCAGGTTATTGTTTCGGTGCAGGTGTCCAGACAACTAGCTGTGTGAGGAAGATTACATATTATCATATCATACAATAGAATGTGTCAATATGTG
>KV751317.1:23349734-23363625 GCA_001698575.1 Mola mola | reverse complement strand
CAGTTAAATTCAACTTCGCTGGAGGACGCGATCTCCCACGGGCAGCCAGACTGTGGGCGCTTTTTTTATTTACCCGAGGCCCCGTATGGCACAGGATGTTGAAACCTGCCCGCTACCTACGCTGATAACAATGACTTGGCAGCATCACTTACTTCAGACACTGGTTGCCGGTACATCAACGGGTATGTATCGGCGTGGTCACACATCACACCCTTAACATTCCTTCATTCCATCTCCTGGATCGAAAATCTTGTGCTAGTAAAGACAGCTGCTTTCTTGAGTTTCCTCCACAATGTTTTCCGATGGGCAGTGGTGATGATGATGATGGTGTGTGTAAGAGGCCGGGTCTTTGCGGGCAAGGTGAGTCCTCAATTTGTTCAACTGGCCTACAAAGTCCCAGTTTCTGGCGCACGTGACATCCAAGTTATATAGAAAGTGCACTTCTGCTAAAGATGAATGTTTTAAAGTTAAAAAAAAAAAAAAAAATGGGTAACAGATGTGAACGCAAGTAAACTCTCCCCGCAGAATAGTTATAGGCTCTCTTAAGAGATAAACGTTCCGTAAGGTCAGTTAAAAGCACTATTTAGATACGTAATGTGAGCTATATGTACAGAAGGAATGAAATTAGTAAAAGAAAAAAAAAATGGCCTGCATTAGCTAGCTGAGGTTACTTTAAACTTATTTAAAATGGTGTATTTATAGCTCAGTGGGTGAATGTGTTGCCTCAAAACTGCCTGGTTAGTCAAAACTTTACTGCCTCGTGAAAGAGAAGCTCTTTGCTTCTCCCGAGTGTCACAGAAAAGCAGAGCAGAGGCCACTTCTGTCTGATGAACACAATGATGAACAACTTTCACTTGTCATTTGTTAACTGGCCTCATTCTGGATCATAATGCCGAGTTTTAAAAAAGATTTCATAATTTCTTTATGGTCCAAGGCAAACTGAGTTAACTCAATGAAATAAACTCTCTTTAGAGAACCCTCAGAGCTAATAAAAAACAACGTGCCTCTACCGTGTTATGTTGAACAACTTTGTCAAGGGGGAAAGAAGTTGTTTTAGGAGGCCTGGTGCTATATCTGTCCAGACCCTAGCATGCTGTACATACCTCGCTAATGAATTTAGCATTCTGACACTAGATGCTTTATGTAATTAATGGACGGCCACGGTGGCATCACCGTGCTGCAAGTGACACATAGGTGAGACATTCGCTGAAGCATGAGATTTTTTGCTTTAAAAACACAGACCCCAGTGATGATAAAAAAAAAACACCCAAACCCGTCCTGCAAATGAAAGAGACTCCCTTGACATCATGGTATGTGGGAAGTTGCTAAATTAATCTTACCATCAGTTTTTATTTATTAACAAGTTCATGCGTGATTATAAGTTATTTTTAGGCTTTGCATAATAGATGTATGGCAGGTCATTAGAGTTACACAAGTCTGCTATTTTGCGTTATGTCACTTGTAATTAGTTTGGCGCAAAGTTGACACTTGGTCAAGTTAAAATTAAATTCCTTGTCACTATTAATTTAAGTTAAATGTAGGAAACCTTTGTAATATCACAAAATACCGTTATAATCAAATACAGAGAGTGCACGGAAACCAAGATGCAGTCAGTTATCATTCCTGATTCCCTCCAACATAGCCCACTAAAACACAGTGACAAATCACCCAGTGCAAATGAAAGCGCTCTAGCCAAAAGCTCTCCATATATGCTGCAGGAGCGTTTGAGCCATGCGGTGTGGGTATAAGAGCAGAGAGCCTAGTAAGGGAGGCCTGGTGGAATGAGCCTGTTTTGAATAAGCAGCATGGATACGGGGAGCTCTGGGATAGTCACCAAGTGTGCTGATTAAAGTTGTGATATTAAACATTGCTGGCTGCTAACGCTTGCCAAGACTCGCTCTCAGTGGCATTTCACATTGTTTAAAAGGCCCGGTAGGACTCATCTCGCCACTTGCTGCACAGAGTTGCTTATATCTTTTTATTTTCCACCAAGGCTGTCTCATATGCTCTCCTCATGCCATTTGTTAGTGTGGCTGTGAGACTTACTTTAAATAGACTTTCCCTGCATTTCCCATGTTGACTTTCCTGCTCTGAGCTACTGGGTTCAAATTGACCTTAGCTATCAGTGCCTGTCATTGTGAGCATCATATAGAAAACTCTGCTGAGGCTCCACATGGTGTTCACTTTTGTCTGTGAAAGCTCAACTTCTAATGAATACACGGAGTGCTCTTTTCTTGGAAATTCTCTTCTGAACTCATTCAGCCACCTTTTCAAGCATCACTGTAAAACCCAATAAAACTTTGCCATTGTAAATGCACGATTCATAAATAATGGAAAGCATGAAGCATATGACCCAGGGTCCCTTTAAAAGGTCAAACTTCAGATGCTTTTGTCACATTAGGTTGTTACTTTTCTTTAGACCTAACTGAACAGATACCAGTTAGGCACCAAATCTCACTCGTGGAGACAGAAAAAAACCCTTCTATTTTGATCTCAAATGTCTGGAAGGAGACATAGATTGATTAGGGAGGGAGAGAGAAAGAAAAGGCAGCAAGAAAAGTGAGGGACTTTTAGGGGCAGCTGTGTTTTATTAACCCAGTCATAATGCCCCTAAAAATCCTTATTGCTCTTGCAATGGTCAACAAGTCTCATGTCGCAGCATGTATTAAACTGCAGAACAAATGAATGGGAGGTTCTAGTCTCACAGCTGCTGATATAGAACAACTGAAACCTTCGTTAGAAGTTTTACAACATGCCTTTGCTAATGCAGACTAGCTCAAAGTTAGATCTGTTAGCTACACTACACTACACTGCATGAGAAATGTCTTTTATTTAACTAATCGATGTTCCCTTCTGATAGACTCATGAATTACAGTCATTATATTTCTGTCCGAGTCTTCGTAGTTTAAAATGCAGACAGGGGAGGCAACGCTCTGTGTCCTTCTGTATTTTGACATTGCAATCGAGTGCCAATGGACAAACTGAAAAACAAACGCAGAAAAGCAGGTGGAATGGCAAATGAGAGACACTGGCAAGCACTGAAGGTAGATCTAAACAAACTCAGAGAATAAAAAGGCAGATGGGGTAAAAACGTGTTAACAAAGGGACATCGTGACAAGGTAACAATGTAGAAAAGAGAGATACAGAAAGAGAAGCGATACAGGCAGGTCAAAAGAGAGAGACAGAGTCAAACAGGCCGTGGAGATCTTTGAACCAGGCGAGATGTGGTCAGGTGGGCTGCCGTGTCTGTAGAGAGGGTGGTGTGGAACGGAGCTCTCAAATGTTGGTGAATGAGTCATTGGAGGGAGGTTATTCTGTCTAGTTTCCCTGTGGCACAGCCACCACTGAAGGAAGGAAGGAAGAATCCTCTTCACATTGAGGGAAACAGAGAGACAAACAGACAAGGGGAGTGAGGGAAAGTGTGGACGATGACTCAGGGCCACGAACCACATGGCGATGGGGGAGGGAGAAATTACTCATCAAAGTACTTAGAATCTCATACAGCTATCACAGGACTGATAGCGTGATTCCCCCTATGGCTGACGCCTACATAACAACATCCCTAACTCCCTTCGGCAACCAAGAACAGACACACGGTGGGGTTCAGGGCGAGCCAGGGGTCAGATTCACATGGGGAGCTCTTTTATTCAAGTGGTATTCAGTCCAGTTTGGGCAATTTGGCGTGTCATAAGACATCTCTGCGCTCAAATTTCCCTGCTTTTGGGCACCTTGCTTTCTGCATACTGCATCAGTGTTTGAATTTCAGCAGAGGCTTTAACAACCTGTCAAAGTATGTTTCAGCTTCATGATCTAAGTCATTGTTCAGTCATTGTTCATAATAGGGAATGTGTGAAATCATACAGCTGGAGTTTGGCTTCGCCAAGCAGAGAAGCTACTGTAGACTTCTAAAAACACCTGAGTTTGAGGCCAGACTCGCTTTGGTCCCGGTATTAATCAAGAATCAACGGTATCATCAAATGTGAGGTATTCCGTAACAGGCCTTTAATCTTAGTCCTGTCTCATTGTATTTGAGTTTAAATTATAGCAAGTTGGCCCAGGTCCATCTGCTCCGAATTAGACATTACTCTAAAAATATTTAATCAGGGAATTTTTTCTTAAGAAGAGCTGAAAACAGCTTTATAAATGTGTTTCTGTTAAACACGGAGGGAGACATTTTATGCTAAACTTAACTTTCAAGGCTGAGTAAATCCATCTTTACAGTGACAAATGCGCCACCAAAGCGATTTGTGGACGACAAAGTTGTTCCTAGTGTTGACGAGACAGTGAATAGAAATGGGTGAAAGGGCTACTGGCATGACATGCACTACGGCAGGCCTGCTGATGTCCCTGAAAGTGAGTGGTGTTGAGTTGGCCGCTAACACATTCCTCACTGGGGAAGGAAAGTCTGTATGGTTGTGAGTTTGTTCCAAGCTTTATATGTCTTTTTGTGTCCTGCGCAGCTGTCACTGATATTTTGGTAGGCAACAGTTTCAAATATTTGCATATGCAGCAAATAAAGATGGTGATGACTATGCCATGGTGGCATGACTCAACAGGTAAAAATGGCACGCCTGTAAAATTTCTGTTGGCCCCCCTTAACAGTGGCGGCACAGTCCCAGATCACTCTCCAACACAGGTTGTCATCAGGGTGTTGGCTCTCAGTTCTCCGACCTTATAAGATCCTCTCAAATCCAGAGCAAACACAGCCGACAAAAGCAAGAGGGCTTGAAAAACTAGAGCAGACCTTCCCTGTGTGGATCCCTCTTGCATTCCGTTTAAAAAATGAGAATGAACCCTTCTGACCTGCTTTTACCCATTCAGGCTGTGAGACAGGGCTTTGGTATGACTAGAATAAACAGAGCGGAGGGTAATCAGCCATTGCATGTCTGTGATGGTGATTTTGCTGTCTTAGTAATACCTTTAGCCAGATTAATGTGATGCCTCCAATATTGCTGTCCGCTGCCTCTGTGGATCCTCTGGAGCTGGTTGTTCCAGCTAAAGTTCACATTTATCCTACAGTGAATGTTAAATATTTATTATGTGGATATTATTTAAAAGTCGGTTGCGGCACACAACGCTGTTCTTGTGTAACAGTTGGTTGTGATTTAATATTTACAACCAATAACTGCCATTAACTTCTATTGAGTAGATAACTCACTTAACTAACAAAGCTAACTTTGGCTTGCTAATAGATGACTACACCCAACATCCAAATACTCGATAAACTGCTTTAAAACGATGTAAAATGGGATCATTTCATGTTGATAAATGAATCTCTAATTACAAAATGTTTACCTTTTGTAATTAAGCCCTGTGGTCAGCTTCGGTCACCAGTATTTAGTGCGAAATGCTCAATGGTTGAGTTTGTAAAATAAAAAAAAAAAATTTAAAAGAAAAAATGTGTCAGACAATAAAGACAATTAAGTAATGGGGTTAAAATAATAACTTAATAAATTCAGCTAGTTTAGCATATATTTAGACTGCATAAATATTAATAACTCCAAAAATACTTGCATCAGTGTTACCTACATTTGCAGAAGACAGTTTACGTATGCTTTGCCCATCTAAAACTATTTTGGAAGTTGTGACCAAGTTTGTTTTTGATCAGATGAGGCTGCAGTTGTTTACTTGCAAATGATTTATACATCACTAAAGTCTTTAACTGCTAACAAAATTAGTGCGGAGCCGTTCAGTAAAACTTTATTTTGAAACTAGCTAGTAGTTACCAAATTTACAAATAGCTTGTACAACTCAGCTCTTGTCTCGTTTAAACAATTTTGTATAGATTCCAGTGATAATAAATAAACTCTAGAGAGATACAAATTCCGGTTGATCATTTTGGATCAGTCTAGCAGTAGTATGCTGGAATAGTAAAACATAACAAGACCATACTGCACACTGCAGGGAGTTTAGGGGGTAGGTAGACTGAAATGTCCAAACAAACAACACATGGTGGACTGACTTCAGCCATTGGCTTAAAAGGTGTGCCTCTGTTTCACACAAATATTAAAATGAGATCTTTAGACGCAGGAGTCAGTTTTCCGTACACACTTGCTCACAGCTGAACACACTCTTGACTTCTCCTTTACTCTGTTTGCTGTTTATATAGAATGCCAGAGCTGTTCACAGGTACAACTTCTCTGCATTAGCTTCCATTCAGTTCAGTCAGCAGCTGGGCCTCATCTTCTCCTGTTAGTGGTTATGTTTGCAGATAAGCAGAGTGCTGTTTCATACTCACATTTTTGATGTACTGAATGTGCTGTGTGCAACTATTTGTTATGAGGAGAAATGCAACCATCGTAGTCAGGAGATATTTTAAAGAGCCATCCCTCCTCTATTTTGCATGTTGGCAGGCTTCATTGGCACTTTCTCTGCATTGCAAAATTTGTTGGAGCCTGAACTCGGTCATACTCTTGTCTGTCCTGGTGTTGAGTTACAATGGGCTCTATAGGGAGATTGGCAGATGCCCGTTTAAATTGAAATGTGTGTGTAAGGGTGAAGAGAAGTTTGTTTGTTTGAGTACAAAGATCACTCGTCAAAGAAGTGATTTCCACTGCCAAAAGCTCCACAACCAAAACTGCGGCAGTGAGTGTTTTATCTGTTCAACCTTTCTGGTGGTGATAATGGAAAGGTGGCCATTTTACCCGCTCCAGCCACCTCTTCACAGCCATTGTTGTGAGCTCAAAGAGCGAACGGTGAGCTGAGGTTGGCCTTTTTCAGCATGGTGCTTGTTTAAACAGAAAACCTAAAACAGCTTAAAGCTGTGGAGGTAAGCTACTACTCTATGTAACTTGAAGTTAACACTGTCAGGGGCATGACATAGCCTCATGGTATTTGTCTAATCACTGTGGCAATTTTGAAGTTCGATTGTCTGACCCAAGGCATTATTGTCCAGTCCAGAAGGCCTCTGTGCCATGCTCTTAGGGTATTACAAAAGGGAAAACCCATCTTCCTCAAAACCTTCTTCCATTACGGAAAAGAGGTTTTCCGCTTCTGTCAAAGATGTCAATGGAAGTTATTCAAGGCAGTTGGAAAACATCACTTGGTGCTTTTTTTGGTCTTTATGTTGGCAAAACCATCAGTCACGGGGACAGTATGATCCCTCCAGTTGGTTTTCATAAAAAAGGCTGATTGTGTCCGAAAACCCTTTATACTCTCTAGTGCTGTATGCAAATATTGATCTGCAGATCATATGTTGGAGCTGAGAGGATTATGAAATACCAGCATCTGCATTTATATTTTTAATCTAACCTTTGCAGCTGATGTGAACATGAATAAATTCCCTGCATCTGTGGAACAGGGCGGCACAGTGGTGTAGTGGTCAGCGCTGTTGCCTCACAGCAAGAAGGTCCTGCATTCGATTCCGGGTCAGGGCGTTTCTCTGCGGAGTTTGCATGTTCTCCCTGCGCTTGCGTGGGTTCTCTCCAGGTACTCCGGCTTCCTCCCGCAGTCCAAAAATATGCTAACTGGGGGTTAGGTTAATTGGTCAATCTAAATTGCCCGTAGGTGTGAATGTGAGTGTGGAAGGTTGTTTGTCTCTATATGTCAGCCCGCCGATGAACTGGCGACTTGTCCAGGGTGACCCCGCCTTCGCCCGATGATGCTGAGATAGGCTCCGGCGCCCCTTAAGCATAATGAAGTGTCTTCATGAAACTTCCATGTCATTCCTAGGGCATAAGAATAATGGCACAGTGCTTGTCTGACCCTAGAACCAACAGCTGTATGAATATTTATACCTGCAACTTAAATAGACTTAATTGAAAGAGTTTTATTTTAGTTTTTTCTCATTGTACTTGGCTGTTTTTGTCTAGAGTCATCTCTTTGGTATACAGGGTGGCTTATTTTGGCCAGTGTCAATTAGTCAAATCAACAATGTGCATAACATACAAATGAGTACATGCAGGAACAGTGTTTGCATTTATTTTTTTTTAGCTTTTTTTATGTTGTGTCAAGTTACAAATCTTGACAATGAATTATTTGCAAATTTTTTTTTTCATCTTGTTCATGCATGAGATTCTGGGAATTCTTCACTTTCTTACCAAGCATTAATGAGCAAATTAAGCTCTCAACATCATTGCTAAGGATTTCTGCTTTCGTTTGCAGTCCACCAATGACAGTCTCTGTCAAAAATGAATTCTGGCAGCTTGGGTTTTCTACATTGAAAACTAAGGAACCAATCCTGATGATTTGCGGAGCTTATTGTTGTATAAAACTAAACTTACCATTCTGATACATCAACTTGTAGGCATCCTTGTACAAGTTGTTATTCCCTTTGTTCTAGAGATTCCATGTCTGTTACATGTTAAAACATGTATGGTTGAATTAGTCCCATGTTAGAATTTGCCACTGTGCAGCGTAAAGTAGAGTGGTATGAAAGTTGGAAGATGACAGAGCAGGTAAGCTTCAGTTCCCTCCAGATACAAGTGGGAGGCAGAGCGGTGAGCAGAGACACAGTGGGACTAATGTAGCACATTCATAGATGCCCAAAGCTAGATAAGGCGAAGGTGTGCAGTGTTTCCCCTATAATTTTTTTAGGCCCGGTGGCAAAAGATGATGGAGACAATCCATGTGTACTGAATTTGTATGTCATTTCTTCCCTCTCCCCTCTTCCCCACCTGTGATTTGGTTTGGATCCAGAGATTTTGAACAAAATTTTGAAATACTGTGATGTCCCCCTTGGGGTGTTGGGAAGGCAAACAGACAGCCTCCCAAATGCAAGTGATTTTTTTTCCAAATGAGTAGACCATGGCTGTATGGACAAAATCTTAGTTCATAATATGAATATCATGATAGGGCTGGGAGATAATGATATCTTATTTTAGGCTATATTGGGATATTTCAAAATCTCCACTAAAGAACTTAATAAATGTGCAATTTAACATTTTTATGCAATAGATGACACCAGTGTGATGATTTGTCTGCATTATTTACTATACAAATTTTAACACTTTGTGACACTGTTCACAAGCAGCAAAGCCACTGACAATGTTGTTCTCATAGACTGTTATTACGCATAACTTCTCCCAAATATAAGACTTGACCACGGGCTGCCGAACAGGTGCAGGACTCATTGCTAAACCCTGAGAATTCGCACGGATGCAATGGTCGGGATATAGTCATTTACTGTATCTCACGTGAAACAAGCCAATATATTGCTCACCCCCTATATCACGGTATAGCACATTTTCTGTAAATTTCATGAAATAATGTCCATAAAAATGACCACATACCTCATGACAACTTATTATTTTGATAGTCCTATGGATTAAAGAATATTTAAACCCCAAAACTGCAGTTTTCAGCTGTAAAACAATGTATTTGGATGTTAAGTAGTGTTGTTGATTGATTCAGATCCGTATCTTGACATTTTTTTGCAAATAATTTGAATTCTATGTATTGTATCATTAACATGCACAGTGACTGCTGGACTGATGAAAGAAATCTTTGACAGAAGTGATGACTGCTCCCCCAAAAGTATGACCAAATCATGGAAGTCCCCCTCTGTATGTACATGTTTGTCTTGATCTTGTCACTGTGATATGTATAATTTTTGTGATAGAGCAAGAATGAATGAGCGCAAACAAAGTGGTGTGAAAGCGAAGTGGCAGTTAGCGGTGAGTTGGCCGTCTAGCAGTGTTTTAAAATGTTTAGTAAGAAGTTGTCAGTAAATGACGGCTCCAGCTTCTCCAGTCCAACGTTGAGTCTGCTGTGTGTTGCTTTGTTAGAGTTTTTGTTATCAATGATAAATTTTTAGTGTATATATGCTGTTTATATAAGAAAAAAATCAGGCCGAGCGGGTGGTGTCGTTGGCCTGTACAATGGTAAGGGAAACCCTTGTGTAGTTATTAAAAGCAACAAAGGGATTTTTAATGAAATTTTATTTTTGTAACTTCAATGATAAAGTATGTAATTTTACAAAACAGAATTTACTTTAGGGTTTAATCAATGGTTGAATCATGATTTTAAATTCAAATTCCTGCATCTGCCTCGTTATCCAAGCCAACACCCAAATGTAATGCTTTTTTCCACAACCCCTGAGTTTTGTTAAAATCCATCCAATATTTATTGTGTAAACAAACATACTAACCAACTAGTCAGAGGTAATCATTATTGAATTACTTACACTTAAAAGGATTTTAAAGTCATATCTGTATGTGAAAACAGATGTTTTTTGTTTTGTACTCCTGCCTGCTGCTCTGCTTGACAATTTTAAGTTGTAACTGCTTTGAAGAGGAATAGCAAGTATACCATATCATGCATCATTCTTTAGACTGTCAAGGTGCCACACTCCCATTGCAGTTGTGTTCCATTTTTTCATTCTGTCAGCACCATTTAATAAAATTAAACTCCTTCATCCACCTCTTTATCTGGGTTCGCATCCAAACTTAATATGTTCTTCTTTGGCTCATTTCCCCTCTTTCCACCACATTTTTTTGAAATCCATCCAGTAGTTTTTGCGTAATCCTGTTATTAGACAAACAAATGCGGTGCCCTGAAAACATAAAACAACCTCCTTGGTGAAGATAATAAAGCTACTGAAAGCAACCATTTAGTTTAGCTTATGAAAGGAGCAAATTATCAAGGTAAAGAGAAATGGTGATCCTAGTAAAGGTGAAAAACACCTGCCAACACTACTTAAGCTCAATGATAAGCATTGTCCTTTTGAAACATACTGTTACCTTTAATTAGAACTACAATTCTTTAAGTTGTTCTAAAACTTGTGTGTTCAGACTCTTACAAGTTACATTTGTCTAATGTTTCATCTTCTGAATATGCTCATGACTGGTGACATTTCAAATTCTGTGTGCTTAATTTTCAAATAGCCTCTGGCTTTATCAACATGATCGAAATAGGAGATAGAGAGCAAAATTAATGTAAGAAGCATAAGGTCGTAATCCTGCCAGCAGAGCCATAGCAACAGTTGCAGTCATTTCATAAATCAATTTATTATAAAAGGAAAATGTAGATAAACACAAATTTAAACCTAAGGCTGCATCGAAGGATAGAGGTGGGTGCAGGGGGTGATGGAGTTCAGAGGATAAACTCACCTTAACTGCACCCCCATCTACATTAACTTGCTCTAATACAAAGCAAAACTAGCATGGTTTGTGCCCTAAACTATTAAATAACTGGAGCACATTCAATACATTATAGTAAATGTCAAAAGCTTGAATAAGCAGCCTTTTAAACAATAAACAGTTCCTCCAGGAATTATTGACACTATTTCATCCATTCTTCATTTGCCTGATTTTGCAAGTTTTATGTTTTAACAGTGCTTGATTTTTGCACAGTTCAACTGCACAGTTCATCTGAAATCAAATGTACAACTAGAAATGCCTAGAAGATCATCTTGCAAGCCATGAAGTTAGTTAACTTTCAGACTGTGCATCAACCCCCTATAATCACCACCAACTGAAATGTTGGTGTAACGTCCATTTGTTACATGCCAAAATGAGTTGTTGCACTTAAAGCTCTTTTTTCATTCCATAGACCCCACTTATGTTGGTTTGGCTCGATACTGGGTTTAGGTTATATCTTGAATTCTGATCTTGCCATTATTGAATGAAGCACAAGCAGAAACTTCTGAAGATGATTTATATTCTTCATGATAACACACATACACATCTAATGCAGGTGGTCTTTCAGTTCTTTTCTTTGAAACCCTGTCATAACATAATCTCAATTTACTGCAGAATGAGCCAAAAAACTGGACAAAACATTCTTTGCTTTGATTCCTGTTGATTGTCAGTCTATCTACCTCCTCGTGGCAGTCAGCATTCAACATATAGAAAGAACTCACGGCCTAGGGCATGTCACGTTTAAGCAAAATAGGAGTATTTGCATGAAAAGCAGTGCAGACATTAACAGTGATCACTCAAAGCCACAGTGCTGATCTGAGCTCATAGTTGTCTGAATACATAATAGGTGGTTACACATGGATCTGTTGCTCAATAACACGTCATAGTCTAATCCAATAATGCAAAATCAACAGAGAAAGTCCTGTGACTCCAGGGACTGCATTTAAAAATGCTGATATAATTAAGGTTACGGAGTGCACAAAACTCTAAAAAATCTTGGGCAAAAACAGAAACTTATAAATGGGGACTTTCCTCTGAATTCCTATATAATGTTGTAGGGAATTAGTTAGGCAACTATCAAGTAGCATTTTAGCTGCAAGTCTAAAGGCTGGCAGTATTTTATCCTGTGTTACATTATGAGGACATTTGGGTAGACTGGGCACTGTAACACTGTTGCAGATACTCTAAAGTTTCATTTTAACCCCAACCTGATCCACTCTTGGTTGTCAAAGCCAGTGAGGGGTACGAAAAAACTTGTACCTGTCCTGTTGCCTTTGAGAGACTGTGTTGTGTGGCAGGAATCAAGATAATTAAGTGGTCACAGTTCATTTTTCCTGGAAGGTGATTGTCACCTTGAGATTCTTTTTTACTCTCACCTATTTTTTTTTCTCTCATATTGGCATCTGTCACACAGAAAGCTTTGGAGTAAGTGTAAATAAGAAGACTTGCGTGCTTTTTCCCAATTTCTTTTCTTGTTTTTATAGCCATTCAGCAGCAATTTGCTTTATTATGTTGTCTGTGAATATGAAGTCAAACACTGACATTTGTTATTGCGTCAATCAGATAGCATTACTCTAATTTCATACTTTTTAGTACAAATCCAAAATATCTGCATCCACAGATTGCACATAGAGATATCACCTTCTGTTTTCGTCAAACAAATTAATATTTGACTACGACTTGCAAAAAGCTTATAATGAATCCATAGAAAATACTGACAATAACTACTTCTTAGTAATACAGTATGTTCAGTGTTGGGAAGTGAAAATGAAAAAAAAATGGAATGGTTAACTTTTTAGATTTACAGCCATGGTGTCACCAATTGAAGTGGAGCTGGAGCAGAGTGGTGCAGAGCACTCCTCCATCCCCTGCTCCCTGCTCCCACCCTTGTATTTTTTTTGGCTCTCCATGGCTGTGTATTGGTCATACAGCAAGACGTTTTTCCAGCATTTTAGATGTTCTAACAAAACAGTGTTGATGTAGTTTAAATTCAACACTGAATCATCTCATATGACCTTTCTGTATGTGTTGCCTGTAAAACCCTTTTTTATGTACCATTAGACTACAGATTTTAAGGCGTCATTAAAAAGGTAATGTGTTTCTGAGATACTCAGAACTAACTATAAACTCCTTTCCACTCCACACTTCTGCTCTTTTTACATCTGTTATCTGTGTACATGCATCTGTGTATATTGTAAGTATTTGTAGCTTAGGCCATGTAATCATTTACACTATACAGAACCCATGGACTCTGAGGATTTTGCACATGTGGCGCTTTTCCTCTTTAAATTAAATGTTGAGCTATAAAAAAGTAAGTCATATGACAATATTGCTACAAGAAAAATAAATGTCTTTCGTAAACATCGTAAAACTTTTGAAAACAGTAACCCTTCAGCATTTGGCTACAGTCAGTGACCAGAAGTACAGAAAAGTGGGAAAAACACAGACTGTAAAAAAAAATGTTTTATACAATATCTTTACAGTTTTTATGTAAAAAAAAAAAAAAAAAGTTTTTTTCTCTGTAGGTATGTAATCCATGTACCCAAACAGTTGCAGTAACATTGTGAGAATAGTTTGTGGTGAAAAAAGCAATCTATATCTTATGCCCTGTTCAGTATCATTGTATAGCCTTGTCAAGATAAACAGTATTAAAAACAACAACAACAACAATATCAAAAACAGTCAAACTCCATGCTGGACTGATTTTCAAAAAAAGATGTATTTGAAATTTTTGAGCCTAAAGGACTGGTACCAGAGTTGTCTATTAAGTTATTTTAACTTTAGGACAAAAAACTAAATCACAGTACCAGTTA
>KV751317.1:23330457-23349566 GCA_001698575.1 Mola mola | reverse complement strand
TTTAATAATACAATTTATTTTTCTCAAATAAACAGTGGAAGTTAGACATTTTTTCCAGTCTTTGTCAAAGAAAATATTTTACCTGCAAGGCCCAGCACCTTAATCACAGAGAAGCAGGAAGCCAGGATTTTTTGATGAATCAGTGGGCCTTATTTAGATTCAAGCATTTTCAGCATCTGTCAACTAACTCCAATCCCACCACACATTACAGGAGGCGTTGATGTTTTCGCTTACCCAAGCTGGTAGGTTATAAAATCAAGAAATGTAAGTTCTGTTAAAGAGACTTGAATATCTCCCAAATGTCAAAACATTCCTCACTAAATAGTCCAACTACTGCTACTACTACTACTACTGATAATAGCAGATTTACAATAGTAATATATTATAATAATATTATTTATTTATTTGGAAATAGTACTTAATAGTAAATATACCATGCCTATGACTTTTTTTAAAATTATGTACAAATACTGGCTACACATACACAGTATATATATATATATACAAATATACCATGCCTATGACTTTTTTTAAAAAAATGTACAAATACTGGCTACACATACACAGTATATATATATATATACATATACATTTACATTAACCCTGCCAAACACTGAAAACACTAAGAATTTTTCTTCTAAAGGTATTGGCTCTGTTTTAGCTTCTAATTGGCCACAAAATAACCAAACCGGTGAGTGCACTGCCAGCAAACCAGCAAAAGCAAAAGATGAATACAAACATCTTTTGCCAGAGATTTCAGCTTGCACCCACTGTCTTCTAATATAGAAAATTATCTGTCTAGTTTTTGGATCTACAAAAATTTTCTGCATTTATAAAAATGTTCTCATTACAGTGAAGTCTGTTGTAAAGCAGCTCCCATACAAAGCAATGTTATTAACATATCAAATCAAATCAAATCAAATTTTATTTGTAAAGCCCAAAATCACAATTTACACATTATCTCACTAGGCTTTGACAAACTGTACGGATGTGACCCCTCTGCCCTTAGACCCTCGAGCCGGTTGAGGAAAAACTTTAAAAATCCTAAACAGGGAAAATAAGAAACTTCAGAAATAACCACAGAGGAGGGATCCTTCTTCCTAGGACAGACTAGAAAGACCTGCAGGATGATAAAGCACAAAGACTCTGGGGAAGAAGTAAAGATAGTGTAAGGATATGGACATTTAGAGAAGCAGAGAAGGAGTCTAAGTCAAAGGCGGCAGAGAAGAGAGCTCAGTGCATCATGGAGTGTTCCCCCAGCAACCTAAACCTGTAGCAGCATAACTAAGGGCTAGATAGGCCAGCCCTGACTATAAGCTTTATCAAAAAGGAAGGTTTTTATTCTACTCTTAAAATCAGAATGTGTCTGCCTCCCCCACCAAGACTGGAAGATAGTTCCACAGGAGAGGAGCTTGATAGCTGAAAGCTCTGCCTCCCATTCTACTTTTGAAGATTCTTTGGATCACCAATAACCTTGCATCCTGGGAATGTAAGGTTCTGGATGAGTGATAGGGTACCAAGAGTTCTCTAAGATAAGATGGTGCCTGACCATGAATAGCTTTGTAGGTGAGGACAAGGATTTTTAATTCTATTCTGGATTTAGCTGGGAGCCAATGCAGGGAAGCCAGTACAGGGGAAATATGGTCTCCGATATTAGTTCTAGTCAGGCTTCATTGATAAGTATAATGGTGTGTCATCTGCATAGCAATGAAAATGTATGGATTGCTTTCTAATAATATTACCTGAACTCTATACATGATAGAGTGAATAGTATTGGTCCAAGCACAGAACTTTGTGGGACTCCATGACTAACCTTGTCATATCCGGATGATTCATCATTAACATGAAAAAAATGATATCTATCAGATAAGTAGGACTTCAACCATTTTCAAGCAGATCCTTTAATGCCAATTTGGTGTTCCATTCTCTGTAGTAGGATGTGATGATCAATAGTGTCAAAAGCTGCACTAAGATCTAATAAGACTAGTATAGAGATAAGTCCCTCATCAGATGCAGTGAAGAAGTCATTTGTAACTTTTACCAGTGCTGTTTCTGTGCTGTGATGCTTTCTAAAACCTGACTGGAAGTCTTAAAATAGACTACTAGCCTAAAGAAAGCCACATAGTTGTTTAGCTACTGCTTTCTTTTGAATCTTTGAAAGAAAGGGGAGGTTGTATATTGGTCTATAGTTGGCTAGAACTTCTGGGTCCAGGGTAGGTTTTTTTTAGGAGTGGTTTAATTACAGCTTCTTTAAAAGACTGGGACACATAACCTGTTACAAGGGATAGATTGATTATATTCAGTAGCGGAGTGCTAACTAAGGGTAAAACGTCTTTGAGCAGCTTAGTAGGAATGGGGTCTAGTATACAGGTTGACGATTTAGTTCATGAAGGTCAATTGGATGGAAACTTTCCAAACGCATATCAGGACTAATAACGGCCTCTATAATTCCAGTCGCTGAACTGGAATCTGTGAAGTGTAGGATATTTTCTCTGATAAGCATAATTTTATTATTGAAGAAGTTCATAAAATCATTACAGGTGAGGGCTCTAGGAATGCATGGTTCAATAGAATGAGGGCTCTCAGTTAGCCTGGCTACAGTGCTGAAAAGGATCCTGGGCTTATTCTTGTTTTCTTCTATTAACGCTGAATAGTAATCTTTTCTTACTCAGCGAAGGGCCTTCATGTATACTTTAAGGCTATCCTTCCAGGCCAGGTGTGACTCTTCCAGTTTAGTGGAACGCTATCTCTTTTCAAGTTTGTGAGTTTTCTGTTTTAACTTGCAAGTACTAAGATTATACCACGGAGCGCGTCTCTTGTGTGTTTTTGCTTTCTATATATGAACCTATATGTTCCAGCTCGAGCGTAATCTCTGTGTGACACGCACATGCATATGTTGAAACTGGCAATGTGAGATTTGCAAAGCTGTGTAAGAGAAAATGCCATGAACTCAAACTCATAGTGAGCTTAAAGTTGTATTAATTGTAGGTGCTTTGACTCATCAACTAACTGCACAGTGCACTGAAAGCAGAGATGCGTGATCGCTGTGCACCAGTAACAAGTGGAAAGAAAGGAAGACCAGATCAGGTTGTCAGAGACCCTATTTAAAATCTGGGTCAAAGTCCAAGCCATAACCTATCTTATACTCACTACTGCACTACACTCCCTCCTCTGCACCCCTCTTTCACCTCAAAGCTGCCTCTCCTCTCTGACTGTACATACCCTCCTTCAGTCCTCCTACTCCTCCTCCCCCCTTCTTCTTTTCATATGCAGTCACCAGCATGTGCTTACTTAGCCATCTGCGAAGTAAGTAGCTATGCCACATGCTTGTTTTGTGTACATTTGCTGGGTAAATTGTAAATAAATGAGGTGCAGAACAAGATGAGTATAAAAAATGTTTTAATCATGGGTGATTAAAAATTTTGGAGGCGTGGTAAGAAATGTTCCTCCAGTATAATTCATACGCAGGTTCAAAAGTAACCAGACTAGTTATGAGTGTTAAAATAAGTGTCAGTAAGTTCAACAAGATTTAAGAAACAAGCATAGCTGCCAAACTTAAATATACTTAGATACTTTTTTTACTTGGTGAACAAGTCCATCCATCCATCCATCCATTTTCTACTGCTTATACTGTTAGGGGTTGCAAGGGGGTGGGTGAACAAGTCCAGACAAAAATATTTGCTAATGGGGAAATGAACTGTACAGTTTGAAATACTTTTTGGGAATTAGGCTTGATCAACGTCAGCTTTAACTCTATATTTGGACATAGAAGCATGAGGGAGGGGGAATCAATTAGCTTCTGTTTAAAGAAAAAAAAAACTGACTGAGGACATCGAACTCTGCTAAGCTCTACTTTTGCTCCTTTCACATCTGTTATCTGTGTGTGTGTGTGCGTGTGTGGATGTATGTGACCAACTTAGGCCTTATGGACTGTAATCATTTATGCTATGGAATCCATACAAGACACTTTGAGGATTTTGCACATGTGCTACAGCTTTTCCCTGAAGGGCAAAAAAAGCAGTTCTTTGGGAAATACTGTATTGTAGTAGAATAATTTTTAAGCTATTTTAATTTTGATTTTTTTTCTTTTTTTTTTTTTTTTTTTTTTTTTTAACAAAAAAAAAAAGTAAAACTTCCAGCAATGTTTCTTAGTTAGTAAATAGCCCTTGTGACAGCATCAGAATTCCATATTTCTTATTATCAACATGTATAAAATATACAGGATTGTTGTACGTAGTAAACAATACACTAAACATGTCAAACTCCTAAGTCCTGGCCCAATACCCCACAAGTTTATTGGCTAGTGCTGGACCATTCCTCTAAGCCATGACATTATAAATGAACCACCTGTGTCCTTCAAATAGTCTGAGCGTGCTTTTTGGAAACTCTCATGCATTGCTACTAGAAAACCATTCAAGAGTCATTGATAGACTCTGATTTAAGAGACAACGCATTGATGCTCATGCCTCCATCATGGGAAAATGGGAAACACTGTGTAAATCAACTCAGTGATTCTTTTTCAGCTCAGTGCTGCAGAAATGATTGTGTAGCAAATATGGCTGCCAGTATTAAGAGCTGATGACATTGTCTTGTTTTGTGCTGGAGGCCTCTTATTTAGGAGTTGTATTGAGTACCTCTTCAGTCTGACATGGAGATGGGCCCGCAGCCACCAGCAGAGTTGCGCTGAGCTTCAGAGCTGCTTTAAAACCCTGCTGAGACCTGCCAGACCCACAGTTTTCCCTGCCAGGGGCCTCGGCTGCAGTCAGAGTCAATTACAACTCAGGCTCCTGACACACAAGATAGCTTTAAACTTGTGCGCTATGTAGGCTTGCAGATACACGTATAGATGGAGCGAACAGTTTACAATTGTAAACCAATACACAATGACAGAAAAGATACTGTATGTGAGTACTAATAGTCAGCGTAGCCCCAATGGAAGACCTTACAGTGCTATGAAAAAGTATTTGCCCCCTTCCTGATTTCTATTTTTTTTTTTTGTTTGTTTTTTTTTTTGTATATTTGTCACACTTAAATGATCATCATCAAATTTTAATACTAGACACAGATAACCGGAGTAAATACAAAATGCAGTTTTTAAATGAGGATTTCATTTATTAAGAGAAAAAAGCTATCTACCTGACCATATGTGAAAAGTAATTGCCCCCCTTGTTAAATCGTGAATTAACCGTGATTAACCACATTTTCTGGAAAGCTGAGTACAATTACTGCCAAACCTGTTGAATCAAGAAATCACTTAAATAGGACCAGTCTGACAAAGTGAAGTAGGATGAAAGATGACCAAAAAGAACACAAAAGCTCATCTCCCATTTGCCAAAAAACATTTTGATGATCCCCAAAACTTTTGGGAAGATATTCTGTGGAATGACGAGACAAAAGTTGAACTTTTTGGAAGGTGTGTGTCTTGTTATATCTGGCGTAAAACTAACACAGCATTTCACAAAAAGAACATCATACCAACAGTCAAACATAGTGGTGGTAGTGTGATGGTCTGGGGCTGCTTCAGCACCTGGACGACTTGCAGTAATTGATGGAACCATGAATTCTGCTCTCTACCAGAAAATCCTGAAGGAGAATGTCTGGGCCATCAGTTTGTGACCTCAAGCTCAAGCACACTTGAGTTATGCAGGAGGACAATGATCCAAAACACACCAGCAAGTCTACCTCTGAATGTCTAAAAAAACCAAAACATTAAGGTTAAGTGAAAGTCTGGACTTAAATTCAATTGCAATGATGTGGCATGGCCTTACACATGCCGTTCATGCTCGAAAACCCTCCAATGTGGCTGAATTGAAACAATTCTGCAAAAAAAAGTGGGCCAAAATTCCTCCACAGTGATGTGAAAGACTCATTACCAGTTATTGCAAACGCTTGATCGCAATTGTTGCTACCGAGGTTGGCACAAACAGTTATTAGGTTTAGGGAGCAATTACTTTTTCAAATAGGGCAAGGTAGGTTTGGATAGCTTTTTTCCCTTAATAAAAGAAATCATATATCATTTTTTAATTTTGTATTCATTTGTCCGTGAAGGTTCTCAATCATCCAGGTCATCTTAATCTTGGAGTGTTTAGTAGGAAGCAACTGGACTTCTTATCTTGTTTGAAGACGTTTAGCCTCGCATCCGAAAGGCTTCTTCAGTTCTTTCAGTTCCTGGGTTTCCCGCACCGACCCTCAGAACTGAAGAAGCCTTTCGGATGAGAGGCAAAACGTCTCCTAACAAGATAAGAAGTCCAGTTGCTTCCTATTAAACACTCCAAGATTTGTATTTATTTGGGTTATTTTTGTCTAATATTAATGTTGATGATGATCTGAAACCTTTAGGTGTGACAAATATGCAAAAAAAAATTAGAAATCAGGAAGGGGGCAAATACTTTTTCATAGTACTGTATACAGGAAGATGCACTGAAAACACTGAAGACTGCACTTTTTTTCAATTTCTCTAATCTTTTAATTTAACATCAAACATTTATAGATAGATAGAAAGTAAGCAGCTGTGCACCTTACTTGCAAACATAAGTTAATTGAACATGTCCTCTTATAGAAGTTCTACCTGGCAGGGTTACTTTAACATCCAGCAACTGTGGGATCAGTTGCATTGATCTATCCATGTAAAACCGTAAAGTGAACATGAGCATTCTTGAACCCTGACAGTGTATCTCTGTGTGGGTAAATGAGGAACAGCATCAATATATGACAGCACATATAACATGTAGAAGAGAGTAATGTACAGATACAGTACATATGCCGTGTGATATATTAAATTTATCTTTTTGACATTGTTGCTCACACAGGATCACCTACACCCCATTTCAAGATGGATTGAACACCGAGCTCCTGGTTCAAGTGCCATGTATTTCCTTCTTTCAAGCAGTTGTAAGAAGTTGAGCCTAATTCCCAGGTCATCAAATGCTTATGCTTTGGGTTGGTAGCTCAGGCCGGCTACCAACCTAAAGCATCCTTTACCTATGGCCTGGGAAACCCAAAGCATGGTTATTTAACAATGTGGGAAAGAGATTCACCCGTCAACTACGTTATCTAATATATCTTTCATGCAAACTAGCCAACCTAAGCCGAGGAATTGTCTGTTCTTCTGTGATGACATGTCTGCCGATCAAACATTTTAAAGCTTCACTCTGTGTGTGTGTATACCCTGTGAACTCAGCTATGGTGATTTCCATGTGTATATTTCTCTACAGTTACATGTGTTCCTTTTACCTGAATAAATTCAATGGTGTCAAGCCCTTACAAATTAATTTTATTTTCAAAATAAGTTAGTACCAAGGGCTGTTTTCTTGGCTCACATAAAGTAAGAAGGACAAGGTGTCTGTGGTTACATTCACATAGCCTGTATTTATGACTGAGAAGAGTATTTACAAAGGAGAATGTATTGTGTTGTACACACTTTTTATTACCACAGGGCATAGTTCCTCCGAGGAAATTACCTCACAGACAAATGTCAACCAACCACATGTTAACAAGACTCCCCAAAGGCATGGTTGGGGACATAACAGTGTGACTAAGACCACTGACTGGACCTCAGTGCCCTGAGTCCATTAACTGCAATTGGAACTTTCATTGTCAATGATTTTCAATAATGATTCAGATTGGGTCCAAAAGGGAGTAAATGCCCATAAGAACCTATATTATAATCCCCAAATTTATTGTTTAAAAGAACAGTTTTGGTCTTTTTAGCTAATTTCCCTGTAACATCAGTTTTTATTTTTAATACTGTACTTTAATATACTGTAACTCACTCATGTAAACCATAATAAGGTTTATGCATAAGTAAAGGGTAGCTACAGGCTCTCTGCTAGACTTGACCTCAGCTAATTTTAATCATCAAACTTGACTTTGCAGTAATTTTTAGTGTCTAAATGCAAATGTCCAACAAATTATATAACTTAACTTAATTATGTGACCAACCTTATTTTTAAGGCTGTTTGGAGTTACTGGGGAGCTGTACAGCGTATGAAAAAGATGTATAAAGCCTTTTGTGTCTTAAGTGGTAGAAATGTTTTGAAAGTAATGTCGTCACTTCAGTCACTGATGAGTAGGTCTTAAGAGGATGAGATTGAAATAAATGAAATTTGGTGACGTGGGATTAAAAAGAAGTGAGTTTACCAAACCCCTGTAACCTGCTCTTTAGGAAATAATATTCCTTCCATAGTGGATTCTCTGCACTGACTCCCTGTAATATAGCATTGTTACTTGACACCATGCAAATTAAACTCAGCAATCTACTATGTTACGTATTAAACCTTTAATAGTAAGCTTTTGAATAAATCTCATGACTAGAGCTGACTAAGGCTGGCCCCTAGTTAAGTTGCTATAGGTATAGATTGCCAGACATAGATTTCCTGTGATACACTTAGCACCTCATTTTTTGCTCCGTTGATTCATTCATAGCCCATCATAGCTAAATGGCACTAACTTGACATCATCCTTGGAGTCTTTGTGCTTTCTTTTGCAGATTGTTATGGATCAAGGCTGTACCAACTCCTACTGTAGTCCTGCTTGACATCCACTATTTGCCCAAAAGCCCCCATCCCGTCTGTCTCTCAACTGACCTTATCAAGGTACAGTAGATGGCTGCCCACCTATAGCTGCAGCCTGCTCCTGGATCTCCGACGTTGAGTTGCATTATGAACTCTGCTTGATTTTTGTCCTTTAAAGAAATTTGTAAACTGAGTGTGTGGATACACATTCTTGTCTTTCTCAAAATAGTGTCAATACAATTTTAGCCTTAGACAACGAAACAGGTAAAAGAAACAATGTTTCTGTGGCTTAAAACTTAACTGCCTTCAGCACAGCACTGCTCTTCCAGCCTGTAATATTCTTTTATCCTTTGGCTACAGAGAAAAGAACACAATTAACACAGGAAGGAGAAACATAAGAAGGAGACCACAGATGTCACTGCATTCACTGTCTTTAGCCCAGACAGCCACACAAACACTACTAAAACACATCCTCGTTGTCTTGCGTTACTGGACATGCAATGAGGAGCACATGACTTAAATCGATCGTGGTGCATGACCTCTTATCAGACAAAAGCGTCCCACAGAGAGAATTGATGGGGGAGACTGTGCCTCCCTGCCTGTCGGCAGTCATGAGGTCTCCATCCCGTTCGCCATGTTGTGTCTCGTGGTTCAAAGATCATAAAACGTTGGCGGCATCTTATCAGTAAATCAGCCGTTTAGCCTGAGGAAAGCAGTATTAATGGAAGAGGAATTGCACAAGACTTTTCTAAAGAATGTTTTGTAAAAATGAAGCCTTTAATTTTTTTGGTAAATATATAAATGTCAGTCAGAACTAAAAGCAAATTTTGATAACAGAAGCTGTATCCCATTTCAGCTCATTAACTGATCTTGTATGATTTCACTGTCACAATGACAATAAAGCCTGTATATTGTAGTAATGAGGCATGTCTCATCTGACTTTTGACAACATTGTGGGTCATTCCTCATCATATCTCAGCTGTGACAGGACCAACTTTCCAGCAGTACTGATGTTTGCTCTAAACCTTTCCAACCATTTTGAGCCCAATACTTGAAAATACTGTATATTTTAATGGTGCATGTACAGTTCCATGCAGGCATTTAAATGTTCTGTTTAGCTTAACAAAGCTACTTGGACCGCAAAGAGGGCAAGATATCTTTTTAAAAATCAAAGACATAAAGGCCAGAGAGAAGGCAAGGACAGAAGATTAAGGTTATAAAAGTTTTCTACTGAACATCCTCACAGAATGTTCCCTTCATGATTTGGTTAATGGCTGAAACAAAGACAGCAAAGTGTAACCAAAAGCGTGAAATCATGCCGAGCAAAAATATGTGAGAACACCAGGTCCTAGTGTCTGTGTGTGGTTCTGTTTAGAAGGCTGCTGTCCCATGACAAGGTACGTCACTGAGAAGCAACACCCCCAGGGAGCAGCCTTCAGTCCACTTAAAGCTCTTTAAATAACAGTAGTGTTCACTAACACATCCACTGCTGCGATATCAAAAGGAGCAATTGTCTGGTGCAGTGCCGATGGCTGCATGATAAACAAATGAGGAAGCTTTGAATCGTAGGCCTATGTATGTGTCCATGACAAGTTGTGCAAGCATTTGAAGAATCAAAGGATGGATGGAGACACGTAAAGGCCGATGCAAAAATAAATAGCTGTGCTTTGGAGTGATGGCTACCTTTACCCTACCAGTCAATGGCTTCGGCTATGTGGATGCACAAATTTAAAGGAATAAGTGTTGTATACTGAATAAAGATTCTGTTCTTACCCTAATAAGTGTGTTATAATTGGTATGTTTTGGTTATTACTGAATGCGAAAATCCTTAAAAAATAGATCACAAATTTCAATAATGGCAAATGTTATTTCTTAAAACGGGTGTAATAGTTTTAGTAGATGTTACTCACATCGTACATAAAAATCTGTTAGGGATGACTGTATTAAACATATTTGGTGTTGTCCTTTGCATTTATGGCAGCAGGATGGTTTATATGGATTGACTCAAAATCAACTACAGTGCCCATATGTTAAAAAGAATGTGGCTCTATAATTTGGGCAACAATGGAATGGAATAATAAGACTTGGGCTACACACAATGGTTGTTATTACTATGAATTTTTTGTATTGTGTTTTAATGATATGTTGAATGTATTGTTTGTTGATCATAAAGATTGTATTCTCTATCTCAATACTAAATTATACGATTGCATATTTTTTTCTTTAGTTGCTGTGCATAGTAACTGCTTAAATGTTTGTACCCTGCTCCTAATAAATACATCAAGTATGAGTCATTATTTTGCTTAAGTGCAAATAAAGCTTTCAGTTTTCACAAAATATTTGACAAAATCTTTTTTTTCTGTTAGGGTATTGGAATGAAATAATTTACAAATAGATTACAGTATATAAGAAAAACACGCAAGCATATTTACAGTAGCAGCAAGAGGCTTATCCATTTCTTGAAATTAGAAAGTGTATTTCAGGCTTCTACTACGCTAGTTGATCAGTGTAGTTTAGCCTCCACTGCCATAATGAGAACTGAAGAGACAAAACAAATTTGTTTAGTTCAGCCTGTCTGGTGATATGACAGTCACACAAACACACACACCTGACTAATGAGTCAGGCATTCCAGGCATAAAATACACTGCTCTCTCATACAAATGCTTTATAAGTTACACCATTGTGTTGGAGTTAAAGCAGTATGTTACGTGCTGCTGTTTGCCAATGAACCACTTTCACTTTTAAAAAGTTCAGTGTTTTCTCAAATAAAAAGGAATGACAGAATGACTTGAGAATTTGAGATATTTGAAGTAGACAATGTTTAATCGCAGGAATTTTCAGTAAATTTTTTGGTATGCATCGATAACACTGATACTTATGTCTAAAGAATCTGGTGAGTGTAACGTTAAGTTCTTGAGGCCTAATACACAATTCCTTCAGATTCTCCTGCCAAATTATTGACTGCTCTGAAAAAAGTGAATTGTAAAATGCCTGCAAAATCAAAGGAAGGGAGTTAATGGATATATATCAAATCAAATCCAATTTTATTTGTAAAGCCCAGAATCACAATTCACACATTATCTCACTGGGCTTTGACAAACTGTACAGATGTGACATCCTCTGCCCTTAGACCCTTGAACCGGGTGAGGAAAAACTTAAAAAACCCTAAACAGGGAAAATAAGAAACCTCAGGAAGAACCACAGAGGAGGGATCCTTCTTCCTAGGACGGACAGACGTGCAATAGATGTCACTTGTACAGAACACAACAACATGACAATAACAAATAAGTAAGAATGTTTGAGTTCAAATGAGTCTATAAATCCAGATATAATATGGGTATCGTATGTTGGTCCAGAAGTCATTTTAGTCCATGGGCTTGGCTGGGCAATCCAGCCTAGGATCTATGTCACAGGATCTGCTGTCCTAATTTGAGCAGTAGGCATCAGGCAGGACCACAGCAGCAGCTCCCGCCACGATGTATTCATTTGGTCCAGAAGTCGTTATAGTCCATGTAACAAGATCTCTCAGTGTTGCTGATGTAGTCAGTGAATCCATGAGTCATGATTATGAGGAATTTTATCTTAGTTTGATTCTTAATTAAACCTAATTAAGCTCATGTTCTAACTGAGCTCTCGGAAAACAAATTCAGAGATAAAAGGAAGGGATCATTTATGCCCAATTTATTATTTAATATTAATAAAAGACCTGAGATTCGGCCAAAGACCTAAAAAACTGGGAAGCTGATGACACGCTCGAAATCAAAGGGCTGCATCATGTGGCCAAGTCATTAAGGGTGTGAGCCAAACCATAGAACTGCACCTTGTGGCTTACCCTGCATACAGCATGTTGCTGAGGCAGGACCTGCAATATAAGCCTCTGTTTAATCCACACCCTAGAGCTGCATCGAAGAAACTTTATTTGCAATTATGTGGACATTCCTTACCTGTGCATTTCTGCCAGACACTAAACAGACTCTTGGAGATAACAGCTTGGTCAGATGAACTCACACCTATGAACTTAAAACACAGCTTCTATGTTCCTATATTCAAAACACACAGTGCTAACAAAAGCTAAAAATGTGTCTACAAAGCTAAAATGTCTGCAGCAAGTTGTGTGTTTATTTTCTGTAAGTACACACAGCTGTTAGCGTCCAGTGCACCTTGTGAACAATGCTGGCAGCTCCGCACCTTCAACAAGAGGGACTCATTAAGATAATTTGTAGGACGAACTGGGTTGCTAACTATTCAGATCAGTCCCAAGTGAATATGTGTTTTTTTCCAAAGTAAAATGTCCTCACCCTTATGAGTGGGATGAAAAAATCTTGTTGCAAGTCACAAGAATTACAACAAGCTTACAAAGTCTTAAAGTACAGCATGATGAACCAGGCAGAGAGTGGGACCTGTTTTCACAGGCTACACTTGAAAGCTTGGCAAAATGTGCATGTTTGTACAAATGAGTATGCTCACTGAACCCCAAGATAAAGAAGTAAGTGATCTGCAGTCAGCAAAACATCCTATTTTTTTCTTGATTTTGATAAGTATGTGAGTAAAAGGCTGAAATGAGAACAAACAGTTGCCAGAGAACGAATGTCAGTGCTCATCTCTTGCAAAAGTATGAAATCTCAAATTTCAACTGCAATCCCTATGGACAACAGTGACACATGACCCCAGCAGCACGCTTGGTCACAGTATGGCGGACCATGAGCACACACATGCACAGACATGGGTTTATGCTTATGTACTGTGTGTATATATATAGGAGGACCCTCCACTTGCCCGGGCAAGTCTTAAAAATTCCTCTCTTTTTTCCTGATGACTAAACTGAGTAGCAGACGGTTTTGCCATCCCTCTCCCAAAATAGACACCTGTTAGCACAGCCAGATCAGATGGTTTTGAAACATCCATGGCAAATGGTGCTGGAGTGGAGGGGTGGAAGGGGCAACAAGTGTGTGACTACCTTTTGGAGAGCTCCAGAGAGGTGGTAAGAGGTGAGCCTCAAATGGAGGTTCCTTTCACACTTTAGTGACAATGAGTGTCATGGAACAGAAGAGTTATTTAATTAATACTGGTTGTTTGTGTGTGTGTGTGTGAATTTGGAAGAAACAGGTGGTGGGTTCTCTATTCATAACAGTTTAGCATATAGTGAGCTGAAGTCATGACATCATGTCAGGGCAATTGCCATCAAGAATTATAGCCTATATGATTTTAAGTGAAAATAGACAACTTTCCTCCTCACATTTCAGACATTAACAGTATGGCTATCGCTAGCCACCTGGCTAATGTCCAATGAAAAAGCAACCCTAAGGATTCAAATTGGACATAGAAAAAGAACAGAGTCTCAGTATTATGATAAAGGCACAGTTGCTTCCACTTGGGGAATTCCCATCTATTCGCTATTAATTTAACCAAGTTGTTAACACTCTCTTTCTTTGCATTCTCCTACAGCAGGGTTGTTTTTCTCTGCAGGGTAGAGTTCCACAGTTAATTAATTTACTCTACTGTCACCTTGGGATTTTGACGAGTTGAAGCAATGGTTTTACCTGTTTTGGTTCAGCAATGGCTGTCACATTTTGTTTGTGCCATAAATGGAACATTCACTTTCTGTGAAAATAAGAGCATGAATTGTGTTATATAGTAAAAGCGAGGCATGCGGGTCATCTACTTCAACTGGTTTAATTTCCTTGCCACTACATTATGTAATAAGTCTCTTTTTTTCTAAAAGCAAGCGAGGCACGATTGAGAAAGACTCTGGTCCAAGTCTCTAGTTATTAGGCTTGTTACAAAATTCTGACAAGGTTTTTTTTTTTTTCAGTTTTGGAACAGGAATCACAAGTTATTTTTTCTTGGTCTTTCGCATTTCCCAAACAGGTCTTAGTCATTTGCACTTATCTGTAAGACTGGAAAGTGTGCAAGAACTTTGGTGTAACTCTATCACTATTCCACACTATTCAATGCTCTCTCAATATTAGTGTTTAACAATAAATAAATGCTCTGTCAAAGCAACACAAATGATACTAGACAAATAAATGCAAACAGTGCATTCTAAGAGACATCACCAAAACTTTGTTTAATTTATTTGAATTTATCTGAGTTTTACTAGAGTAATCAGAACCATGACAAACTTGATTACAAAAATGTGATTACAAAAGCCAAAATTTTGCTGACAAATTCATTGGCAGCAGTGAGCAATCGCATGCACCACCTGGTTTAACTGATTTTAAGCATGAGCATTTTAAGCAAAGTTGGTCCACATAGTCTGTGTAGGTGTTAGCTAAAAGTTAAAATGATCTGAGGGTTAGGGCTAGATACCAGAAAATACTGTAGACCTGTTCTTCCTCTATGTTTGTGTTTGTTGCATGCAGGCATTTGACTTCATCAGAAAAGCAGGCCAAAGCTTGGCATAGCAACCCAACATGCAGTCTCCTAATGACTTAACCACATCAACTTTTTTTCTGTGCAGTTCATCCTCCCTTCATCTCTCCCTTCAGGCCCCAACCATGGATAGAACACAGTGAGTCATGTTGGAATAAAAGCCACATTCAAAACACACACACATGCACATACACTCTGCTGATCAACTGTAGCCAGCTTGCTTCTTAATAATAACGCCCACTCTTTTCCAGTAACCCCTGCTCTCTCACTCTCTCAGCAGAAACATATCGGCATGGCTGTGGTAAGACCAGATCAAGTCAATCCAGTTGCTGAGTGAGGATCAAGTCACGATGCTGGTGCTGCAGAAACCAAGAGCCAAACTGGCCAAGGTCTTCCTACCACATCACACAGCCTACTGCCTGCTTGGGTGTGTGTATATGAGAGAGAGAGAAAGAAACTGAGAAAAAGAAAGCAGGATTTAAAGACAAAAACCAAACAAGCAAATAAAATCTATTTTCAAGTACTAAGACTTTCTTCCTGAAAAAAGGCCTAAGATGCCTTTTATGTCCCACATGACAAACTATCATGGTCACTGGCCTTTTCAGAGACCTGGAACTCACCAGAGTAATTTTTGAGATACTTCACCACAAAATCAAAAATATATATTTTTTATTTTTCCTTTTGCTTGTAGTGCTTTTCATCTATCTGGATCCATCCATCTTTGGTGTTTTTTTGGACTTACTCAGTTACTCAGTTTAAAGATACCAGCTGTAGAGATTTTCTTTTCTCAAATATACAATAGATTGCACTTGCCGTACTTAAATATCCAATAAAACACATCATCACCTTCCTAAAATAGTGGCCCAAGTAATTTTTTCAGGTTTTTCAGAAAACACAAAAAACTGAACCAAATATCGAATATATGATATTTATTATTAATTTCACTCAAAAAAGGTTATAACAATAGATGACTATTGACATACTAATAACAATGTCTGTCAATCATGTAACACAGGAGGAATAAATGACTTAGGCAATTTTTTTAACATGCCTTTTGACTTAAGTAATTTTAAACCTTCAACTGTGTCAACAATAAAGCATAACTAACAAACTAACTAAACTTAATGCTGAAGAGGCATGTGCATCTCCTCACTTCTCCCTCCAGCTCTTCTTTGCTAGGTTATTGACTGAGGCCCATTAACGTGGCAAAAAGTCAAAGAAGTGATGACACTCGACGGGAATGATGTGTTTCATTGACTGGAGGTCCTGGAACTTTCTCTTCTTGATTGGCAGAGCACATGGAAACATTCTTATCCATGCTATCGGCTCCTTTGGCACCTGTACCCTCTCTGGCAGTGCTTCCCACGCTCCGAGAAGGACAGCTTGAAATGGACCTTGCCTTCACTGCTAAACTGAGGAGGCCGCAAATCATGCATAGTCGGATCCTCAGCGTTTTTTGCCTGGTATGATGCTAATAAAATAAGATCCATTCAGTTTCAGGAACTTCTCAAGCTTAAGCACCTTCACATGGTAAGGTGATGGGCTGATTCTTGCAGTCTGGAGTATGCTGACATAGTCTCTCGGGGTGAAGACATCCGCAACTATTTTGCGTTCAATAGTACTATGTATGCTGTCACACTCCATTTGTGTGTGCCAAGCAACAAGGTACTTCTGCGTTATTAGTACCCCATATTTCCTTGCAAGCTCAGAGAATGCACTCGCCACACATGCATTGCGGGTGTGATAATGACAACTGTCGCTCTACATCATGATCTTGAGTTCTGGATGGTCTTTGATCACACCTTCAAAATGGCAATTATTTAAGGTGTGCAAATACCTTGCTACTCAGGTTGCCCTCCGATTCGTCTCAAATGTAGCAGTACCCTTCCTTTGATCTCAAATAGAAGAGGGTAAAGTTATGGACCTGTAGTTTTGATTTGTAATACAGGCTGCTGGATTGGGTTTTTGGACACAGTAACACAGCTTGCAATTCTTTTGTCAAAACAGACTTGTCATTATTTCGCAGAATCCTTGTCACAGGATTTCTCCTGTCCTTGCTTCATTTTTGTGAGTTGACATGTGCATCATATTCGGCCTTACTGATAATCCCATGCTTTAATGAAACACAAACATTACACTGATCCTTTCACGGAATGAATACAGAATAGTCCTCTTCATGGAACACATCTGTGAAATATTGTATTCCAACTGCCCTCACTCCAGCAGTTGCAGCTGTCTGTTGATATTCCCGATGTAGTTGGGAGATGGTTGTGCCTGGGTGAAGAATCTTCTTGTCTTTGTAGGTCACTGTGCCTCTGCAGTAGTGTGAATCAACAGTGGGCAGGTCCCTTAACCAGTCCTTAAGGAGATCTTTGACATCAGTTTAAAGCTTTGCGTGCTTGCCACTCCATGCTTGGCGAGGATTTTAGGGTGCCGCTGCTGCTTGTTTATCATGGTTGATGGTGTCTTTGTTCAGCCACTGTGTAATGGTTCTTTCAGGGAGACCAAGTGTAGAGGAAAAAAGTGCCTTGCACACTTTGAGACTGGCTCCATCTTGAAGCTTCAGTTGGAAGGACAATGATGGATTGCGTCGGGATCCCTTAGTAACTTTCTTTTTTTTTATGTTAACCTTTGTGACCAAAGTGGTGACATATAATTGATGCTCTTCCCAGGTATTCATTGCCCAGATCTTCTGAAATATCCACTGTGGCTGCTCTTCTGTAATGACTTGGCAGGATTGAGTTGAGACTCACTGACAGAACTTTGAGTTGCTGGGAGGACCCATAGCCTTTGCACTTATTTCTTTGCCATCTTTGCTCTTTGCTCTTGTATGACATACCTTTGACATGTTTTATCCTTGGATTCATTTTGCTTCCATGTTCTCTGACTAAGGTCTTTCTGTATTTTCCTTTTGACCGTTTTGTTCAAATCAACATCTTCATCCTCATGCTGCTGTTCTGGAGTTGTTGTCACCATGGTTAGGCTGTCTTCATTTTCAGGGGCAGAGGACTCATCACAGAATGGGGTATAGTCTGGATCACTGATGACAACATCATCACCAGATATGTCCTCTTCATGGTGTGGATGTGTCTGCTTGGCATCTTCAACATCAATGGGAATGTTTAAGGTATTGTCTGCTCCATCTGAAACAGAGTCTCGGCCTGGTACATTCTCCTTCATCTCTTCAATGACGTCTCATTGTCATTTTCAGTTGATGAGGCCTGATTGGTCTCAGAATTGCCAAGTGCATCTTCTGCCAAAAAGGAAAAACATTTCAACCCTCTGAGGTGTACAGTCACAAATGTGTGATCATTTTAAAAAATATTCATTGTTTTAATGGTCACTTGTATTAAGCTACATCAGGGATTCCAAAAGTGGTGTGCAAGCTGCCTCTAGACACTGCACAACAGGCAACAGGTACAATAATACTGCAGAAATGATGTTACGATTACTAATATTATGTTCAACAATTATGTTCATGATATTTTCATTAAACAAAAACACACAAAAAAAGGATCCTTTGTAATTTTTGAGTTATACACATAATTTTGTAGCTGTTAGATTATAATACGGTATTCAAATCTTTCTTAATTAGATAATGTAATGTGGAAAAAATGAGAGAAAAACTGAAGATGAAATATTGTTTGAAAATACAGAAAAGAGTTAACAGAAAGCCTATCATTTGTAAAAGCCACAGATTCTGGAGCCTCTCCGCTTTTGACTAAATGCTAGCTTCATGGACTTAGCTATTTTGCATACTATAATACTAGACTACTAGACTTTTGTTCTTCTTGAAGCAGCCACCATCTTGCAAAGCTTGTAAAATTGCTTAAGTCACATTGACTTTTGACTTAACGGCTTAAGTCACACTCTTGACATAGGCCATTATACTACAGGCTTAGAATCACATGATCTATTCCACTGAGGATGTAGGCAATTTTACCTGAGGTGGCCAGCATCATGAGATGATTTAGGCAAAATTTTGTTCTTCTTGAAGCAGCCACCATCTTGCAAAGCTTGTAAAATTGCTTAAGTCACATTGACTTTTGACTTAACGGCTTAAGTCACACTCTTGACATAGGCCATTATACTACAGGCTTAGAATCACATGATCTATTCCACTGAGGATGTAGGCAATTTTACCTGAGGTGGCCAGCATCATGAGATGATTTAGGCAAAAAAAATATTTTGTCAAAAAAATGACTTATGCCATTATTTTAGGA
>KV751317.1:23308917-23325075 GCA_001698575.1 Mola mola | reverse complement strand
TCCGTAGCATCTAAATGAATGTGCTGTCAGAAGAGGAGCATTAGCCTTTTTTACACAGATTGCAAAATATGTCAGCAATGTAGACCCCTCTCTACACTGCCCTTGTTTATTTACACAGAACACCCCAAACACCACCTCACAGAGTGATTTTAGATGGTGAGCCGGTATTCCACAATGAAAGAGGAAAGACGAGGGCGACACAGCAGTGTTGCCCAGGAAGATTTTTTAGACAATTGTGTTCAGAAATCTGCACCATGGGGTGCATCATTTTGTGTACCCTATGTAATTCTATCACAGCATAAAAACATCTCCAAAACACTAGTTTAACATTCCAATTTTCTCTGAAAATTCAAGGCACATTTGATTTTTCCCTTTCAACTGGGTCCTGACCCAGATTTTGAAAGAGAACTCAGATAAAAAGGATGACTCAATGTCATCACCCAAGACTGTATCTCCCTATAAAGGGCGGGTGTCACAATGTATCGCCCTGTGCCCATTTGTCCACCTCTTCCATCCATCCAAATGGAAACAAAGTGAGAAGGAGACCAAAGGATGGTGGACTTCACCAAACCCAACGCAAACCCAGATTCCGAGCAAGCAGGTACCAATTGAGTGTGAGCCACAAAAGAAATTTCCCTGACACATTTCATTTAACCAAAGACAGTCTTTCTTAAGTTCATCTTCCTGTTGGAGATGTGTGGCATCAAGTAATCTTGGTCATGTGAGCTCATTTCACACCTTAGTCAACATTAATGAGTCAATCATTAATATGTATAAATGTGTTTGTTTTAGTGACTGTAGAGTGTTGTAGCCTATTATTCAGGAAAATTAGAAATAACTAAACTAATATCGTAAATCTCAGATATTTTTCCATTGCATGCTTTTGCTCCCAACTCCAATATTTTCAAAGAACTGACCGCAACGGAGTCCAGATGGAACCAAATCAATGCGCAGCTTGACTGACAAGACAACATGTGTTTGTCTTCTTGTCTGCTGGCAGATGAACAAGACAGAAAACTACCAGGAATGGAAGGAGAGAGTAAAATACCTGCAGCTGCATCGTTTGCTATGTGCCTCTGTGCCTTATTTACTTACATGAGGAGATGAGAAGAGAAGTCTGTTTTATGAGTGCATAAGAAAAGGCCAGAGATATATCCAGGATGTGCAACTCCACTGTGTGTGATTAAATGCCGAAGCCAAACAGTTTAAGTGGTGTCCAATCCTAGTCCCAGTGGCAGCCTTCAAAAAAAACAAAAAAACAACTGTTGCTCTGCTTCTTTCTGCACAAACATCAACTCAGAAAAACACATGTAAATAAACATGGAGACACCCACACTCAGAAACACACCACAGAGCTGTCTTGCTCTGCTTCTCTGGCTCAAACAGGGACTTCTACAAAGTAGGCAAAATAAAACCCCTCTGAGCCCGCTGTGTTGTGTGACACATAAACACACACATACACACATGCACATATTTTTTGTCTGCCATGAAGTTCATCATTAACATCAGTTTGTACAAAACTAATTTCTTGCCGAATAAAAGCCCAATAGAGCACAGGAAATTACTGTCATAAACCCTTACAGTATGCATATGTAACAACTGTGCATAATCATGCATACGCTCATGAGTTCTAAGTAAACAGATACAGGAGACAGTATATTTTCTTTTGCATGTACTCACTTTTAAAAAGCAGCCAAGGTCCTACACTTTTCATTTCAATGCTTAAACAGAATTATCACCAGCGTTGCACAAGCCCTTCGTTTAGCTATGTGCATGACCAAGAGTGACCAACAGAGCTGCTGTGGGCTGTGAGTGTGTATCGGGGGCCGCTTAAACTGTATTCAGATCAGTAAGCAGTCAGATGTGTAATCTGAAGAAAAATACATTTGAGCAGAGAACAAAGTCAATGTTATTCCAGGGGAGAAACTGTGTAGGGCCCCTTGGGATCCCCTTCAACAATAACGGTTTTAGAGCAGCTATCGTAGTTAGCCAAATATATTCAAGCCAAAAGTTGCTGCCACTGCCAAGAAAATATGGCTCAGTGTTAGCAACGCATTTAACTTTATTTGTGATGTGCTCGCTATTATATAATTTTGCGGGTTTTGTCCAAACATTTTGGGCATGTGACAATGAGTTTGTTATTTTTGACAGCAACTATCTGATTGGTTTCTAATTTTTGGTTTTGTCAAGTAAGATCTCTGGAAGACATGAAAGAAAGAATAGGAATGATGGAGCACAGCAGAATTACAAACACCACAAGATGATGTGTGTGCTGAAGTTGTAGAGGAGCAACATTTTGGAGAGATGGTGAAAGACAGACAATTTCAAAAGTAAGTACAGAAAAGCAACATGAAACAAAGAAGAGGAGGAATATAGACTGATTGACGAGGACACCTCTCACTGTGACCACGAAAGCACACAACTGAAAACAAATAAGAGCAGAAAGTATGCATTGTCAAATGTACACACAAACTTTCGCACCCCTTATGGCACACAGACAGTCAGATTGCTTAAAAATATCACATAACAACAAGTTTGGAAGACCAAACAGAAAATATGGACATATTTTAAAAATATGTCAAAAGTTACAGTTTTAAAGCTCCACAGCGAATGAGTACACATGGTGACATAAAAAACCTGAATTCAACAGCCAAGTAGTGAGTAAACAAACAAACAAATCATCAAAATCATTTAAAATCTTCCTGGCAAACAACACAATCATGCAATCTTTTAAAATATCTTTTAACACTATATTGGAATAACATTTTTTGTATTTATATATACTTTCTTCTTCTAATTTTTTAAAATGAAAAACTACGTTACTTATAATGTTATCATTTAACTTCATTTAATGTCTTACAAAAAACTGGTGTCAATATTCATTTTCACTCAAAAAATTTTACAGGATATATTAGGATTTAATGTATTCATGTCTATTAATTTGTCAATTTTCATAACACATCTATTTCCTCTACATTTTAGGAGGTCACTGCCTTCTCATGCATGTGAACCAACACTGATGAGTTTTGACATGATTTTAAATTTTGAACAGGTAGACAGATATATTGCTTATTGACTATCTGTTCTAATGAATCAAAATGATAAAATTTACAAATATAAATGTACAAAATTTGGAACACGCAGTGTAAAGCTCATTTAACAGGGAAATCAGTTTAATATATTTATGTCCATTTTAGAAAACCAAACAAGCAACAGACCTATAGTATCAAAACAACCTGTTAAAATTGTTTTACATGTTGTGGTTTTTTTATTGTGCTCTTTTAATGTTTTCATTTTCATGTTTGTATTTATCATTTGCATTTTTTCATACTTTTAACACTGAACACTAACTTTTTGAACTGATAAAAGGAAACATGAAAGAGTAAATATGACTTTTAATAATATAATTTATGCTTCACACAGTGGATTGAGTTATTTTTAGCTTTAAAATGATGCTACTCAAACAGTTTCACTAATCAAACATTTCTATTGTTATCTAAAATATGATTTCAGTTATTGGAGTTAATTATGTTACTTGTTTCGGTACTATTAACATAACATCACCTGAATTTAGCCTTTGGCAATGCATTATACAAAAATTTGGTTTATACCAGTGAATATTTTTTAAAATTAATGCCTTTTGTCAGGTCAAGATAGGCCAAAATCAATACCTTGAAATATGGGATGTCATCAATAAATACATAAAGTAATTGCATATATTTAGTCAGTATGAGGTTCATTTTCTACTGCTTATCCTGTTAGGGGTCATCATTATATAAATGGAAATCATTAAATGTTTTTAATTTTATAAAAAGTAAATGAAAACATCAATTTCAGAAATTCAAGTCCATATCAATAACAGACAGAATCAATCAATCAAATCTTATCAGCATTTCTTTAAAAGAATTCACAGCCTTGAAACACTGCTAAGTTGTTGTATTTGGCAGCAAGTGGTTACCTTACACCGGATCCAACACGACAGTGCAGCACAAAAACCAGTGAGAAGTTAAGTTTTAATGTGTAAGTTTAGAAACATGAATCCATCGGATCCCTCTTCAACTAATCTTTCTCTTTTTTATTGCACTTATTGAACCCTGGTACATCTGAAAAAGCTTAAGGCCTTTACCCAGCCAAAGTTCTTATAAAGGAATCTTCTGTCAGTTTCACTCCGTTTTCATCAGCCCTAAGTTCATGCTGTAGCAGCGGGAGCCAAGCCAAGCACATTTCTCTGAGTCATCAGTTGGGGTGGTGGAGGAGAATAAGAAGAACAAGGAGGGGGGAGAAGCAGGAGGCGGCAAGTCCGGAGTTTCCCTTTTGCTCTTGCAGGCGAAGGCCTACATTAAGCAGCAACAGGCGGACTAAACCACGTTCCATTCTTTCAGGCCCTTCTGGCAAAGTGAGCCTTCCTGAAAGTCAGCAAACAACTATTACACACACATGCACAAAGAAATCTGCCTAAAAATATTATATCTACTATAGCTACCTACCTACCAACCCTTAAAAAAAAATCACTTATGAATCAAATATCCTACAATAGTCATTATAAATCTAATTGACAGATGAATAGTCTGTAGAAGTGATGCAGATGAGATAGTATTTATGTCAACCTAAAATCATCAATCCTCAAAAAAAGGGGCTGTGTAAAAAATGACACCTTTAAATGATTCTTCGGTCACATTGTGACATAGTGTTGCTGCTAAAATGTCTAATTAAAGTGCAGCCTGTAAATGTTGGAAAAATTCCAGGTTTCTTTGGAGTAATGACATTGGTTGCAGAGGCAATCTTTACTTGGAGGAGGGAGATAAAAAAGACAATGCCGTCACATGACTGACAGTGGTTTCTTAGAAGAAACTGAACATTTCTGTCTGTCTATGAATCATCACAGCTTAATTTTGAGAAACATGTCAACATGAGAGATTATACTGATTTTAGCAGCATAATATTAAGTTTAAACCTAGGTAGAAATGAAACCATCTGACAGCCTGAAGTCTGTGCCATCCAAATGGAGTGTGACAGCAGGCTGTGATGTAGCCTCAGTCACGGTGGCTGTTCAGGCGAATGTAGAGGACAGAACAGATGACAAATGGAGAGCATGCCAGGGAGAAAAGGATCAAGGTGAAATGCAGCAGTACAACTTTCGTTTGTCGTCTTGGACGCAGTTTCTCACATTCCCGGACCAGTCAGGAGGCTCTGCTTGTTTGTTTTCCTTCCAAAGTAGGGACAGATTTGGACAAGGGTGACAGCAGAGTCTATTTTCTCCACCTGGAAGGCAGGGAAACTCAAGACTGGTTTAACCCACTTCCTGGAAGCAGTAAAGCAAGCAGGAGGCCCCACTAACGGGGAAATGGATAGAGGGAGATACTATGTGACAAAGTGTGCACAGAGAGAGAGACACAGGGAGGGAGAAACTGAAACCTCTGGTCAACAAACAGGAAAGTATGTGTGAATGCAGGTACAAGCGTTTGTATATGTGTGTGTGAAAGAGAAAATCATACAATGGTATAGGGCATGTGCTCAAGGGATTTGCTGATGCCGACAGAGATCTGTTTACAGTGCGTGCCCCCCATAACTCCCAAAGGATGCAGGATTTGCTGCCAAAATACACACAAACATCATCCAAGCCACATATTTCAGCCAACACAGATATGGGGGTGGTTAGGGTACCTAGATTCCAGGCAATCTGTTAGAATACTAAAAGCCCAGGCTTGAGGTAGCCGTCAGTGGATGCACAATATAGCAGGAGTGATAAATGCTCCTAAAATCCAGCAGATGCGTGTTGTGAGGTCGTGCACGAAGAAATAAAACCAACAAAACAGACTCAGACAGGAACAGAGGCCGTCAAGAAGTGCAGATGTAGGAGTTTAAAGGCTCATTCTGAGGTTCGAAGATAGACAGCCAGGAGGAAAAGCAAGAGGGAGACAGACTAAGAGCGGAGACCGAGTGAAGAGCCGAAGATCGAAGACATAGGAAGTAGGAATCAAAGTGAATTTGAAATGTATGTTTAAAATGTAAAAACACACATACAACAGTTTATACATATTGAATTTATTGCTGGAAGTTAGAGGATGAGATCTTGGTCCCACTTTCATGACCATATGCAGCCACAGCCAGAAACTGAAGAGTTTAGCTTAGCATTAAGACTGTAAACCGGGAAAAAAAGCTATCCTTGCTCTGTCCAATAATTCCTCTGAATCCTTGGTGCCCTCCCCATGTTTCTCTCTTTCCTCCAACAGGTCAGGTCTGCTGTACTTTTCATGTTGGACCACAACGGCAAATTTTTGAAGTGCAATGTTAGAGTTCATTTAGCCACACCCCCCACAGCCCACCACACATGGTCGCACACTGACTCAGCAAACTGTTCATCTGTCAAGATGATTGTGATCAATTACGATATTATGGCCTGTACATAAAGGAGGAAGCTGAGATAAAACAAAGCAAAGTAAAAGTTAGACTTAACTAAGACTCTAAATTGCAGGATGTTGCTTTATTGCTATAATGTTCCTAATGAACATGGGCAAAGTCCAAGGTTAGGACAAAGTACCCACAACATGTACACTCTATGTAGAAATATAAGCAGGAGGAGATAACCTGGCCTGACAGGAGTGTTTGGAAATATGCTGTAATGTGGTGTGTAAATATGCGCGCGTGGAAACAGAGAAGATGTGTGAGGACCGACGGAGCAGAGATGGAGAAAGAGAAAGAGGGGAGTGAGAAAATGGGACACACGGCAGTGACACAAGCACTTAACTTCCTCCTCTATTCTCCTGCTTCATCCTTTTCCTTGTCCTCCTCCTCCTCGTCCTCTCTGCTGTCACTGGGGGGAAACAAAGGAGGTCACCCACTCCTACAAGCACTCAATCGACGTGCCGGCAACCTTGCTCATCCTGGATACGGTGACCAGCTCCCCCTGTTTATCATCCTGTTATGCAGCCATCTCTGCAGCAGGTGCCAGGTTAGAGCGCCACGGGCACAGAGGTGCTGTTCCAACCAGATGCCTTTAGATGTCCGCGCACTGTACCGAAATTCAATGGCAGCCAGCTCTGTTTCACGTCATAGCATCGATTAATAGCATTTGACAGGGATCATGACAAAACATGGCTCAAGTTAACAAGTCTGTGGGGCATCTATTCCTGAGCCATTAATTATGAAGAGGTGGTTTGGGTTAACTAGATTCACCAAAAATGATTCAGAGGGAGTGGCAAATTCCTCAGCAGTGTATAAATGATCATGTAGCATTCAGGAAATCCTGAAAATTACACATGGATTCATTACAGACTCATTACAGAAACAAATATGAATTCAATTTCTCTGTGACCAACAATCGCATTCATTATTTATTACATCCTTGCTCCCACACAGTTTTGAAGGAACGGGACAAATGGGTGAAGACGCGGTCCCACCGCATGAGTATTTGCATGTGTTTTAGTGTAGGTTTTTTGAAGCTCAGGCAATTATGAACAGCTGGGGAGCAAACCAGGATGAGTATGCATGTATGTAACATTCCATGTTACAAACAAAGCATGCTTCCAAAATGTATAAATAGAGGAGTATTAAAGTCATTAATCTTATTATCCTGATTAAAAGATTTTTTTGGTTTATTTAGCAACAGGGCTGTAAATAATTATTACAAATATTATTATATTTGTAGATTATTTTTGGATTAATTGATCATAATGGTCTAAAAAATTGAGGCACATCCTAACTTCCTTATCTCCTAAAATGTATTTTTCTGTCTTACAAAGATTTTCAGAAATTATACTCTAAATCAGAGAGGAAGGAACAGATAAACAGGAACCAATGAGTTGTTTCATTTTCACTTGTTTAAAAAAAATGATAGGTGACCCATCATTTGTTGACAATTTAATCTTTTCACTCTGAATAAAAGAGAGATATTCATCGCATGGTTCAGAGACAACCGACTGAAGCTCAATATCAGCTAAACCAATGACCTTGTGGTGAACTACAGGTACTTCAAATATGATGCTAAAGAGAAAAAAAATTATGCTTCATAACATACACTGTCAATGAGCATAGTTTAAAGTTTCCCAAGTGCACCCAAGATTAGTGTCACAAATTCAGCATGTGACCAAATGGTCACAATCTCTCCTACTATTCCTGAGTTATGGTGTTGAAAAAATAATGTTGTTGAAGTAGAGCATTATGTCACATTAAATCAGACTTTACAGATATAAAATGCCACCACTTCATAACTTAATCCTATTACACATTTGTATGAAATTTTGTCAAAATTAGCCAGTGAATGCCATAGATGTGTCATATGAATGTGATGACCACAGTCTAATTAATTTAAGCTTTTATTCTTGAGTCCAAGTTAAAATTTATACAAAATTTAAAGAAAGTCCCTTCAGGTTGTTTTGAGATATCACCCTAAAAAGAAAGGGACAGGCGGATGGATGGATGGATAGAAAGCAAGAAAACTAACTCTGACAAAGGCTGTTGACAGTTAAAATATATCATGAATAAGGAGATAGATAATAAGCAGGGGTAACTCACGGTGAGGATTGTTGTAAAACTACAAAGTCAGTCCTGTAACATAGGAAAATTAACTCATAATGTAATAAGGAAGAAACAACCAACAGCTGAACTCAACTTGCGGCTATTGCTGGGGTGCAAATTAAAGCTGCAGATATCAGCCGTGAAAGTCAGGTCACATTCCTTTGTTATGTGCTGTCTAACTAACTTCCCGTTCAGAAAAACTAATTAGAACTGTATGCAGAAGCAAAGATAGTGCCACTGACCACATCTTCAAAAAAGCACAATAAAGATACCACGACAGGAGGAGAGAGGAGGAGGGAGAATAAAGGGCAAATAAAAAGGTTACATTTTTCTGAATGGGTGGCCGAAGAGCTGAAGGACCTTGGAAAATATCATGTATTAGCCTGCTCAATTTCTAGATTGGGTGTGTGTGCGCGCATTTGAAATGAGTGAGTAAGAGAAAGGGAGAGGCAGACAGAGGCAGGAAAAAGAATGCACACAAAAGAACACATACACAGGGCCTGATACAAGACCCGCTTCCTTTCCTGCTCTTTCATACACACATAGAATTACAAGCTCAGCAATTAGCATGTAGACTAATGCGATGAGCAATGACTCTATGCTGTATAAAAGGCAGTAGGAGTTTAGCTAAATAGGTGTGTTGCATATCTTCAATAAGAAATACCACCCGTTCTTGCACTTGAGCCTCTCTTCCATAGTATTGCAGTCTGAAGAGTCAGTTCATTATTTGTCATACATCAGTACAGGTTTAGAGCTCAAATAATGGTTATTCTCAGCAGTTAATTTGTTGTTTTTATTTTTTTTATTTTTTTAGTATTTAGTCTATAAATGTCAGAAACACTGAAAAATTAAATTCACAATTTATTCTGTGTGCCCAAGATTATACGCATGCATCTCAAAAAATTTGAATATTGTCATTTCATCAGTTATATGAAAGAGAACATTCATTATTTTAGGTTCATTTTATGTTAACTGCAACGTTTCAATTTGCATGTTACTATTTGAATCTTTGCTAATTGTGAACTACAACTCAAGTAAATAATACAAAACAATCTAAAAAAATCAAACAATTTCATAAAGACATAATTACCAATTAGCAGTTTACAATAATTCCACTTTACATGTAATGAATATAAGATATATGAAAGTAACTTTTTGAAATAAATCTCGAAAAAAAAAAAAAGAACATTTCTCACAAGATTCTACTTTGAGATGCATTAGTATGTTAATTTTCTGAAGGACAGATGGTGAAAAACAAAATAATATTAATTTTACAATGATTGAAAAAATAATAATCTGGTACCAGAGAATAACCAGTTATCAAAATATGTTACAACACACTTTCTATAAATTGACTAATCAGTTAAGCGACTTATTGCTTCAACTATACACAGAGATCAGTATTCAGAACTCAATTAGTAACTATGAGTGTACCTTTAATTCATTCAAACTGTCATCTTGCATATTCTCATTCTATGTAAACTCAGGGTCAGGGCAGGTGACTTTTGTACGATGAGAAACAATAGGTTCAGGTTGCCTGAGGAGATTACTGTAGTCGAAGCTATGTATAGTACAAATGAGTTGTAAATTTGTAACTGTGACTACAGCTCTTTACACTTGACTCATCTGTAATTCAGATGCAGATTTCATCACAATGACTGGGCGCACACACGGGCACACATGCACCATGACTGTCTGTGTGGGTGTAAGAAACGTTCCATAGAGTGTGTGTGTGTTCTTGTGCATATAAAATACTGTACGTAAAGTCAGTTTGCTCCTCAAACTAACAGTGTGTCTGCATGTTAATTTAATAAAGAAACAGTGTAAGCCTCTTAATAAGTCTCATCTCTCTGTCTTACTGCTTCCTTCTCTCTTCTTCCCTCCACCCTGTTTTATCATCTCCCTCCGTTCCCTTTCATGCTTGCCTATTTCCATGTGTTCATTCCTTCTATTCCTCTTTCCACGTTCTATTTTTCTGTATTTGCTCCTTCCCTATTCCTCTCCTCCCTTTTCTTCATTTGTCTCATCTTTAATTGATCACAGCCTTCTCCTCCCCTCTATTTTCTCTCACCGTCCTTCCCTGCCTCCTGTCATGTACGTGTGTGGTGGGGTCTGATGGGCCCTTGTTATCTGGCAACCTTCTACACATCATTCAACTGGGAAGCCAGACAAACTAGATGAGCAACAGGGAGGCAGAGTGACAAAAGATGACCCAAGAGGAGGACAAACTGATGGCCTGTGAGCTACCCAGCATGCCAAAAGGCCAGAGGGTCAGGGCCTGCATGGCTGATAAACACTGCCTCTACCTGGGACTGATATGTTACTGCATTCATTAAATGAGGTCTGCATGGAGACCAATAACCTCATAATGCTCAAGCATTAAAATTTGTACAACTTCTTAAATTGTATTACTTGCCTTTTCTAATACTCTGTTATGATAGCAAAATGAATGTGTTTGAGTTCTGAACTGTTGGTCTGACAAAACAATAGTCTGAATATGTAATCTTGGGAAATATAACATTGTTTTCACTATATATTGGCATGCTAATGGACAATTTATTGTATCATTTGCCCCTTTTTTTTTTTAAAACTCGTTGAGTTGGAAACAAGTAGAAAATCCTATAAGAATGGACTAAAAACTGTCCCGTCTCAGTAACTTCCACAAGACTTCAAAAGGTAAAGTGAAGACAGTTAAAAATGAAATTACCGCTGCTAAACTGTAAATAATTTTTGTTATTTGTACTATAATTGTGTTCGCACAAGTTTCTCACTGTATAACCTGAGTACAGTATGCTACTGTTGATTAATAATACATTCTGCGAAAGTATTACTGTATATGCAAATACGATAGCAGTAAATAACCAGCAAAACAACCAAAGAACTTTGTCTTGAATGAAAAACTGACCCTGATTTTAATAGTTAAATTGTTTTTTGTTTTTTTTCAAGTCTTAACTTAAGACTCCTGAAAACTTTCAGGTAAGTGTCAAGAATTTTTTAAAGGTTAGGCAGGTAAGAAACATTACTTTTACTCTAGTTTGGTGTTTTGTCAAATCTCTAGCAAGCTAATATTAATTATTAAGTCTTTAAGCCATTTAGTCAGACATAAAATATTTGCTTTCAGTGAAATAATTTATCACGACTGGATGACCATACATTGCTTATTATTTTTTTGTATTCAAGATTCAAGATTCAAGATTTTTATTGTCATTATGTTTGCACATAACAGAACTTCATTTGGTAGCCTCGGCCCAGATACAGTAAAAATGTATGTGTGACATCCTGCGTGTGCTCCTCAGTTCTACCTATGAATGGGCTGTGTGCACACTGAACTGCAGCCATTATAATATACTGTACTATAGTGTACTTCATTTTATGACAAAAAATACTATAATATTGTATCTCATTATACACTAATATACACTGCTAAAAACTACTCTAGATTTGCTGTAGATGTTTTACAACAACTACTGGATAATTGTTGCCAGTGGGTTACTGTTACTTAGACAATAAGGACTTGTATGTGACTTGGACAAAAACATGTCCAAGTCATGTAACAAGTCCAAATAAGAACACCTGGGCTCACTATGCAGTTTGATCCCACTATGCTGCATATACATTAAAGGGGTCATATTCTAAAGCATAAAATGAAATCGTAACCTTGGAACATTATCCAAGCACTGTTGCCTTTTTTCTTTTTCTTTTAATGTCTTTTATTGAAATCTTCACCATCCTTTCTCCCACACTTGTTAATATTAGAGACAGTTGTTAGCTCCTACAAACTGATTTGTCATTGAGTGTAGCTGAAGAATGTTGATGTAATTCAAGTAAGGAGGAATTTCAGTTAATAGTAAAGTTATTTTCTGCGCAGTACCTTCATAAAGCACATCGTGTTACAACAACAATGCCATACAATGGTATTACATTGACATGCGAGAAATGAATTGACCAAAAACAGGCTTCTACCACTAGTGCAGTGCTCTAGTTTCACCATATGGTGAAGATTTCCCTCCAGTCAAACGCCCTCCAACTCCAATCACTCTGACTCAGTCAAATCTGTTGCCTTTCCTCTGTTCACCAGATGTGGCAACATATTTGATTCATAACAATCCATCTGAAAACGCTGCTTATGCTAAAACTTTATTATAGCCCCCTGGGTTCTAAATAAAAACACCGGTGGACAGGCTGAGGTTACTGTATGAAACAAGCTAACCTAGTTGGAAGAACTGTAAGGACTGCAGCACTCTTAACAAAGTTTAGAAAGTGTTTTTGCTCATGAGGATACTATAACCCTTACAGTTACTGCTGCCAGTTATTTTCATACACTTTGTGGATCTTTTTTTTCTTGATAGTCTGTCACCCAGATCCCTACACCCTGGCTACCTTCCTAGTGGGTCATGTCACAATGACAGGAAACCATCTTCTTTGGGAAGGATACAATTGCTCTCACAGAACCTCTGAGAACTTAATATGCTCACATCCTCTAAAACAAGCCGTTAAAATGCCATCCACCATTTACAAAAAGTTGAAATATATGTTAAAAGGGCCAAGTAATCATTCAATTTATTACTGCCAAATGATGGCAAAATTGCTGTGGCTGTAGTCTGACTGAGGGCAGCTTTTCCAAGTAAGCCTTGTAGTTTCCATCTTCTACCAATTTTCACTTGTATACTGAAGATAATTGTTTTAATTTACTGGAATCCCCGCTCCCTAAGAAAGCCAATTTATTTATGTTTCTGTACTTCTAAGCTCTGGCTGTGGTTGGTTTACCACAAGCTCTTCCTGTACTTGCCAACATTTTGCTACAAGATTTTTCAAAGAGGGGCAGAGAAAATGACCAGGCACTCATAGGAGAAAAAATACTCATGATTAGAGGTGAGTCACAGTGAAGAAAGAGCATGTGTTGTGCCTCTCTGAACTGGGTTTATGATTTAGGCCATTTCAAAGGAGATGGAAAGGGGACAGAATCCCATTGATCGAGCTCATATTACTCGCTACTGCATAGAAGAAATTTAAAGAGATTGGAATTTCTTTGGTGGTCATTCGATGTGATAGTGACCTATTTAAACCCTCTATCAATAAATCCTTTTGGCTTAAAGAGATTTCTCCGCATCCAAATATGTAACAAACTTTGATTAGAATATTAGTTCTGATGAATGTTAAACAAAATATTTTATACAAATTAAAGCATTTCACCTTTACCAAAATCATAAAAACAGTGTTATATAACGGTCATTATTGTCAAACGCTTTCATTAAAAAGCTTAAGCCTGATTCCTTGTTTAAAATGCACTTAACTGATTGTGGCATTCTGCCCCTCTAACAATTGGCTTCAACTGAATTTGAAAGTTTTTTGCAAACCTTAAACAGGAGTACATTGTGCAATTGTTTGTAACTTTTCATTTGTGGATAAGGAGAGACTTGCTTCTGTAGTGATGGATTATGGCAGCTGTGTGCTGTTGTTGCGGGACTGACTCAAATTAAAGTGGATATGTTTGCTGTAGTAAAAGAAACATCATTATAGTGGTGCCACTGATAATTTTAGCACAAAAAGAAAATATATGATTGTAGGATCAATTCATTGTTTTTTTACATAGCATTCTACATTAAGAAAAATATTTATATATCTGAAGTCAAAACTTGTATGCAACTAGGACAAAACTTTTGGTTTCCACAAGAGGGAGGATTAGCCATTTAGGTCAATGAAGTTAAATAACATTGATTTTAGTATGAACCAACACCAATGTGTTTGCTTTGGTTAAAATGAGTTAAAATGACCACAATTCTCCATCCTGTCTCCCATTGGGCTTCTTCCAGAGGCGAGCTAGCATAATCATTTAATTCTCAGATCAATTAGGACAAAATGCTACTGACTGGTCACACTGTAAACGGATGAAATAACAGATAATGATTCACAAATGCTAAATGCGGTTACATTATGATTAAAGTCTATTTTGTTATCAGCATAATAATATGAAGTGTTGACCCATATCATAACTACTGTGTGGAGGGCAAGCGGGGCTATTCACAGTACAGCCTGTTTGTCCGAAAACAGGATGTGGAGGAAGGGTCCACTGAGACATATAGGGGCATTCATCACTTGTCAGGATTGCAATATGCATGACACACTGTTTCTTAACAATGTAACTCTCATGCCACCCCCACAAAATTATATTGAAAGAGCACTAAAGCTACAGCAGCTGTATTGCTGTAGATACCAACACAATGAAAATGGCGCCAGTTTAGTCAATAACTGTGAATGTGAAGCAGAAAGTGAGTATACTATGTGAACTGCTCCTATGACAATCAATAACAGATGGGCTTTGGGAACAAAAGAGGATTGAGAGGAACTTTAACTGAGGAAACCAAGCATATTTTTATTGAATAGCGTCGACTTTAGAACAACAAAAAACACATGAAAATGAGAACGGTGTCAAAGAAGCACCTACAAGTATTAATCTGATGATACAACAAACCTGATTCTGGGTTTTCTGCTTTTGGGATTTCAGAGAGCTCGTCTTGGCCACAAATAATTCATTAAAATGTTTAAGATTAAGTAACATATGTGAATTCCACCCTGGTGGGGATTTTCACTTCAGAAAGAGCCAAGTTTATAATGTACTGTATGATCATCAGCACTCTGAACAGAAAATTATGAATGACACTTACTTTGGGTTAGTTTCCTGAAAACTAATGCTTCAAACAGATAAAGACAAACAGGGTGGGAAATTAGCCCCAGCCACAATGCTTGGAAAATATGAAAGTTGCCAATTTGTGTTTCAGACGTTAAATAATGTCTAACTATAAGCAGCTGGTAAATTTGAACAATTAGTATTGATATGTTAAGGATCACATTTTACAAAGTTTTCTCATCCGACAACATAAAAATCACGTTTCAGTCGATCATTAGTGCTGCCATTTAATTCAATAAATACATTTCACAATTAATTGAAAGTTTAAACTATTAAATGTCAAAAAGGAAAAAAAATGATTTTCTTCAGTTATAGATGTACTGAAGGTGATAGTGGCATGTACTGTTCTTGAGAAATGGCTCATCAAACCATCATATAAGGAAAGAAAATGTCTTCACACTCACACAGCATTTAAGAGTTCTTAGTTTAACTTTCATGACTTTAACGACTATGAGGAGGGAAATGAAACATCTCAGCTCTGGCTCGGAATGGGCCCCTGGGGGGTAATTAGGTGTGATAGTAGGAACTGTCAATTTGCATACATTTAGGGCTCAGTGATAAAGGCTGGAAGAATTTATTACCAAAATGTTTTCTATCTGCTTGTTCAACTCTTTTTTGACCAATGGATGGATGACCAATAAATGCATGTACAAGCAATTGGAATTGCTGTTTTTATTCTCAAATATAATTTGTCATTTTGGTGGTTGAAATGTTTATCTAGGGGGGCAAAAAGTTTCTCTATGCAATACTTCTCTTACACAGCAATATCGGGAGCATGCTAACTCCACCCTCGTACTATGACAGAACAGTGCTAACCAGAATTATGGTGTTTGAGAAAGTTTCCTGACATGTTTCTCTTATTACTGACAATTGTCAACTGCCTGAAACTCAAACAAACAGTTGCTCAATGACCATTCAATATGTACCTTAAGTGCCCATGAACATCAGATAAA
>KV751317.1:23293943-23308783 GCA_001698575.1 Mola mola | reverse complement strand
AGTCACATTCCCCCAGTATCAAGCATGACATTCAAACAGGGCTGGGAAACATCAAAAGCAACCTCATCTCTTTTACAGGGATGGTTCTGATGTTGCATAGTCGTGCATGAATGAAAAAAAAATTCAGAGTTCTACTTAAAATTCAACTACAATGTCTGGTCAGAGTGCACAGCTGTGGAATTCACTGGAGATTATGACCTCAATCTATGATTGACATGCTGTCTGTGGTCGTGAATGGTTATGCATTATTGGATGACATTGATCAGCTGTCTAAGTTTCTTGCATTCTAAATAAAACTCAAGGGGGAAATTAGGTTTAAGTGGTATGCAAGTAAGTGCTTTGTGTGTTCCACATCCTTGGGAATGAACCCACTGAACTCCCAAAGGTGTGTGGAATAACTTAGAGCAAATTAATTCTGACATCAAGTCTCCCATCTAGTGGCCAAAAGCTATCATTGCTTCTTAAAATCTCTCTAAAATGAAAATTGAGTTTGAAAGTAACATGACCAAATAAGTTGGTTTGTGTGGTAAAACTAGCTACTTGTCTGCTAAAAAGGGGGAATTCATTTTGACTGGATTAGTGAGAAAAACATACAAAGTCTCACTATTAGGTAGAGAAAAATTGAATTTATTGTAGTTGGGAAAATGAAACAAAGGTCTGGAGAGGAAAATAAGGAATTGTTGTTGTTACATAATAAAAACAATTTTTCAGTTAGGTTTTCGGCCACAAATAAAAATAGTTTCCTCCTGTACTTGTTAACTTGTTCAATTTACAAACAATAAAACTGATCATACAGCACAAAAAAACAGATAATCACCTATCATTGTACTACTTGGAAGACTTAGAAATTATGTATTTATGAAATGGAAGAACAGCAATGGCATTTTCAGTAACAACAGTCACTGTATGGTACAACAGCAATGTGTGGGTATTAGCTAAATATATGACTTAAGCTCATAGAGCCTAACAAAGTAATATGTTACAATATAAAACAAATATAAGAATGGAAATTCTCAATGGAAATTCTACAATGAAAACTATGATTAAAGAAAAAAAACAACCTAGACCCTTGAGTATTTGATGACGGCATTAACCCATGATATTTTGAACTCTGGCATAGATGGTAAATTACATCAAATTCCAAACTGAATTTCTACCTCTAATATTTTAGGAGAGGAAAAATGAGAGATGCTGATTCAAAAAAATAATCCAATCAAATCCTAAATAAGTCACATGACCAGAAAATCTTCACACTGCCAATAAGGGCCAACAACTTTCAAAGAAAAACTCTTAAATTAATTTTGGAATGTGAACACTGATTTGTACCAATCACCTAACAGTATACATTTGGCTTACTCGTCAGCATCTGCAAACTGGTCTGGTTCAACAGGAACGCTGTAGTAGAACCACTGGACAGGCTGTGGGTGGTGTATGGCAGGTCTGTAATTGTATGTCAGTGGCAGGTCAACTGTATCCCTTTGTTTAAGTGTCAAATTCCTCGAAGCAAACTGGAGCACATCTTCTGGACCTGGACGAAGAACATACGGAAAACTCTCTATATTCTAGTACAATTCTGTGGGTATAGCGTTTTCTGAACGTACAATGGGAGAAATGTTTTCAGATTTTTTACATTACAATTTCACAACAAATTGACTCTAGATGTAAAAATACTGCATTATTCTAAATATATATAAATTGAAGAAAAATGTTTTTAAACTTCAACCTTACTGTATTTGTCAGTATTTAAGGATCTTTATAAACTTTAACAAATACATGCATTTTCAAAACATTACTCAAGTATTGAGTTTGAGTCCTAGGAATATTCACCTTGATAAGGCTGTACAGTGCAGCTGTACTGGTAAACTGGAAATGTTCAAAATAAAACAGGTGCCATTAACTATGCTCAAAATATTATTGCAAAGAGCCTGGTAACATGGAGTAGATACCTACAGGGAAACAACCATGTTTTTGACTCGATAAACGTTTGTAAACACTTGGGTTTTCCTATCTTTCTCTGTATCCTGGTTCAATGGAATAAATATGAAATCGGAAAAATTCAGAACATTTATTTTATACCGTATTGTTACTGATATTGAGTCAAAAACACACCTGTATGTATCCACTCCATGTTATTAGACCCTAGCAATAACACTTTTAGTGTAGTTAGTAGCAAAACAAAAATCAAATATTTTGATGTTTCGCTGCACTGTATAGACTTTCAAGTAAACAGTGTCATCTGAACTAAACAATTTAAGAATGTAATTTTGAAAAAAGGCGTAATTAGTGAAAGTTTAGATTCTAAAACACAGTCAAAGAGGACTGATATTAAAAGATATCAGTGTCCTCCTTTAAAAATGAAACAGTGAAATCAGTTTGTATTATCAGTACAGTGCTGTGGAGTGATTTTAACTTTTTAATTTACCATAGGGTCTGACACCAAAACACATCTTTTCCCAGTCAGGCGGTGGCACTGTCACTTCTTGGATTTCACATTCCCAGTCCTCCTCCTCCTGTGGTGGCAATGGCGGGGGACTATCAAGGACACACAGGTCTCAGATGAACTTAAGCATTCCACAATCAGGCAAGTTCTATCTTTACAGCAAAGACACCTGGTAAAATTACCCTCTACTTACCATACATTTTTTATGGATTATGTGTTAAATTATGGATTTATTTAATAGTTTACAGGAAGAGACTGGGGGTAGCACTTTATTTTCTGTTACGTTTAAACCTGATCTACAGATAGCAGTTTTATATCTGTATCAGAACAACTATATTCTCCTATTAGTGCATAATTAGACTCATTTGCAGGCCCACCAAAAACACACCTAGCTAAAAAAATTTTTGGTTGCCTGTTTGAGAAAATGTATGCACTTCTATTGACCAATTTGACTGTCTACATCAGAAGCCGTGTATCCACTAAGAAGTCACATGGGAAATTTTTCAATTACAACCGTAATCAACTGTCAGTGTACGAACGTGGCGCACCTCTTCATCTGTGCAAATTTCTTCCATTTTCTCTGTTTCTTTGCTGCTGCCAACAGGCTGGGCTCTCGAGATACTTGGTCTGAATTACAGGGCACATCAACAGTGTCGAAGCTTGTGGCCCCATTCATTGAGATGCCACCTGTGGTGACTACGCTGCCGACCCTGCCAGGTGCTGAGGCATCACAGACAGCTGAAACTGTGCTCCCTTTATTCCCGAGAGTCTTCTGCAGTGCTGCTTTTCTATCCTTGCCATGGTTAATAGCACCATAAACCATGCATGGTGGATTAATGCCATTCAGGTTGCCAGGAGATGTGCTGTCACTGGTTCCAGTGGTAGCTGCTGGACAGCCATTGTGAACAACGGCTCCATTAACCAGACCTGTGCTTGGAGCCTGGTTGTGGGCTTTACGGGTGTTGTGACGCGGTCCTCTCCTTCTCCTTCTACTCATGGTACATAGCATTTTGAAGCATCACATCTCCTGTAGAGCACAGTTGGAGAGTTTAAAAATTTGCAAAGAAAAGAAGAAAACAAAAGCTGGCTAAACTTAAAAAGCTAACTATAATAACTAATTGTAATACTTACTTTTTGCTTTCAGAATGAAAGTATTTTTACTATTGAAAATAGACATGAAAATCTTATAGATGTATTTACATATCGAGTATATGTGGTAATTGATTGAATTTTTGCAAATATTTCCAATGGATAAATTGCAATCTCAATGACTTTGGTGATCAGATGACAATCGACTCAAAACACTACATACAAAATACTAAAATAATAATACCAGTACTTCTCCCAGATCTGTTGTCTGTCTATATCTTTTTTTAATTACAATTAAATTGTCCCCAGTATGTTTTATTATGCATTGTTTATATTGGGGCTCGAAGTTCAGTCACCTATGAATTTAGTTAAAATCATTTTGATTAAATCAGTAAACTATGCTATAGCCTGTGTCACAACTCTGATTAAATTGCTCTTGAGCCAGAGTCTCCATTCTTTTTACATGCTTGATTTTTCTCACTGTGTTGCGGTCTCTCCTTGTAGGACACTTAAACTCCTAGTAATATGTAGTGATTCTTCTAATTGGCCTAAACCACGCCAGGAATGCTACCACAGCTTGCCCTCACTGGAGGTCCAATCATTCAGGCTTGCACACTATGAGCACTTGTTGAGAGTGTGGGGAAAAAATGACTCATCTGGCTATATTAAGTTTTCCACATATCTGTGCCTATGGTTTACAAACAATTTAACCCTTTACTACTGCACTGCAGCCCAACCATGATATTGCTCTCTCCACTCACCGACAGTCTGATCACGTCCTTCATTCACATCCTCAATCATATGAGGAAGAGTTGCACTCTGTTTTGTCTTAGATATGGCACTAATGCAATAACATCGGGGTCATTAAATGCGCGCTGTCGACCACTATTTCTTACCACGTATCTTAAAGCACATCTCTTTGGTCACTGTCATACTAATCTTTTCGACTGGAGCTTTGCTCATTTGTGGCCCAACAATCAAGACCCTTTCAAAGTAACTTAAGCCATTCCCACTGGCTATTTGGGCGGAAAATCTGTCTACTGACCAAGTTTATACAATCTGCCGAGCGCATCTGTGTGGAAGCTACTTTCCTCAAGTCTCTCACGTAATTTATGTCTTTAGGTGTTATCTTTTTTTTTTTTCCAACAGCCCGTGCGTGTGAAATTCCCTTAGCCCCCAGAGAAAGGCAGTTAATTTAACTCTGAGCCATTTCACTGCTAACAGCTAATAATTCGCCCCCCCATATTGGCTGCATTAGCTAGCGTGTTAGCACTGTATGTTGTTACCACGGGAAGAGGCAATAATCATACATATAAGCACACAGGCAAAGTACCGTTAAAACTTTGACTCAAAAATTGGTAAGAGATAACAATTTTCATTTTTCTAACTCGTACCTGTAGCGTAGCCCAAAGCCTCCCTGATTAGCACGCACCGACCTCTCCACGGAGATGTGGAAATGGGACGCAAGAAAGGGAAGCTAGTGAAGCGCCGATAGGAGGCGCCAAACAAAGTCAATGTCATATTTTTAAAGTTACATTTTTACATTTTTTTTTTTTTAATTTTACTGCAATTGATGCCATTAATTTTAGATAATGTAAAGAAAAGGAGCAATTTCATTACTCCATTTGAGTGGAGGCTTTAGCCTAGGTTAGCAGGACATTTCTTCCCTTGCATATAAAGCTTCAAAAACAAGTATGTTGTGTTGCACTGGCCTGTACAGGGCCTGGCCTCAACCATATGTGACACCGCCATCTTTTACTCAAAACCTTCCCTGCTATGCTTGCAATTTTTTAACATTCATGATGTTTGTAATGAGATTTACACACATATTTGGCCAAATACTATACATACCAAGAACGATCTATCCCTCTCTTTGCGTGTTAACTTTCAACTCAAGTCATGCGATGCTAATGGTTTTTCAAATGATTATCTCTGTAGCAAGACAGGATTAAATCCATGTATTTATGTTATCCTGCTATTTCATTAAGTTCATATATGGGGAAAAAATACATTAAAATACAATCTGACATATTTTACATCTTCAGTGGACTGTGCATTTATGCTGCATTGCTAAGTGCTCTTAAATTTGACATGATTACTAGAGTAAAGAGGAGTAAATACAGTATATACTTCAATTGTAATTGTAAATTCTGAAATTTTATCTGGTTAAGATTGGGTTATTTCAATGTCAGGTTAAATAATTTTATTTATTGTACAGTATGCACAACACCGTGGTGACTAAGCAGGTATATTGCAGCAAGGCATAACTGATTTCATTGTTTAGAAATTGTAGTCTGTAAAAAGAAATGCAGAACACTAAATGTAGTTAAAAATAATTGATGTCAGAAGACAGCATCACTGCCAAAGCCATTTTATTGCTATTTATAGTGACTGTGTCACATTGACCAGCCCTAATGAGTCAAAATTTAAGCACTACAAGTTTTACAACTCAATGTACTGTTTAATTGCTATAAAACAAAAAAATGGCATGAGCAGCTATAGAATAAACAGATTTGTGAAGCAAAACAAGACATAAATCAGCAGGTATTGTAAATAAGTTAATATTGCTCACCATTTAGTTTTAGGTTAGGAAGACAGTTTGCAACAATATAAAATGCCAGTTTAAAGCAAACTGAAAAGCTGTGGACCCACTGTGACTTAAAAAAAGGGAAATTCAACAAAACCTCCCATAATTACATAAAAAACATTACTTTGACAAAATATTTCGTAAAATGCTATCCTGGTCTGCCTATCACACAAAGCATTGTGCTATATTGCTTTCTAACAGGACACCTACAGTAAGCAATCGCAATTTCTTTTCTAATAAAACTGTATAAAATTGTTTTAATAGAATCAGTCTGAAAAAGAGTGGTGAATGGCACATGAATACAAATTATCACTATATAATTACAACATTTACAAGCCAAGAAAAATATGTCAGACATCAGACATTGAACGTACCATCAAAAAGTGAATCTATAGCAACACGATCCTGAAAAACATGCTCAAAAGGCACAGACAGAAGAAAGGGTGAACCGGGCAAAAGGAAACAAAACTTTTTTGTGTGGGCAAAACTCAATTTCAGAATAAATACAGCAGTCTAATTTGTGTCCCTTCTCGAAACAATGCCCTCTTCATTACTTAATACTGTACATGTGTATTAAAGCATATCTTACTCAAAAAAAAGCAATTTTAATTCAAAAAGCATCCCGTGGCCAGTGAAATATCCAGTGTACATTCATGATATTACTGTTCTATGTTTGGGTTGCAGAGAGCTATCTAGGCTTTAAAAAGAAAATGAAGGCTTCAATGAGATTGTAACTCGAGTCTTTTATAGCAAAAAATGAGTTTCCTGTGCATGCTCATGCACAATATGTGGGATGATTTTACTGAGAATAGAGATTACTCACTACACCATGTTACAATGGCTACCAGCCACCCCAACAACAATTCACCAATCAATCTGTACATTCACATCCTTAATATTTTCTGTGCAACATCATTGGGTCTATTGCTGGCAACAATGTGCTAGTTTCTAGCTCATACACTGCTACCAAGTAGCAGCCTTGGAAGTTACAGTTTAAAAGACACTCCTTGGTTGCATGGTCTGCTCCATAAAGTGGCTCTTTACAGCCCACCAATTAAGGGCTTCTCAATGAAAAAATATTCACAAATGGAATGATTGGGACTGCAAGCACTGCCACAAAGCTACTGGAAGACATGTTCTCAATTAGCAAAAACAAAAATTTCACCTTCTATCAGCCATCGACAACTTCACTGAAACCCTCTGCTTCTTTTTTCTTCGCTAGAATACATTCTTATCATTTTCTTTCTCTGACTCGTCACTTTTCTCTAGCTTCTCTTTCAACGTGCGTTTCCGAATACATCGTAAACATGCATTACTTCAGAAGTCCTATGTGGCAGAGAAGATAGGATTTGCAGATGGCAAAACTCTTTTGGTCTGCCTTCATGCCTCCATGTGAATTTGATTGATAGCTTGCATGCCAACTTGCTTAATAAACTGATTATTTGTAGCTAGTACAGCCAATATTACACAATCATACAGTACAACCCATGTCAGGTTTGTTAAATTGTCCCAGCTTCTATGCAGAGATGCATGTGTCCAGTGTACAAAATCGAGTGAATCTGTTGATGTTGAGTATTGTTGAGTGTTCCTCAGGAAGAAAAACACTTTTCCCCAGTTTAAGTTTATAACAGCAGCTACAGTTCATAGTTTTGACAGGTTTCGACAGGCAGAACAGGTTGAATAGTGTTGGGAGTCTGATCAAATAGACAAAACTCCCTTTAATTCAGTGAAAAGCCCCATTCAATGTTCCCTGCAAAATAAGTTTTTTTGCCCTCTCCAAACAGCAGGGGGCGACGTGTGTCTTTTCATCTGTTCCCCTTTCAAAAGCCTGGTTTCTCCGTCTTCCCCATAGAGTCCTGACCTGGTTCTGATCAAACAACTGGAGTGATCCTAGTTCTCCTGAGAGGGGGAACAATTCTCATTCCAGTTGATTTGCTACTAGTTCTTGATTTCCAGGATAGAGGGGTTGTGGTCCAGGATGGATAGGATAATTTTGTCCATGTACTGCCGCAGACGTAGGTTGATTTCCTCCTGCTCCTTCAGGGCTTCCATTAGCTGGAGAGAGATTTTCATGGCCTTTTCAAACACGTTAAAGTATGATCTTACCAACTGTAACTGTATTACACATTTACTGGGGAAATATTGTTTTAGCAGAGCTCAAACGTTCTTTTAAAAGTTAAAGCTAGGGTACCCAGTACATATAACGTTACATTTAATGTTTTAATGGGTATACCTGCAAAGGTACATTAAGAGTGACATATATACCCAGTCCATACAGGACTAGATACAAATGTTGCTCAAGGCTACAACGAAATTGTTTTTTCATTTTCCTTTTCTTTTTAATTTCCCCAAAATCTTGATTGGCCAGTTGATTCAATAATCAAACAACACCAATCACATATTTCTTTTTTAACCAAAACTGAAAATCCTCAAAGTATAGAAGGTTAAGCCAGAAAATGAAATGGCATTTCTGATTAAAAAATTAGTTAAAGTCCTGCTCCAGCTGTTAATTAAGCCCTTACAAACTAAGTCTGATTCATAGAATAACATCTTTTAATTGTTTCATGAAAAAATGCCCTAATGTCCTGCCCCATCCCAACGTATTACTCTGCCACTCAGCTGCAGCCAGAGCGAGCTGGAGCTAACGTGCTCTGTCATTTTCTCACTTTTAAATTAGAGTGCTAAATGCTGCATGTACACGTGATGCAAGTTCTAACATTGGAGTAATTCAGCTTAGGTTTTCTACATTAAGGACTTGGGCTGTCACATTTTGATGTTTGGAGACATTTTTGGGTGACAAAATAATAGCCACGATGTGTTATTTTGTCATGATTTGTGCCGTAGTATATAAAAAACACCACATGGGAATGTTAACAAGGTCAAAAATATGATCTGGATTTAAGTATGCAATAACATAATACCACAAAACCTGTGCAGCTGTGCTAGCACTGCTATGTGTAATTATACATACCTGGTCCCTGGAAGCATTGTCTATCTCAGCAGCTATAGACTGAGCCTTGGTCTTTGTGGCGAACAGGGTCTTGGCTTCGTACAGACTGAGGCTGAGGACCTGACCGTTCAGTTCATCGTTCTGCTCTCTCAGCTTCTGGTTCTCCTGAAATACATGAAAAGGGTGGGAAGTAGGAGAGTACGAGGTGGAATGAGAATAAGATAAATGTACCAGGGGCGATGATGCTCAAGAAAAGAATAGGCTGCTAGTCAAGCCTCACTCAAAGCCTCCATACAAAAAAATCACTGCACCTCATCCACACAGCACCTACAACATGGGTTATTTTGTGTTAAAGAACAAACAGCTCCCCTGCTTTGTCTGGCGTGTTATGAAAGCTCCATGATTAAGTTGCCTCTGAGCAACCGACAAGAGGTCAGTTTGCTTTTCCTGTTCTATCCTGAACTGTTTGTGAGGGGACTGCAACATTGAACCCAATTCAGTTTGAGCAAGTTCACTCTAGAGATTATTGGTTAATCGGGAGGTCAACGGTCACAGAATCAATTTTACCATCAGATGGTGCTGGTGCTTGATTTCAGGGGGAAGAAAGTCCTGGGACACAAATCGCTGGACACACACAAACAAATGCACGCAGACATTCAGAGAGGTGCACAGGTGAGTATAAAATAGTGAGCTTGTCCTAATACATGTCAAAGGGCAGCGCCTCTCAAATTACAGCTGCTACCTATGATAGGAAGTTGATATACTAAGAAAGAAGTATCTGCAGACTGCCGTTGGCTTAAAACAATTCATACTTTCATTTTTGCTTTCTTCAGTGTAATAAGTTTATTTTGAGGCTACAGGGGGACTAGAACCTTATTTTATTCTATGAAATAGATGCAAAAATATAGCAAACACCATTTCTAACTGGCTATCCTAAGTTGTTTCAAGCTTTGCTCGTTTTAGTATGTTCTTTTGTTTGGTATTGCCTTATCTGTTGGCTTAGGGAGCTGGAAGCATAATCTGTTATGCATATCATTACATGGCATACAAATGAGTCCGACACGGACTTCTATGCAACTTCACAGAGCCCTATTATGACTTTTACAGTTCATATCAGGGAGGACCTCATCTCTTTCCTTATCTATTAATTATTAATTAATTTCCCAATGAGGATTATTAAAGTCATCTGTATCTATCTATCTATCTATCTATCTAAAAACTGTAATAAAGAAGTAGTTGTTTTAACTTGAAGTTCACCTTTCAATTATTCAAAGTTAATGTGTCTTTTTCTTAAGTTCAATGAACTTTTGAGTTTGAACTTTTTGGCGTTCAAACAACCTTTGTTTTGACAGTCATATTTACTTTGCACCAGGTCTGTGCACTTTGCAGGACTTGAAACTGTAACTCGGCATTTGAGTCTCTACCTGAAAAAGGCAGATATCCACAGGTTACTGCATGTAGCCATATGGAGAGTACTGAAACTCTGCAGCTCCTCTCATAAACTGTAAAGCTAAGTTCAGCTTCAGTGCATTTCATTATCAAACTCTCAAGGACAATCTGCTGCTTTCAAAGGTCCTGTGGGATGGACTGTGAATGGTACCAGCAACTAAACCCAATGATAATGTATGGTAATACATTCTGTGTAAACCCAGCCTTTTTAAGTGTGAGCTTCAGGCCATATCCAGTGATTGGCCATGAAGATAACAAAAATCGTGCTTGATGGAACACTTGCTGTTCCACTGTCTAAACCCATCTGAATTTTTGTGGTAGTTCATCCTCCCAGGAGCTATAGTACTGGTTATAATATAAAATAAATGTGCATGTATTATGTTGCTGCACTGAAGCTGAATGACTTCTGGCCATTTTGTGTGAGCTAATTATTCAGGGATTAGCTGTATTGACATTTCTTATGACAAATCCTGAAATTGCAAATTCCCGAGGGGATTGACGGAGAGTCTGAGACTTGGCGGGGGTAGCATATTAAGTCAAACATATTAAATCATAATAAATATCAAAAGCTTATGATAAAAGAGATAAATGTGGAGTTTTTCAAAACAGTAACATAATGATCATTTGAGAAAGGAAATGGTCAGCTATGATGAAAGGCAGCATTTCGTCAGTGATTCTGGTTCACTGTGATCAACTCCCATGTTTGAAAATCCTATTATTCCTTATGTCCCTGCAAACATGAGCAGATTTTGGGGAGTGCACAAAAAGTGCCACGTTGCTTCCCACTTTCTAAAATCAATGTGAGTGTTCTGTGATCATCTCTGCATCTTAAAGCAGACTGAGTAGCTGCAGTGCTTGCTGAGTGATGCATCACAAAGCCATTTAAACAAAAGCGTTCATCAGTACCTGCTTGAGCCTCTTGACCTCATGGTCCAGCTCCACCTCTCTGGTCCTGAAGTCTGCCAGCCCAGAGGAAGAGCTGCGGCCACGACCAGGCCTTTCAGTCTCCAGGTTGAAGAGCTGCAAGTGCTCGAGCTCTCGACGCAGGTCCTCTATCAACTATGCATAGAGAAAGGACAGATGAACAGCGTTATTCTTTATGTGCTAATGCAATATTTTGTAAGTGCAGTGAGAGAGAAAGAGAGTGAAGAAACAGAGAGAGCACAAGAGCAAACACCACACTCTGTGCATGTGCCTGCCTGCTTAAAGTAGGCCCTCCCACCTCCTGCATTTCCTCCTTTTCTGTCTGGAACTGGTGTCTGTTTTGTCTCAGTTTGTCCATCATTTTCCTGTACAGGTCCATCTCATCCTTCAGGCGTAAACTGGTGTCTTCCAGCTTGTCTGTCATCCTTTGTTTCTCCTGAGGTCAAACACACAAACATACAGGAGACTCATTTAGTCATTTTTTTTTCTATTCAAAGACTTAAGAAATATTTTTAAAAAGGACATTAGGAATATAATGACCAGTATGCATATGGAAATTATAAAGACCTTGCATGTTAAAAAGAGCTGGATGTTTTGAAGATTCCACACTCCACAAGATAAGTAGGAAAGTCTAAAGGGTTTTTACATAAGAGCCAGAAATTATTATACCTTTTCTCTTTTCCTGTGTGAGTTTTAGATTTTTGTTCTTTTATTTTAAATGACGATTGGCAAACCATCTTATAGGTACATTACTGCCACCTACTGGATTGCATTGTGGAGCAGTAGATAAAAGGCAGATAAAGAAGAATCAAACAAAACAAGAAAAAACAATAAATTCTATCCATGATTCCTTTTAGTTTTAAGAAATTAGTCAGAAAGATGCATACTTTTGCTGATGAGTTTCCCAATAGAATTCCAAATTTAATATTTTGTCCATTTTCTAATCCTGATACCTTTTTTTCATCATTATATTCGTTGCAACAGATCAATACATGTTGGGCTGTTTCTGCATCATTTAGATTTTTCCCTGTTCTGTAAAGGGTGTGAATGAGACCTGTGTACCCTATTCGGAGGGGGGGGGTGATTACCATCTCTTCCTTTGGGTTCCTGCTCCGTATTCGACAATGAATACTATGTAAATGTCTTCCTGTGTCACTTGTGTCCATTCTTTATGCCAAATGTTGTTTGTGTAGTTGGGTATGATTAATTTGATCTCAGCTTTGCTAAACAGTGCTTGTAGTTGTCACTGGAAGTTATTTTAATAACTGTTCTGCCAATATATCCACTAACTCATTTCCTTCAACTCTTGGAGTTTTTGTGAGCAGGAACACACAAGAAAAGAGATATTCAGTTCCTTGTCATGCAGTCTGAGGAGCATGTACAAGACTTCATAAAATATATCCCGCTTGCATATTGATTTTCCTGACCTGATACTTGTAAGAGCTGATAGACAATCCAAAGCTATTAAAACATTACTTAGGTCAGTTCTACTGTGTATAATGATAGATGATCTGACTGACGCCTTTTAACTGCTGCTTCATATTGAGGAATGAAGAAAGCAGCACCTGAATGTCCAGTTTCCAGTTCTTTTGAGCTATCTGTAGATATGATTGTCTTGTCCTGGAATTGATTATTACAGCTTTGAGTGCTAGTTATTTATAATACAATTCACTATGTCATTAAATTTCATCTTTGGCTCTTTTATTTGGGGAAATAAAGGAATGAAAGTATAATATAAATACAACAAAAAAAAATGAAAGCTGCAAGCTATGTTGCATGGTCCCCACACAAAATTCCCAACAATAAGGTGAAGTCAACTGTTCTCTTGTTGCTCTTGTGGTGAAGAACAGAACGCAATGCACTCTCACTCGTGAATAAGTGCTTAATTTCTGCTGAGCCCCCTTGTTTGGCCACGTGCACCTCGGCCAATCAGGTGCCAGGTAACTAAACTGTTGGATATTAGCTTAACATAAAACTGATCAAGGACAATAGCTTCATCAACAAAACTAGTAATACTGTAAACGCATTTTAAAGAACTGTAAATTAATTAGCTTCATTGCGGCACATAGGGGTCTTTTACTGTATATAGCCACCCCCAAATTTATGACATTCAAGGATTCAATACATTTGATCACATAAAAGGCACTAAAGTCTTAGCTGGGAGTAAAACTAGCCAGGCAACTGGCCTATTGTACAGTTTGTCCTTGATCTTCATGTCAGCAGACCTGATGTAAACATGAGGGCTAAGGTCAGTCATGAGGATTTCTTATGGCCCAGAAGGCTCTGGACAGCTGAAGGTTGGTTATGCTGATAATGGTCAATATCACTTCAAACGTGTTTGTTAGTATGTTAGTATGAGATTATAATAGATCTGAATCTGTGCTAAAACACTCATCTGGACAGATAATTCTTGTTTAACACCTTTTTAAAATGAAAACAACCTAGTGTTGATGTTACTTACATATACTGTATATTACATATACTTAGATTTGTTGAAGACTGGTAAAGAGGCTTGATAAATACACATTTTGTTCTATTTCAAAAGACAAAAGACGAATTAACTATACAAAGACAAAAAGTACATAGATCTTACCTCATCTAGTTTCTCTGTCTGCGATTTTAGCCGGTACATGTGAATAGCAATTTCACTGTTCTCCTCCTCCAGTTGCTTAACTCTAAAAACAAAGAAATTATATACATCAGTATATTTTCATATTGTTAGTGGATTTGGCTCATAGTCAAGGGAGGCACGTTTAAAACAATCATCCGTAGTATATGCTGACGCTCCACAGGCAACTGACTAACCCCAGGAGGAATCTCTGAGCTGTGTAGCTGCAGTTTTACATCCTGCATTTTCACTTAACAGGCAGGCATGCCAATGTCCCTATCTGGGTCTTAGTCCAGTTTTCCAAATTTAAACTAAATCTCAGCATCACATTATACTGGTCATTATGTTGAACCGTTGGCATTCCAGCCTATATGCAAATCTATGACTTCTGATTGTTTCTTTAGTTCAATTTTAATGTTTTTATGTGGATTGTCTCCCTCGTTTTTATATCCTTCTTCTACGGCCTTTCCATGAGCTGAGTCCTTCATAAAGATTGAACTGGAGTGAATTAGTTTACTTGATGACTTATGCTTGTCTCACCGGTTGCTTAACAGCTCTATCTTTGTGTTCTTGTCTCTCTCCATTTTACTGTAGGCCTCACGATGTCGTCTTAGGTCCTCCTGCAGATTTTGATCTGCTCTTGTCTCCTGGTCTTTCAGCTGCTCTTCCAGTTCATGAACCCTGAAATGTTGAGTGCATCACACAGTTTATTAAAAATTGTATTGCAATTTTATTTTTTTTTGAAGCAGTATGTAGCGATTCACTCTGATACACTGTTGTATTGTGTCTATAT
>KV751317.1:23245771-23274810 GCA_001698575.1 Mola mola | reverse complement strand
AATGAGAAGTTAAAAAAAACAATCTGTAATTGTATTAGGACAATGTATTAGAAGACAATAGAGATTGGGTTATTAATTTCCTCATTTTTTTCAGGAAACCAGTTTTCTGACTCTACCTGTGTACTAGTTGGGTGTTCTCCTGTTTTAGCTTGGACTTGAGATCACCATTCAACAGAATCTCATTCTCCAGTTCTGCTACCTTCTTCTCCAGAGAACTCACCTGATAGAAAAAGACAATTCAATAAAACTTAAAATTACACCACAAACATAATTAAGTCTGACAAGTATATTTGGTGATGCATGCTCAAAAGTGTTGTCCAGTTCATTTGTTCATTTTCTGCCGCTTATCCGGATCTGGGTTGGGGGGCAACAGTCTGAGAAGGGAGATACAAACATTCTTCTCCAGCGTGTCCTGGGTCTGCCCCTGGGAGATGTCCAGGAAGCATCCTGACCAGATGCTTGAACCACCACAGTTCTACTCCGTACTCCTCCCGGATGTCTGAGCTCCTCACCCTATCTCTAAGGCTGAGCCCACCCTCCCTGCGAAGAAAGCTCATTTCGGTCGCTTGTATTCGCGATCTCATTCTTTCGGTCACTGCCCAGAGCTCATGATCATAGGTGAGAGTTGGGACATAGATTGACTGGTAAATTGAAAGCTTCGCCTTCTGGCTCAGCTCTCTCTTCATCACAACAGAGCGCTTTAAAGTCTGCATCTCTGCCAACCCCTGTCCAATCCGTCTGTCAATCTCCCGCTCCATTTTCCCCTCAAGACCCCGAGACACTTGAACTCCTCCACTTGGGAAAGAAACTCTTCCCCCACCCGGAGTGAGCAATCCACCCTTTTCTGGCTCAGAACCATGGCTTCAGATTTTGAGGAGCTAATCCTCATCCCCGCCGCTTCACGCTGGGCCGCAAACCGTCCCAGTGAGAGCTGGAGGTCACTGTTCGATGAGGCCAACAGGACCACGTCATCTGCAAAAAGCAGAGACGGAATCCGGAGGCCACCGAACTTGAGTCCCTCCACTGTTTGGCTACGCCTAGAAATTCTGTCCATAAAATTTATGCCCTGGCGGAGAACAACCCTGACTGGGAACAAGTCTTATTTACTGCCGACAGCGCGAACCAAGCGCCGGCTCTGAAAATACAGAGATCGAATGGCCTGTAACGAAAAGCCATCTACCGCATACTCCCAGAGCATCTCCCACAGGACACCTTGAGGGACACAGTCATAAGCCTTCTCCAGATCCACAAAACACATGTATACTGGTTGGTCAAACTCCCAGGACCCTTCCTGTAACCAAGTGAGGGTATAGAGCTGGTCCAGCATTCCACAGCCAGGACAAAAACCACATTGCTCCTCTTGAATCCGAGGTTCGACTAACAGGGCAGTCCCTATCATATAACTTACATATCTCATACAGTAAAGTGCTTTAGTTAAAAATTGCATTAAATGAGAACACATCCCATATGTCCTAAAAGCAATTTTGCAGTTCACCAGTTAAAAGCTAATGCTTGTGCGGGAATTTGCAAAGGTATGAGGAATGGGGATAGGGTTCATTCTATGAATTAGCGTTCTCTCCTTAAGCTGTGCTTCTACTGTCTGTGATTTCAGTGTAACTAATACTGAAGATATGTTTCATCATTTAGGTGTCTGAAGTGACCACAAAAACAGTAAAGGCCGTTAATCCTTGCCACCAGCAATAAAGGATCAGATTAACATATAAACACAAACATGGCCATGCCTTCTCAATGATGTCCATGTCACAGGAGTCAATGCTGTCTCTGAAAAGGTCTTCAGTGCTGCCATTGCTGCTGCTCAGGTTGCTGTTGTGAAGCAGTTGCCTACTCAGACACACACAGAGACATGCAGAGTTAGAATCTGCTGGGAATAGGTGAGGAACAGCTGGTTCTCAGTGTGTTTCCAAGTCTATGTTTGTGTATGTGTGTATGCATGCAAGAATGAGGCAGGAAGTGATGTAGATAATACATGATGTGAGTACGTGCGGAGCAGAAACACGGGGGCAAACAGGCTTGAAAAAAAAGTGAAAACACACACTCAGACACACAGACACACACGCTGTTTTAGATGCCTCAATGAACGTCAAAGAAATGAATGTGATGTGCAAAAACAAACCAGACAAACGGAAGAAGCCAACAGGTGAATAGAAGTAAAGTGGAAGATGTCATCAAAGCAGACAGAGGTTAGCAGAAGGAACATGAGAGAGAGGCAAGCCTTATATTGAATACATAGATCAGCTCTGATGGGCCATTCTCACTCTGTCACTATAACTCAGTTACTGTGGCTGGAAAAAAAAAGACATGACGCATCATCTCTTCTGTATCATCTCCGGATACACAATAGTTTCACCAGTACACAGTGACAGGCAATGTAGAGCCAGTACAGGAGGGGAAAAAGCTTGTGTTCAAACTCTTCTTCCTGACTCAAAAAATGCTTGGTTTCAGAAGACATGCATTCCATCCAGACATTAGCTGGGAATTAATTAGCGGTTAGAGCACAATGAATTAATGGCGCCAACTCACAAAGAAGTATTAAATAGTTGTGCTCTTTATGTGTGTTTGTGATCTTGTGAACATGTACTTCACTGGCTGTAAAATGCATAAACACACACAGACTAACCTTAGAATAACCTTATTCATACAGCTGAGTTGCCTACGTACCTCCCAAATGCAGTGCTCGAGATTTTCCTGTTGGGGCTACAAAGGGAAAAAAAATAATTGGAAACACATTAAATTTATATTAATATTAAAGTGAATAACCCTGTATCAATCTAGGCTTGTAGCTCAAGAATGCACTGGAACTAACTTCTGATAGTAATTAAGATTCTGGGTATTTAGTGTGGCAAACATGTAGAAAAGGCAGAAATAAAGACTGAAGGACATGTCAGTGATAATAAAATTTCACTCCTGGTTCAGTGAGCAGGGGTTTCTGTCGGCTCAGCAATTGTCTCAGGGGGACAAAAGCACAAAGACTCTCTCAGTCTGATGTGTCTGTCTGTGCTGGGTTTCACATTGGATTAACAAAAATGAGCAAACATACTGCAGTGTCACACAAGTGACAGCAAAAACAACACTCCAGTACGTATATATTTATATCATACCTTGTCAAAATGAGCTCATCCGAGTGAATATAAAATGATAACGCAACCATGTGAAATAGATTTGTAGCTATCTGTGTGATTTCGCATGTTCTAATGGTTATGAGATTTGCACTTGATGGTGTCCTTTACCACTCCCACTACTTACAAAGTCACTCACTGTGCTTCCTTGATGACAAACAGTGGAGAAGTTCTCCAGGGATATCACAGTAGAGATATTCAGTGCATACAGTGATTGGTTTAACCAAACCTGAGTGACAATATGAAACCTGTACAGCTTCCATTTGTGTTGCCTAATGTCCTCATCGAGGAGGGAACATATTGTGGAGAGAAATTACAATTTTTTAATCTCTGAAACTATGCAAAAATATGCACAAATATTGCACATTAAGCATTGAACCTTTCTGTGTGGCAGCGCCTGTGCTCTTTTAGCACATCAGTTAAAAATGAAATACTGGGCAATAAACTTTAATGAAAATGACAAAATTACATTTCTTTTCTATATATAAATACACTGATCAAGCATAACATTATGACCACTGACAGGTGAAGTATCTCTTCATCATGGCACCTGTTAGTGGGTGGGATATATTAAACAGCAAGTAAACATTTTGTCCTCAAAGTTGATTTGTTATAAGCAGGAAAAATGGGCAAGCGTATGGATACGAGCGAGTCTGACAAGGGGCCAAATTGAGATGGCTAGACAACTGGGTCAGAGCATCTCCAAAACTGCAGCTCTTCTGGGGTGTTGCTGTTTGCAGTTGTCAGTATCTATCAAAAGTGGTCCAAAGAAGGAACAGTGGTGAACTGGCAACAGGGTCATGGGCGTCCAAGGCTCACTGATGCACATGGGGAGTAAAGGATGGCCCTTGTGATCTGATCCACCAGACATGCTACTGTTGCTCAAATTTCTGAAGAAGTTAATGCTGGTTCTGATAGAAAGGTTTCAGAATACACAGTGCTGCCAGACCAGTTAGGGTGCCTATGCTGACCCCTGTCCACCGTTGAAAGCGCCAATAATGGTTATGTGAGCATTAGATCTGGACCACAGACCAATGGAAGAAGGTGGCCTGGACTGATGAATCACATTTTCTTTTACATCACGTGGATGGCTGGGTGCATTTGCGTCGCTTACCTGGGGAACACATGGCACCAGGATGCACTATGGTAAAGAAGGCAAGCCGGTGGAGGCAGTGTGATGCTTTGGGCAATGTTCTGCTGGGAAACCTTGGGTCCTGCCATCCATGTTAATGTTACTTTGACACACACCACCTACCAAGCATTGTTACAGACCATATACAGCCTTTCATGGAAATGGTAATCCCTGATGGCTGTGGCCTCTTTCAGCAAGAAAATGCCCCCTGTCACAAACCAAAAAAAAAGGTTTGAGGAGCACAACAACGAGTTTGAGGTGTTGACTTGGAATCCAAATTCCACAGATCTCAATCCAGTCGAGCATCTGTGGGATGTACTGGACAAACAAGTCTGATACATGGAGGCCCCACCTTGCAACTTACAGGACTTAAAGGATCTGATGCTTACATCTTTGTGCCAAATACCACAGCACAACTTCAGGGGTCTAGTGGAGTCCATGGCTCGACGGATCAGGGCTGTTTTGGCAGCAAAAGGGGGACCAACATAATATTAGGCAGGTGGTCATAATGTTATGCCTGATTGGTGTATATGTTACCAATTCATAACCAAATTGATTTCTTGACACTTGAGATGTAGAGCTGACCTAGATCAAACATTTTTAGTTTTATATAAAAATTAGAATATCTATCCTTTTCGATATCATTTAAAAAAGTGAACATCTATTATATTCTCAACTCATTATATGTAAGATAAAATGCTTCAAGCATTTTAATATTGTCATTTTGAAAACTATATACCACAGCTCAAAAAGATCAATCAATCAATATTAAAACTAAAAAAGCTTGAAATATATACCTGTAAAGAATATCGAAAATATGATATAGGTCATTTTTTTGAATCATTTATGAAAAATTTAACTGTTCTACAAATTTCACTTTTTTTAAGACCCACTTAGTATATTTGGCAATCCTAAAATTCCTAAAAAATATTATACAGACTTTAGTAGGTTTGATTGCATATCGATGTCATCTATGTCACAGTATGCCATTTTCAAATGGATCAAACTCCACCCACTGACTTTCTGTGTCTATTACCAATAATTCAGTGTGACTAAATAAATTAAAATTATTGTTTTTAAAGGAACTTTACATATGCACCAGTCATTCTTTGAATATTGTATGCTGCTTAGTGGGAAAAGCTCATTCCTCTGTCCCTTTGAATCCATTTATTCTGGCTTAAGATCCTTCATCGTTTAAAATTATCTAAACGGTGTATTTCTTTTAGAGAGTTTCATATTAACATAACATATTAACATTAACATAACCGGCCTTCTTCCCCAGACCATCCTTTTCAACCCATAATCTCTTTCTGTGAGCTCCATTTAAAGTTATTTTTCCTGTCGATAACATCTTGCTCACTCTCCTTTTCTTGTTTATTTAACTTTTTTTTTTTCTTTCAGCCCATCTGCACTTCATTACTCATTAGGGGAAAGTGTGACCCTAATTAGAAGAGACATGTTGGATGATAGAACCATTTCTCTCCAGGGAGAATCCTACTGGGTCAACAGAGAGTCCATGTAAAAAAGAAAAAAATAGTTCACACTATACTCAAAACCATTTAGCCTCCTCAAATAGGTCTGTGATTGTGAATGTGTGTGCACTCACGTAGATAGGTGCACTAATGAGCACATAGATTAAGTTTCCAATAATAGATTCCCTGTTACAATGGCTGGTGAGGTAAGCACTGACAGCGTTATATAATAGTCAATTAGTGTTATGTGTGTATGCATGAAACAGGAAAAGGAACACTTTAAATGGATCTGAATCAAAATTGCACAACTACATCATACTATGTAAGAAAGTCTTCAAAGTAAACAATGATCCTTAAATCAACCAGTCCAGTTTGAGTAGACCAGCAGGCTTCAATCGCTAGATACACATATTAACTGATAGTGTGGTGCAACCATGTGATGCAGAGGTCTTGTCATGTGAGATATTGTCTTCAATGTAACACGGTTAAACCTAAAAATTACTTGCTAGGATAATTAACACAATTTTCCCTGCTAAATTGAACCCTTTTTGTTTCAATTGAGAGTTTAGTTAATAATATTGGTATTATGGTGTTATAATAAGTGTAATTCCCAAAAGGTGGTGGGGAAAATATTAATCATGGAATGAATGCTAGTAATTTAATTTGATCTGATCGGGTTACAGTCAGAATAAGAGTATGGTGTTCATGGAGAAATGCAAGGAACAAAGGCTATGACTCCACCAACAGTTTGGTGAGTATAATACTGCGTTTTGTGTATCCTACCTGTTAGCCTTGAGACTTTTGAGGCGAGCCTCCAGGTCATTTAGCAGGTTGACCTTTTTGCTGCACTGTGAACAGTAAATGTCCATTAGTTCTCTGGTGTAATGCTGGCGAACCTTGCGAGGAGTCTGGCCTGCACTGGAAACACACGCAGACACAAAAAATATATTGGATTTAACTGGCTTTGTAGAGTCTTTAGGTTTTCAATTGGAGTTAATGTGATAGGTATTTTTCACTATTTATTAACATTTAATAAAGTGAATCATTATTCAAATGGTGAATACATTCAGCAGATTACTCAATAATAGTTGTCCTATTTATGTGAATATTTGAATGAATACATTTTTGTCATTTGAAAAAATGCAATTTTATTTTTACCATTACTAAGTAAGGAGATTAAAAACAAATAAACAAAAACAAAAACTAAAGCTAGAGATGCAGCAATCGTAGTGCAAATGGCCATCAACTACAGTCATATTCTTGTCTACATTTAAAGCAAGACAAAAACAATGACCTCATTACCAAATTGGCCAAAGCCAAATAATGAACATGCTGATCACGTTCCCGTTTTACAGGAATATGCAGACACATTCCATGTTTTTTTTATATGTGTCCAATAAATGCCATTATATTCTCCCACCTCACTGTAAACAAAGTCTACTAATGAGTTTTAAATCTCAACCTCAACTACTAAAAATATTTGGCTTCACAGGAAGTACACCAACTTCAGTGAGTACTCTTTTAACGCACTTGTACTTGTACCCACTCAAACTTTTTTTCTCATGCTGAGTTGTCTACAATTTCTTGTAAATCAGATCCTCATTTTAAATCTAAACCTCTATGCCAACTCCATTCGGCGAGTTTTGTCTGCTTGGTATGCATGGAGAGTGAATGGAGCAGTATTGCCAGTCTATCAGCTAGGAAGCCTAATCCCATTTAAACCGAGCTTTTGATGAATATTAATGTGGCCTTAAGGGCAAAATCTCCAAAATGTCCTAAGTTACACTTCTACAGTCAAGACTCAGAGCTGTAGAGTGGAGCCTAAAGTCACCAAAAGAGTTGAACCCTCTGAAGCTACTCCATGTATTCATCATGATTTCATCTTTGAAAAAAGACACCTATATGCAACTGAAAGCAATTAGTATTTGTACTGCATAATTCAATAGTTCCCATCCTCTGGTATGCAGACCTGTTGTGGGCCCCAGAAAGGGGAGTGATAATTATGTATGACTTCAAAGCAAATGATTAAAGCGTATGTGGAGTAATAACTTTAACCTTCTGGGTTGTCTGGACTGAGCTGCTACCTGCAACGCCCCAGTGTTTCTGATTTTGAACTAGGTCATCAGTGTCATCACTTAAAGATGCAACTAGCATGTGCGTCATTCCTATTACTGTTGAATAAAAGCTAAAGTAGGCAAGAGTTGAAAGGGATTTACAAATTGAGAAAAAGTTTCTCAGAAGTTTTCCGTTTCAAACCTCCAGCTAAGAACGTCCGTCTCAAGCAGTGAAAGTAATTACATTTACAATGTGGTGATGGTCATGACACCACAGTCTGTGACATCCTTCTTCTTGGTGTTGTCTGTAATTCATAGTGAAGATTTTTGGTCAATCTTTGCTAAAAGGCATCATTTACAGTGAGTCACCATGGGGAAGTTGGCATCTTTATCAGTTTAAAAGCTGTGTAAAAATACAGAGATTTATTTGACGGTTATAAGCTTAACTAGCACTGTGAAAACTCCTTTGGCAAGGGTTAAAAGAGATTTTGGGAACCACTGCAGTAGCAGATTTATTAAAGTATTAGGAACTGTGCAAGAATTGTTACAAATGCAGACGTAGGACTGAAACCAGGGAGATAGAGGAGTGCATCAAAAAACGGCATTGACTTTACTGTCATTGTTTCAGGGTCAGTGCGCAGGTGGTCAATCGGCAGAGCGACAAATCCATATAATAAAATGGTAATGTTCAAAATAACCATTTTTATGGATACAAATATTATACATTTGAAGACGAAAATACAAAAAACATTTCTGTGCCGTCTGTGCCTTTGCCTATGCAATGTTGAATTTGTTACAGAAACATAACTTTACAACAGTACAATCACAGCCTAAGTCACAGGGATGTAACCTTGCAACATTGTGAGTTAATAAATAAATTTGATTCAATGAAGTAATTCATCCATTTGTCTATGGTATATGGGTCATCATATATAGTAGCAGATAGCGCCGAAGTTACGTATATACTGTGACTTCACTTAATGGTCTTTTCAAAGCCCCACATGGCAACTTGCCGCTTCCAGTCACTTGAATGAGAGAGGTGTGGCAAAAGGAAAGCGGTTTCTGCCATGGCGGTAGGACTAGGTAGCCATTTCCAACATGTAAAAACATGGGGGGAGGGAAAGCAGAGTCGCCTTAGTAGTCTTATATTTGTTTCCCACAATTTACAAACTCCAGTTTTAAGTCAGACGTTGTTTTTATTTTCTCATTTACAAAGAAAACGAAATGTGCACTGTTTTGCAGTTTGTAAAGTTTATAGCCTCTCTACCTAGAGAAAGAAATAATAAAGATGCAAATGTATTAAATATCATAAAAAATAAAGAACATAGAATCATGAATTGTTTCACATTGTGAGTTTAGTGAAGCGTTATATCCCTACTTACTCTGCGATCGGATATTACATTATGTTTTTTCGTTTTACTCTCTTATACCTGGAAGGTACAGAGGAGCCGAGGTCAGAATATCCGTTGGTACGAGTCTCGTCGTCCGGGCAGGGGCTGCTGGGAGTGTAGTCTGGTTCCTCCCTTTCTCCATAGTCCTCAAACTGCTCTTCGTTCAGAGAAGCTGAAGAACGGGTTGATAGGTTAGAGGTCACCGAGATGTTGGTCTGACCACACCTGAGGAGAAACAGGGGGTTGGTGGGTGTACATCATACGCACTATTATCTGAAATCAGTGACACATGGCAACAAAAGTAAACACTGGTATACAATATACTTCAGACTAATTGTAGTATACAACATCAGTTGTAGAAATTATAAAGAAAATATAACAGGGGACTGCTGACAAAAGCCATAGGACTTTGGAAATAATGTTTAATTATTCTAGTCTGACAGATTTCAATTTTTATAAAGCCTGATTAAAAATAAAAACAGCATGGAATGTAAAGCTGCAGAGACCAGACATCTGTCACTATGAATGAAGCTAATGTGCGCAGCACTGAAAAAGCATAATCAAATGTTACTGAAATAAGATTTAGAGACAGTGAATCAGACAGGAAATTTCAAATAAAGAAAAGAAGATGGAACAGCGCTTACTTTTCCCCAGGAAAAACAAGATCCACTAAGGCGTCTTCCTTGTCCCCCGGTCTGATCAGGCTGTCAGAAGTGTCTGACCCCTGGGTGCTTCCCACAGCACTGTCTCTGTCTGACTCCCTTTCCCTGCCTTCGTCTATCACCTCTTCCTCTGGCTCCTCCACCTCTCCCGGGAACAGTTGGCACTCAGGGACGTGGCCAGGATAGGCACGGGTGCACATGATGACCAGACCAACCAGCTCCCCCTCACCACCCTGCAGAGGGGCAGGAAAAAAGACACAGATGGAGAGGGAGGAGAGGGAGGAGGTGGGAGTGGGGGGGGATGTCAAGTGCGCCCAAATAACCTTGTAACCACAGTAGTTCCAGTCATTGCATTATATCTGATAGCATTATTTTTAGGCAGTTATATCGGTATCAGGCAATGTTCGTAATTTTTAAAAATATCTGTATAGATCTGATGAGCAAAGCTGGTTAGATGTGAACAAGATGCGGCCAAGTACAGTGTTTATGAGCCGCCCTTATGTGTACGTTACATTTGGAGTCCACTGTCTGAGCATTTTTCAACATTACATCGATTACATGGGTTTGAGTGTTTATAAAAGCTGATTATCTTACAAACGTATTTTTATAGAGATCACATCAACATACGGTAAATATTAGTTATTGGTACCAGTCAAACTTTTAATAATAGTGCATTCCTAAATATTCTATGGCAATCAAATGTCAGTAATGTGTCTTTGTGACTTCAGATCATTTCAGAGTGAATACATGCAACTCACATAATGACAAACTATTTAGTAAGTTAGACTAACAACATAGGAGCTAACTCAGTAGATTACTAACACTAGTGCATGACTATACAAGCAGATAGTTAAATATTTTAAGTTTTGTAAAGTATTTGTATTATACAATCGCCATATCATGTGATGGATTTTCTGTGTATACTACCTGAACATAACAATGCATTGCATGCTAAGGCATGGAGTGGTTATACTATTAGTTTTTTAGGAGAATGAAAATCAAGCAAAGATAACATTGAAGAGGATTACAGTACATTACATATGTAGCAATATTTAGATCCCACAAAACTGTACCACAGCATCTTGAAAATGTGCATTTTAGAGAATGTAGGTCTTTGGAATTAATCAAAATGTTTTTAGCTTAAGCCCTTAACAAATAAAGGCTATAAGGAAACTGAATTCTGTTCTAGGGTGGATTCCCTATTTAGTAAATTCCTTGCCTGTGGGAATGGTTTTAAGTTGACATTGTGGGGGTTTGCAGGGTGAAAGGGTAGCAGGTCAAAGGTCATAGGTCCCACTCCATGTAGCTTCATTCTTCAATGGTCAATGCAACAGAGAACAAGGACTTATTTCAGTATAAGTGAAGAGCTGAGATCCTCAGCGTCATGAAGATGAGGGCATGAGAACAGGTGGGGTGACTACTGCATTGGGTAGCGAGTAACAGAAAGGCGGAGAAATACCTAACCACACCTACTGTAATTGCCAAAAGAAAAAGGGGCCAAAGGAATGAAGCCACAAAGGAATGAAAGAGAACTATAAGTGCAATGAGAGGGTGACATAAGACGAGTGAGTGAAAGTTAAAAAAAAAAAAAAAAAATGTAAAAAGAGGCATAGATATCCTAAGGACACTCAGGTCAGCATTAAAAACAAATAGAGACCACTAAAGGATGTCAGAAACCAAAGTTCAGACTTCTCTCTGCTAGAGCTGAGCTATATACCTCTAATATCACAATACACGGTATATATCACAATATATCTCCTTAAAACATTTCATAAATGCTAGGACTGGGAAACAAAAACAAAGTAATGTGGACATTGATATTGATACTGCAACAATATTACGGGGATTGTACTTTTTGATCAATAATCATTAGTAATGTGGATTTAATGACTGAAGTGGGTGACTGGAAAAATGATAACAGGTGAACAATCTGATAAGCTAAAAAAATTAATAATTTTACTGCAATGCAGCCCTGGAAGCCAGAAAAAAACACTTGTGTCATAGCACAATAATAATATTACAATAATATCGGATGATCCATATTTTTTCATATCAGATAACAATATATCTATATAATAACAAGTCTCTCTCTCTATCTTTCTGTTTCTATCTTGGAATGTGGAGTGAAGCTAAGGCTTTACATATAAAACAGGGTGACATAAAGGGGTGAAATCTTGCCTATGCATTTCTTTTCCTAATATTGTGACAACATTAGATTGTTACACCAGCTGGCAATGGTCCCATTATTGCCATTATGTCAGCAATACTGATCTGTGTGGCTGGCCCAGCGCAAACCTGGATCATGGAGCACAATGACTCCTCGACCAATAGACTACACCTGCTTCTGAATCAATATACTTCACATATGTCTCGATTTATAGATTCCACATACTCTTGGAGTATTGGACTTCATCAGCAACACCCAAATCTGGACTCCTAGACCAACAGACGATACCCGCTTCTGGGTCAATCATTTCTCACACATCTGGATCTAGAGATTTCACATTTTCCTCACCTGGTTTGAGGGTCTAAGGGCAGAGGGTGTCACATCTGTGTACAGTTTGTAAAAGCCCTGTGAGACAATTTGTCATTTGTAACTTTGGGCTATACAAATAAAATTTGATTTGATTTGATTTGATTCAAAGTGTTTAAACGGGTTCCTTTTTCTCTCACTTGGTGAATGTACGTCAGTGACTCAGTCAAGTGCTCCGACAACAGTAATCATCATTTCGTCTGTTAATTAAAGTTTTTTGACAGTTGTTGTTTTAGGCAAAAGCACTAATGTACAGTGTCTGAAGTGCCTGAAGTATGTGTGTGAGATAATAGTAAATACATGATGTGTGCATGACTGTGTGAATGGTATATTCTCTCTGCAAGTACGTACCTGCACTACAACAGCCCAAGGGTCTGTGACTGCCAAAATCTAAGCATGCAGTGTTGCCTGGAGAACAAATGTAACTATTCGGTCTATGCTTTGAACAGAGGACTTGTTGTGCTTCCACTTTTAACTGCAGCAACTCTTGCATTAAGTTGCACATATATTTCCACATTTTGTTTATTCTACTACATAAAATAGGAGAAAGATTTCAGCACTGTGAGTGCTGCTGCAGGATCTGACCTAGTTAAAATGCAGACATGCTATATCATTTCTTTCCTTCTTGTCTTCCCACTCTCCCATAGCTACTTGTATTCTTGTCAAATCCAGTCTCAGTTTCTGAAATAAGAAATTCAGATCGAGTGAACACACCTTTGTTGTGAATGTGTACATAGTGGGTGACCGTATGTATGATGTTAGCAACATCAGTAACCCGTGAGTTCTTATGAATTCAGTCTCTGTCCACCTAACCGGTTGGCCCCATCCGGGTGCGACGATCTGTATATCATCTATCATCACTAAATCACTCATGTGATGGATTTCCTACATGTCATTTATCATATTTCATGGCTAGATAAAACACAACATATGAAACTTTCTTTGTAAAAATACAGACTGTGTTGAATGAAGAGATATCTATGAGACGGCATGGTAACAAGACACGACATTTGTACAGCATGCAGATGGAAAGAGCGAGAGACAGATGGAAGTGCAGGGAAAATATCAGACTGCTTAAAATAAACGCTTGCTCTGATGTATCTTAGCAAAAGTGTGTAAATCTGTTTGAAGGGTGTGAAAACAATTGGCCCTCTTAAGTAACTTTCAGTCTTCAGCAGGGCATAGCCAGGTATATGTACTGTAATATGAACGGTGTCTACCAATCGCACAGTGTTGACATAGCCCTGAAATGAAAAATGTTGAGTCATGTATTTGTCACAATACTGTTGTTGAGCAACACATCAAACAGTTGCAAAATACAAATGTTGATGTTATTGTGTCACAATTAGTCCTGCCATAGTTAGTGGTAGGGTGGATTACATATTTTTTTTTTCTCCTCATAAAATGTGTATTTGTGCTAGAGAAAGCCTCGGAATAACGACTAAGTGCAGAACATGCAGTCAGAGATGTCTTTATTCCGACATGACCTGTCGTCAAATCATTAACACATCCACGCATTCAATGCAAATTCTTCACAGAGGTTATTCTTAGGAAGTCAAGTCAAAATTGTTTCTGTCTGTTTATACACAGGAACACCAAGACAAATTTCATGTATATATGAAAACATTCCATATAAGTCTGATTTCATTCTGATTACTGAAACAGTTAAAAGAAAAGAAGCCAAGATCATGTACAAGTCAAAAAAACCATGGCCAAAGTAAGACTGTCCTCCAAAGAAAGGTTACATAATCAGTGATGGCAGCAAGTCGTTGCTGATTATATTTTCCTACATTCAAGTAAAAAATCCCTATAGTGTCCATATTAATTGTGACAGAAGGGAAAAATACAGAGTCATCAACTGAACAATTAATCAACAACAGGGGAGACCGCAGGTCTTTTCTCTGTTTCAATCCAGCATGAAGCATGACGTGTTCCCTAAATTCTAAGTGTGTATACTTTTTGAGTGATCCTCTTTACCACAGATAAACAAACAAAAAAGTGGTGGATCCAAAGTAATGAAATGGTTATTACTCAAACAAACCACATTTTTTATCTAAGTGTTATCAAATACTGTTAATGTATTAGTTTATCATTGAAAAACCAACAGGGGCCTCTATTTGGAATTTCAGCAGACAAATTATGTCATCCAAGTAAAAGCCTGCATATATATTCAAAATTCATCTTGTTTAAATTATTGAAGAAATGCATACTCCTGATTTTTTTTAGATAATTAGAAAACTTGTGAACAGCCGCTGAACACATTTGTATACAATAAAAGTTTACATACACACACACACACACACCCAGAGTGACATGTAGAGTGACATGAACTAATTAACGACCCAGAGGCCAATTAAGACCAAATTTAGACGAATTACGATCAAACACTTCGACTATAGTGAACAACGGTTTTGTTGCAGACATCATTAAAAAGATTGTGGTTTGTTGTTTGCACAAAACTAAATTAAATTAATTATTCTGCTTACATGGTTATGCTCCTGTTTATTTATTGTTAAACATCTTGTTGTTGCACAATCAAGCAAAACAAGTGTTGTGTAAAAGACAGAGGGGACAAAATAGAGATGGAGCTACAGCTGTGTGGATAGGGAGGGGATGAAGTTGCATCGTCTGGATCGATCCACTCGGATGAAGCTGTTATACAGTATGAGTCAGCAGTAAAAAAGGACTGGAGGATGAGTGGGGGGGGGAATCAGTGGAGAGACACACAGCAGTCTCTCTGCTTCTTTTTGTCAGATAAGCGCAATTTATCTCCAGACGCTTAACATCTCTTCCTCCTTGTTCTTTTCATCCTCTCTTACAAAAAGCTGCCACCACAGAGATGTTCACCTATAATGTGAATTATTTAATGCCTCAGCTCTGATACTCTGAAGAACTGACACAGGACGGCATGAGAGGCCTTACTGAGAATAAAACAGATGCTCTAATTCACAAGAAATGAAATGATTGATACATTATTTGATCAGTCAGTCATTACTGAAGTAAATGTTTGATGAATCCAACTTCTTGAATGTTGAGATTTGCTACTTTTTTCTATTAGATATGATGACAATTTAAAGATGTCATGTAAGGCTCTGGCCTTTCTTCACTATTTTCTGATATTTTATACACAAAGCAATTAATCTTGAATTAATCAAGAAAAATAAATTAAATAAGAACAAACTGAGATAGAAAACCAGTGCCATGGCTGACCGATTCCCCTAACATGTTAATCACCCTGCAAAAAATGCTTCCAGCCCAAAGTTAGTGTGATTTTTTTATTCCTTGATCCTTAAAAACATACTAGATGTCTAAGAGTTGTATTTGCATTGATAAATGCAGCAGTTCCAATGTTATTGACAAAAACACCACTTCTGTCATTATACTAGATACGATAATTAATATACTATTAAAGTTTTATATCTAACCCAAATTTATTAGTCATGTGTAATAAGCTCACCAGTAACATTCACAAACAAATTCAAGACCATTGTCACAGCACTGTACCTAAAAATTCCTGGATCCAGATTAAAATATGGAAGTGTCATGGGATCTACTAAGTTTGGTCAAGACACTGGTCTTCTAATGTTTTTAGGCTAATTCTTCCATTTGTTTTTGTGTAAAGTTTTTTAAAAAACAAATAAATATACATAAAAACAAACTCACAATAGGTAAATCAGACGTAAAAAAAAATAAAGTTCTCATGACTCTACTTTGGATAAAGTATACGTGTATGAATGTCTCTATTATTCAGCTTCTTTGGCAAACAACACTCTTCCTATGAATGAACACACATTCATGCATTACACAAAAGGAAACAATGGCTCATGCTTATTGAACATTTTCTTAATCCAACACTAAGAAGCAAATGAGACACACACACGCAGACACAAAATGACCTTAAAATAAGGCTTCTGTTTCTCTCTGCTCATTCAATATTTCAAAAGTCAAGTGTTTCCATCACAAACACACTTCTTCCTAGGTCTCAGGGAACAGGGTAGCTTCTTGGATTACCAGGAACGATGCACTGGACAGAAGAGGAGAGAGGGACTGGACTACCACACTGGAAACTGTATGGAGGTATTCTCAATTATACTGATCTAAGATTCACACAGAAAACCCCAAGAGGTGAAAGAGTGACAGTATGCCTGCCGCTATATTTCTGTACCTAATGATCATCAGATTGAGTCAAGAGTGAAGATTAACACTCAAACTTGGTTTAGGACAAGAGCAAAGAAATAAAATTAGCTAGTAATGTAAGAAGTTTTCATTACACACTATTACATGCCTGCATGTGCGCGTTTGGGTGTGTATAAACAGAAGGGCTGTTAAACAAGGAGAACTTGAAATACATCCCTTCATTATGACCAATTTAGTTGTCCTACGTAAGTGTCTGTGGGGCTAAATGAACATGTTGAATCATTGGGAATACTAAACCAGCTACTGCTTCACATCAACACAGGGGGTGCGGCAATTCAACATTTTTTTGAATTTTTTTTTTTTAGACATTGGTGACATTTGATTCTAGTATGTAAACAGCGAATACACTAATAGTAATCACAGCTTTAACTTAAGAAAAAAGTAAACATTTCATTCAAGCTTTATTCACTCTACCAACATTTTGAAGTTGGTCATTTTCAATGAAGCAACATTTCAGGAAAATACATTTTCAAGCAGAAAGTCCATTACTGGATCCATCTCCCTCACCTCTTGCTCACACACAAATGTTTGGACTTCTTCCTTTGGCTGTTTTTACTCCCACATGTGCTGTACTATTCCACTAGATACATCACAGCACAGCCCATGGTACAGCAATGAAAAGACTGAAAGCCTAAAGTCTTGAAAAATGAATGAAAAATCCCGTGAATAGTGAGGAGAGAGTTAACAGTTTAAATTAATAAGGATGCACAATATATTGGCAGTCATATTGGCTGATGTTAGTCATTTTTTTATATCCGTATCGGTCTGATGAGCCAAACATGTCTGACGTGAACAACCGATGCTTATTTCAGTTTGGCTGTCATTGCGTTTGTATGTGATCCACCTTCTGTTTCAAAAGGTGTCTGCACCAAAAAGCTGTTTGCCAACTTCCAAATAAAGCAGAAGAAGAACAAAAAAACGGATGTGTGTGTGTTTTGTTGTTTGGCCAAGCAAAGTTTGTATAGGCAGACATAGCATATATTTTACATTCAGAGAGGCAACGTCCGCAATCTGGATATGTTTCAGTGTTTATAAAAGTTGTTTATCATAGAACTGTATTGTCATATGGTAAATATTGATGCAGAAAAACTAGTTCATGCGTTTATTTCTTCCAGGCTGGACTACTGTAATTCTTTATTTTCAGGTTGCCCTCACAAAATTTTAAAAACTCTTCAGTTAATCCAAAATGCAGCAGCGCGTGTACTGACTAGAACTAATATCAGAGACCATATTTCCCCCATACTGGCTTCTCTGCACTGGCTCCCAGTTAAATTCAGAATAGAATTTAAAGTCCTTGTCCTCACCTACAAAGCTATTCATGGTCAGTCACCATCTTATCTTGAACAGCTCATAGTACCCTATCGCCCATCCAGAACCTTACGCTCCCAGGATGCAGGGTTATTGGTGATCCCAAGAATTTCCAAAAGTAGAATGGGAGGCAGAGCTTTCAGCTATCAAGCTCCTCTCCTGTGGAACTATCTTCCAGTCTTGGTACGGGAGGCAGACACACTCTCTGATTTTAAGAGTAGGCTTAAAACCTTCCTTTTTGATAAAGCTTATAGTTAAGGCTGGCCTATCTAGCCCTTAGTTATGCTGCTATAGGCTTAGGTTGCTGGGGGAACACTCCATGATTCACTGAGCTTTCTTCTCTCCCCCCTCTGACTCCGACTCCTTCTCTGCTCCTGTAAATGTCCATATCCTTACACTAACTTTACTTCTTCCCCGGAGTCGTTGTGCTTTACCATCCTGCAGGTTTTTCTAGGTCGCGGTGGGAGGTGCTGCTGTGGTCCTGCCTGATGCCCCCTGGCCACATTAGGAAAGGAGATCCTGTGACTTGGATCCTGTGACTTGGATCCTAGGCTGGATTTCCAAGTGCAAATCGGGACCCACAGATCACAATGGCTTCTGGATCAATAGACTACACCTGCTTCTGGACCACTACACTTCACATATCCCTGGATTTACAGATTCTACATACTCTTGGACTCAGCAACACCCAGATCTTCTTACATGGAGTACAATGACTCCTGGACCAACAGAGTCCACCTGCGTCTGGATCACTAGACTTTCCATACATCCGGACTCATAGAATCCACAGACTCTGGGACTCATGGATGTTTTATGCATTCTAAATGAACTGTTGTTATCATGTTTTTGTGTTCTGTACAAGTGACATTTATTGCACATCTGTCCGTCCTAGGAAGAAGGATCCCTCCTCTGTGGCTCTTCCTGAGGTTTCTTATTTTCCCTGTTTAGGGTTTTTTAAGTTTTTCCTCACCCGGTTCGAGGGTCTAAGGGCAGAGGATGTCACATCTGTACAGTTTGTCAAAGCCCAGTGAGATAATGTGTAAATTGTGATTTTGGGCTATACAAATAAAATTTGATTTGATTTGATTTGATATTGGCTATCAGCCATAACAGCAACTTTAATACTGGTTATTTGGATGAGACAAATTTTTTATATTATTGCATCCTTGTAAAATTCGAAATATTTAACTCACTATGAGAAAACAACAGAAAACCTCTATTTTTAGCCAGAATCCGAAATCTTAAATTTTGAATTGATAATCAAACTTTCTGCACCCGGCTAATTGCTTTTGGTCTTGTGTTCAGGAAGTTTCTGTCAGGTTTCCTTTAATTCTCAAGGTCATCATGAAGAAAGCACCATGACTCATCTCACGAAACATTATATAACAACAATTACCAACTGTGCCTTTCAGTATTCAAATCTGTCATCCTCCTTGTCAAGCCGTGCTCTCTTTGGGATGTTATTACAATAATTGCCAACAAAACAAAACAACTCACTGTTTTACTTTAGCGTGAACTGGCTTTCTCAAAAGTGACGGTTGGTCAGCCCTTGTGCTGTCGTCCGTCTCATGGGGGTCAGATCAGGGTGTCGTCAATGGCAGACCCTCAGTGGGTGGTCAGGCCCCTTGTTTCTGTCAGCTGTTAAATGTCAATTGCAAAAACAGGCTGAAGATGGACTACAAGAGCCACAGGAACATCTGCAGATGTTCAGCAAGAGTTCAGAGACAACCCTCTGAAACTACAGGTTTTTAACTCAGACAAAGTGTTTGTGTAAAGAGAATTATTTGCTTTGACAGGAGTCTATTCCTTCTTCTCTCAACGCATCAGTGTAGCAGAGAGCATGGAGGACTTATTGAGAGGGCTGACTGTTTTAAATGCTGAAGATTAGCCTCCATTCATCCAGTAACAGCTTAGTGTTGCACGCTTATCTAGTTATTCTAGTCCTGGTGCACACAGTGTGCACTGCCAAAGACATCAAGCTGAATGCCCGTCTTGTTTAAAGAAACAAAATATCATAAGAGGAAACAAGTTTATTTAACCAAATGTACGCTATTAAAACGATATCGATGGAAAATAACATTCTTCCAGGAATGTTTTGATCAACAGGAATCTTCCTGTTTGGCTGAATAAGGAACAATCTCATTATGTAATAACCAGTCACAGACCAGGAGTATTCAAAAGAACTGACTGACGTGACATGTCCCAATTGTGATCCTCACAATACAAATGAAACTCACCTTCCCTTTATGTATTTTTAGGAAGAATGACCCAGTATTAAAAGGGACGGAGACTACAGTAAATCTGTCCACAGCACATTCGTTAAAAGGATGATATTCCTGTCCTGGGTATGATTAGTGATTTTTATAGACAATGTTCCAAACATATATTGTTAATGATGTTGTAAATAACTCAAATTTTGCAGTAACTCATTTTTATGTTATTTTTTTTGCTGAAATATTTATTGTAAGCCCAGTTATGTTTTTTGTATGTATACACAACACCTGTATTTTCAGTATGGTTGTTTCAAAACACAATGCTGCTGTTATGGTACAAACTAACCCTTTTTAACTGAACTATGGCCTCAACAAATGGACCGCAATCCTTTGAATTAGACTTTAGACCACAGTCAGTTTGTTTAGAAAGTGAACTTGTCGTTTTCACATTTACATCAACCCTCCGTGTTTTCTTTTTCAATCTATCTGCACCAATACAAGACAGCTGTTTCCCATTTCTCGCACACTTCTTTTGATCAATCCCTCACTCTCTCTGCTTCCTTCTGCTCTGTCACCCCCTCTTCTCTCAGCTACCACTGGTTTACAATTATTCCCATAACCATCAGAGAGATTCTGATCCGCATCAGAGCCACCGGTGATGGGGAGGTGATCGGGAGGAAGACAGCAGCACAGACAGGCATGAGAGGAGAATCAGCGATATGGCAGGACAGAGCAGTGTGATAACACAGTCACCAACATCCGAGCAAGACAGAAGGGGAAGCTGTGAGGCAGGGTCAAACACAAACTGGGGGATAATAGACTGCTCCCCCCCTTCCCTTCCCTCCCCAACTCACAGGCTTTCCTCTTCTCTACAAACTCTCTCTGCTGTCATTAAACCATCACATCTCTCTACATGAGTTCTTCCCCTGTTCCATTCCCATTCTGTCAAGTTTTCTTTCATCATCCCCATTTTCCGGCTGGTCGGGTGCCGTTTGGGTGCTTACCCTGTTAACTAGTGAGGGGAGTCCATGGTCAGAAGTCCCCCTCTTTCCACCAGCCAAATCCACATCCACTGAAGTCATCCGCTGGGTTAGCTCCGCACCGTTGTCTTGGTTCCACACACACAACACACACAGGTGTTGCCTACAGAGGCAAGAGGACGTGTAGCATAGTCCAAAGGGTGAGTCGCTTTTAGTGTTGTAATCCAAAGACAGGCAGACAAGCAGTGAAGGATGGATCGTGTTTTTACAAAGCGACTGCCTGACTTCCCGTTTGCCAACCGAAACTGCGGCTGTCTCTCTGTTTCTCTCTCTGTAACACGCGCACGCACACACACTCACACAAAAGCACAGACAAGCACAGACTCTGAGCCTCATACACTTTCCCTCCCTCGGAGACTGGTTCACCGGCTGACTGGCATTCACACAGCGAGTACTCGGATCAGGCAACAGTTGTTGAATTCATGGCCCCTCCTCCTCCTCCCTGCCTTCCGAGCGGTTGCGTAGCAACTAGCTTCTGTGGGTGTGGCTTGTGAGAGTCCTCACATTGCTGCATACCCTGCCCTCGCTGCCACCTACTCAGGCTGTATTTGCATACCAAGCCCTGTCTGCCTCGCTCTGCTGTAAAAGAGGCCTGCGTGGGCTACAAGGAGGGGAGGGAGGTGACAGTTGTCAGGTTAGCTGTAACAGTTTCTCCTCAGTGATGCAGCAGATTTCACATCGGTCAGAGAGAAGAAGCGCCAGGGAGTCACAGCGGGAAGGATGGAAACAATAGAGGGAGCATTAGAGCTGGCAAAGCAGACAAAATACTCCAACTGTTAAATGTGTCCTTTAAAAACAGAAAAAAACGTATTTAGTGTGTCATTACAGCCTGGAACCGAAACAACTGTATTTATGAAAGCTGATTTTTAAAGTATAAATCTCAATTGTTTTATGATTTTTAACGAGTAAAAAGGATGAATCTCCATTTGAATGATTACACATTTGCACCAACTCCTTTAAAAGGTAAAACCATGTTTGCTATTCTTGTTCCATTCCCTGACTAAAACAACTTTCCCTATTCCATAATGTATTCCTACAGACTCTACAGAAGCACTGAAGAATCCACAATAGTTCTCCTTACAGCTCCAAAAGTATCATTAGCAAGCTTGTCACTCCAGTATCTGCGGTCCTGGCGGAGTGTTTTACATCCAAAATTCAGCTTACTTTAAAGAATATATTGTCGGTCAAAAAGTAAACAGTTAAAAGGAGGACCATACGGACATTGCCGTGATGTCATGACAGGTGTTAGATCTTAGATGCTCCACATTAATAGCAGAATAAGTGTATGAAGCTATACATTATGGTGCATTCAATTTACCTCAGTAAGTCGGCTGTCACGCTGGATAGGACACAACATTTGAGTTGACTTCCTTCCAGCTATGAGCCGGTAACACGCATTGACTGTATAAGAACAACATGACATAAAAGCAGCTACTGTTGTTGTTAGGCTCGTTAGCTAATATCAGGGGACAACTATACACTATATGACTGTGTGCATGAAAGCAGAGTCGAGATGAATATTGCACAACATTGTCGGTAGGATATAACTTAAAAACAAGACTAAGTTCCTAATAAGCACTATAATGTGGAGCTATTACTTATGTTCAGAGTTTCCTTCAAGGAGAACTTCAGGGGGCATTCCTTATTTGACAATAAAATGGAACATACCACATTTGTGACGTACAGAGTCTGGACCCACAAGCGGACACAGGAAACTCAGGGGTTAAAGTACAAAATAAAGATTTATTTAACAGAAACAAGAATCAAAACCGAACTGAGTAGCAACGAACACCAGGGAAGGACACGGCTGTGGTGGCTGAGCTCTCCAGGCCCGGCAGGGCTTACTGGGAACAAGACGTTCTGGCGACGAGCAGATCAGGATCTGAGTCTTTTATACAGCCACTGATGAGGAATCAACAGCTGCAGGTAGTCAGCTCTGCACACCTGAACCGCCTTAAGTCTTGAAATGAAGTAACAAAACCGAAACACAGCTACCAAACTAAAAGCAGAGGGCAGAACCATGACAACATTAGCCACAAAGTTGATGAGATGATGGTTTCACTTTTGCTACATAAACATATAGGCAGATATAATGCCATACAATAATTTTCATCTATAATCATCAGCAATTCCAAATCATTACTTAAAAAAAAATGTTTACATGGTTGTATCCATGCTATAGTAATGTATTTTTTTTATGAATTTTGCTATTACCTACAACTTAAGAGTTATTTTTTTTCTATTAAGGAAGGTAGGGAAGTAGCATGAAATAGCTTTAACTATTAAAACTATTACTAACTATTGTACTTGTTCTATAATTTGTTTTTTTTTTTTTTACATACACTATAATGACTGGATAACAAAAAAGATAGTAAATTTCACTGTGAATAATTTCTCAGATTTAATATTGTAATACCAACAGAAGGACGATCACTTCTGTCTATATATACTGTATATTTGATCTGCTGTTGGCTACTTTTGGGCATTCATCTTTGGAATCTAATACACTATCTTTTGGCTCTCTTCCCTCTTCACTATTTTTGCATAATACAACTGCAGTGTCATTGTAATTAAATACAAAATTAAGTATAAATTTCTCATTGTTGTTGTGTTTGTAATGTGTTAGCTCAGAATTTACTTCATGTCTTTGTGTCTTGCTCCAGTAACTGGACCCAGTTGTCTCTGGCAAAGGCTAACCCCAAAAATGAATCCTGAAAAAATTATAAGGAAATGTCAGTAAATGTGTAACTCTCTTACAAACTTTCTCTCCCTCTTCATCGCTACTTCCATGACTCAGCATGCTGGCCAATCTCTGTCTCACAATACACTTGTCAGAGAGGTATTGTTGCTTGATTCCTGATGCTTGATGAAAGTTCTTGTGCCAACTGGGTGACCAGAAAATAGGGTCAGGAGGTGAGAAACTAAATCTTATTAAATCCAATTAAATCTAACTGTGTGGAAGGGAATGTGCCCCTCATAGAGTCTCCTTTCGCTCTCACTCCGTCACGTTTCAAAGATACTGGCAGTGCCCCAATCAATGGTCTGTTGCTATTTGTTTATGTGCAATTTGTTAGAGGGCTGGCCCCTTTCCCCTTTATCAAAGAAGCCATTTGCAATTCTATTCATGTCTACCTGCTTCGTTCACAGTGCGGCACATTTGTGGAAAAAAGGCCTCTTTTTCCCAATATGCTTTTACAAATTGTAAAATTTTTTTGTTAATGATTTTTGTTAATGTTTTGTTAATGATTTTTAGAGAAGGTAAGACATTATTCCATCTCTATCTGTATCAGTGTATAATGGAGTAATGGGGGGTGAAGTACTAAAGAGTTGAGGCTGGGAGCCACAGAAGGTGGTGGTTTTGCATCACTGATGAATGGACACCGACCTAAAGCAAACGTACTTCCAGACACACATCGTTAAGAGCGAGCATACAGCTTAACGAATGTGCATGTTGCAGAGTACAGCTGAAACAGCTCTGCAGGGATTCCAAACCAGCTGCTGGGGTTTGCAGTGCAGCAAGATGAATCCCCTAAAGCAAGAGAGGAAGTGGTGGACATGAATAGAGTGGGAGGCACTACAGAATAAGACTGGAAGCAGAAAATGATAAAAAGAAGTAACAAGGCAGAGACGGTCTTCAGGTGCAGTGGTAGGTTGCTGATTTGAGTCCAGTCCTGTACATGCAATTAACTCTAAGTACTCAGTCACTAGTAAATTCAATTTCAGATCTTAAGGAGCAACTAAAATGTGACTATCGTGCCTAATAAAAAAAAAAAGCTTCTTTAAAGTGATGTGTGACTTCTGCCTTAGATAACAGCACATACTCTGAAATATCAGAGGCCTGAATTATCCTCTGTTATGCAGGGTGAAGTTGGCATCTGTGCAAGAGCTCAAGATATGACATCATCTAACCTCCAACTAAACAACATTAAGAGATACACTATAATGAGAATGAAGGCAGTGAAGGCATTGAGAGGAGGGGTCAGATTGAGTGTGAGTGAGCGAGCTAAGGAGAAAAAGATTGAACAGGCTGAATGAGCAGCGTCTCCTATGTTGCTATCTTCCCAGGCTTGACAGAAAATTTGAGACCATGAATAAATAAGCCATCTTATTGTCTTGACAAGAGTATTCAGGCATGATGATGAGGAAGGGGAAAGAAAAACCTCAAATGATTATGACAATGACAGAGAAGGGTGTAGATATAGAGTGTACACATAGAAGAAAAAGGGTATGAAAGACTCTCAACAGTCAGAGGTATTTTTTATCATATCTTTTTTTATTATTAAACCATAAATCTGTACTTAATCTTTAACTTAATTCATACAAAATTAAACAACAGTATAGAGTATAGAATTTAGACTTGTAGAACACATGCAGAAGCGTTCCTACAGCGGAACACACTGTATGTGAATATGTGAAACCAGGCTACTGGGTTAATGTTGCCTGCGAGGAAAATACTATACATACACCGCTGTTGAGGTATTGATTACTGTCCACATGGTGAGAATACATCTATTTATTCAACACAGTGTACTCTGATACTTTTGACTGATGGACAAGTATACAACAGAAATTTAGACTGTACTCACAGAGAATGGTACTGGTGTGGTATACATCTTGCACTACTCTGATAGCATACTCTGTGCAGTGCTCACTCAAAGGGCAAAGATAATGAAAACAGATATTTTGTATTTTCTCATTCACCACAAGTGTTAATGCTCTTTGGTGCTTGTTGTTCATTCTGCTAATTTCATGTGGCCTTAAAAATTGATGCTTATACCTACCTTGGATAAAATGAACAGTGGAGTACTTCAAGATAAGAATGTTTGCTGATAATACAATATACTTAGAGCTATATCAAACTAGAGTGCAGGTAAAAAAAAAAAAAAAAGTATGGTGGGATATGTCTGTCTATCCTACAACATGTCAAAAGGATAATTTGCCCATAATTGGAGATTCATCCTCCAACCTGCAGAGTTGCAGAGTTGATGTACTGTTTGATACTAAAATATGCAAATATTAGCCAGTACAATGGGCTAATAACTGCTATGGTATACACAGTTGCCAATTTTACATCTCTGTTGAAGTATCACTGAAAACTGTCATGTGACATCATGTCTGTATATCTCCTGTCCTGGGATGGAAAAAAAAAAGGATGGAAAAGAGATGATGGGTGGAGGATCTTCTCTGTAAGTTTGTTGAACATGCCCTGCTTACTGGTGAGTGACATCTGATAAAAGCCTGATGATCAATATATGGCCTGATCCTCCATCTATCAAATCACTAACAGAGCAGTTGGAAAGCAAGTGACAGATGAATCAGTGAGGAAGTGAGGGGAACAATGACAACGCCTCGTGGTTATGTGACTCTTTTCACTAATCAAATTGTGGTTTACATCCATCTCTGCTCACACTGTACAGCATAAAATATATCTTGTGGCTGACACAGAGCTTCACAGACTAAAATATGAATGTTGCTGCAAAGAAGCTTTTCTTTGTTTTTCTTGAATCTGGATAATCTACAAACATCTTCAACATGGCACAAATATTAGTGTCACTAGTCTAGTGTTCAACCAAATATCAAATATAGTCACAACTCCCCTTCTGCTCCTGAGATGGAGTTACATATGTGTTGTAGCAGAAAATTATGATGTTACAGTGAGGTTGACCAGTGAGGCGAAATCCCAATCTGATTTCAGGCCTAAATTTTTACTATCACAGCTTTTCTAAAGTGTGTGCTCATCCTTTAAAAAATCCTGCTCGTGGGAAAGATGACCATTTGAAATATTTTTTAATTTTGACATTGATTACATTACTGAAAGAACTGTAGGTTGTTTGAATTCTCTATATCTATGATTCGCTTCAATAACTGTCATACATTGGAAGTTAGGAAAAAAATACTCCGTTGTTATTAACTATTATTGGCAATGTTGATTCACAATGTTGATTGACATGGCAATTTGATTGGGTTCAGTTTATTTTTTTAGTTTTTAAGTATTGTATTTTTAATTGTCCATTCTATCTTGTATCCTGTATACATCTCCCATTTTTACATATGCACAGACGTTTAAAAAATACATTTTTTTTTGTTCTGAGAATTTTTAAAGAAGTCAGAAACAGGTCTTTCTCACCACCAAAGACTAATAAGTTTATCTTGAATGCAAGTGATATTTGAGCCAAGTTTTAAAGAAATTTTCTTAAAGAATTCCTGCAATATCAAGATCACATAATGGGATGGATGGATGGATCACCCAAAAACATGCAATAGAAATACAATAGAAAAACAGAGAAAGGAGCAAAATTCTGATGGTTTGTGTTCTGAACTGTGTATTAAAACCCTTTGTGTATTCACAGTTCAGAGCTGAAGGAGTGCTACAGTGCATTGGTAGGATGTTGAGGATTTATAGGAAGTTTTCGCTTCCTCTTTTAAAAGGTTACTCTGTGCGTGTGTTTGTGTGTGAGTGCGTGTATATGTGTGTGTCTGTGTCGGGGGGGGCACTCAACAATGGAACTAGACAGTAGCTGCTATTTGGCCTCATAGACAGCAGAAAAACACTGGACCATTGAAGGAGTTATTAACCAAGGTCATGAAATATTTAATATGTCCATTTCTATCCTAAATATTAAATAATATTAATATGAATAACATATTCTTCCATTCAACATGAAGTTTTACTGTAATAACATGAAGAATTAATGGAAAAGCAGAACTTAAACCAATAACAAGTTCCCAATAGCATGTCATTAGTGGTTTGTTCAACATGCAATGAACTAGCTTGCAGTATTACTACAGTGACACCTTTGACATTGCAGAAGTAATTTAGCATTGTTGTGGTTTAAAGTCCCCTGTGTGTTTGATACAGGAAGTTGAAAACATTTACAGCAAGAGGACTCCTTTCTTACACTCACAGTTCTCGTTTACATGGAAAAAGGATTCAAGGCAGCTGTGAAGTGATGGTGTGACACCATGTTATGACACTACAGAGGATACGATTTTGCTCAAACACCTGTTAAAACAGTTCGTGCAAGTTTAAGCCTTTCTTTATGGCTACACATTAACCCCTAAGGCGGCGGTCACATTTAATGTATAATTGCTTGTACAGTTGCTAAACATGCTGTTCATCAATCTGCTGCAACAGGTACGTGCAAGAATATTGTTAAAACATGTAATTATCACTGAGAGTGAACAAAAAAATATCGAAATGCAAGTATTCATATTTTTACATATTTGTACAACAGACTGTCAGGGTCCCCTAGTGTAAAGTGTCTGCCTGTTAGGGTCAGTTAGTGTTTCCCCTCTTGTTTTGGAATCCCTATGTGTTTATTCCCCACTTCCTGTCTAGTGTTGTCCCTCAGGTGTGTTTGATTAGTCCCTCTCCCTAATGTGTCACACCTGTGTCCAATAGTCTACCTCTCCCTTGTGTATTTAACCCCCGTTTTCCCTTCCTCCTCTGCCAGATTGTCTTGTCTACCTAGTGAGCGGTCCAGCGTACATTCTGTGTAAGTCTCCCTGTGTCCGATCTGTGTTCCGTGTTCCGATTACTGAGTTTGCCTTATCCTCATCTGTACCTCTGCATAATTTGAATTCCTGGTTTGACCTTCATTATCAAAACGACTCAGAAAGCTCCCTGTGTGTCTTTGCATTATTGGATCCCCTGACCTGGTACATGATACAGACACACTCATACACACATCCATACATGCATACAGTTAGGTCCAGAAATATTTTGACAATGAAACAGTTTTTATCATTTTGCTTTTATACACCACAACAAAAGATTTGATATAAAACAGTCAAGATGTGATTAAAGTGCAGGCTTTAGGCTTTAATTTAGGAGATTCCACAAAAATATGACATTTGCCATTCAGGAATCAGAGCCATTTTATGAGTGCCTTCATTTTCT
>KV751317.1:23192671-23245670 GCA_001698575.1 Mola mola | reverse complement strand
AATTAAGCAATGTGTGGCTCAAAAACTAATATGAGCAGCGAGATTTTTGATCTATTACAAATTCTTTACTAACACTATATACTTAGACTGAATTTTCCTTATTCCTGGAATGGCTTTTTCAATTCAACCATTTTTTGAGCATCATTACTATTAGTATTAGTACAAATTAGAATTAGAATTAGAATTAGATTAGAACAAAGAAGAAATATTTTAACACTATCCTTAACACATGCATACTTTATAGATTGAAAATCAATCAACCCATTAATCAAGTTTATTTTGTATAGCCCAAAATCACAAATAACTATTTGCCTCTGAGGGCTTTACAATCTGTACGTAACAACACCCTCAACAAAGGTGAGGAAAAACTCCAAAAACCCTCGACAGGGAAAAAGAAAAAAACCTTAGGGAAAACCCCTGAGGAGGGATCCCTCTCTCCTGGGCGGGTAGACGTGCAATAGATGTCACAAGTACAGAGCACAACAATATGACACACATTATAGTCTATGGATACGAAAGCACGAGAACTGAGTCCAGAAGCATGTTATTAAAGAGCAGAGACCAGGAACCAGATGGTGATCCAGGTCAGGATTCCAGGCCACTCTGTCTTATGCTGGGTAGGATAAGTGAAGTTGATCATGATCCCACACACATCTCCACCGGATAGCAGGTCGCTACCAGAACCGTCACGCTCACGTCACCAGGTGGCTGAGAGGCAATAAGGCAGAGCGACTCCGGGGAGTCTTCATGTTCTTTAAGATACAAAGATGCCTGGCCATTGAGAACTTTGTAGGTGAGGAGAAGAACTTTAAATTCTATTCTGGATTTCAATGGAAGCCAATGCAGAGAAACTAGAACAGGAGAGATATGATCTCTTTTTTGTGTTCCAGTGAGTACACAAGCAGCAGCGTTTTGAATCAGCTGGAGGGTCTTTAGTGGCTTGGTTGTACAGCCTGATGATAAGGAGATGCAGGAGTCAAGCCTGGAAGTAACAAAGGCATGGACCAATTTTTCCACATCATTTTGAGACAGAAAGTATCTGATTTTGCAATATTACATAAATGAAAAAAGGCAGATCTAGAGAATTGCTTTATATGGGAGTAAGAGGACAGAGCCTGATCAAAGACAACTCCCAGATTTCTTACAGTGCTATTAGAGGTTTTGGAGATGTCGTCCAGAGTTACTATGTCATTCAATAATTTATTTCTGAAGTGTGTAGGCCCGAGGACAATAATTTCAGTTTTATCTGAATTGAGCAGCAAAAAATTGTAAGTCATCCACATTTTAATATCTTTAAAACAGGCTTGAAATTTAGCTAGTCTGTTGGTTTAGTTAGGTTTGTAGGATAAATATAGCTGGGTGTCATCTGCATAGCACTGAAAATTAATATCATGTTTTCTGATAATGTTCTCTAGACGAAGCATATATAAAATGAAAAGAATGGCCATAATACTGATCCTTGTGGAAATCCATAGCTAGCTTTGGTGTACATAGAAGAGTCATTGTAAACATGTACAAATTGAGTTCTCTCAGATAAATAAGACTTAAACCAATTTAATGCCGACCCCTTAATGCCAATTAAGTTGTCTAATCTCTCTATTAGGATCTGATGGTCGATGGTGTCAAACGCTGTACTAAGATCCAACAGAACCAGTATAGATAGAAGTCCCTCATCTGATACATTAAAAGGTCGTTTGTAACTAGTGCAGACTCTGTGCTATGATGCTTTCGAAAACTTGACTGGAAAACTTCAAATAAGTTATTAGTCTGTAGAAAATGACATAACTGATTTGTTACCACTTTCTCTAGGATTTTAGACATACAGGGAAGGTAAGATATTGGTCTATAGGTTTTCCAGAACCTCAGGATCAAGTGTTGGCTTTTTAAGAAGACGCTTGATTACAGCTACTTTGAAGGACTGTGGTACGTAGCATCATTAGGGATGAATTAATCATGTCTAAGAGGAAAGTGCTAATTAGGGGTAGTGTGTCTTTAAGTAGTTATCAGGAATGGGGTCTACAATACATTTAGCTCATCTAGAAGAAATAATTCTTGATATTAGTTGGTCAAGGTTAATTGGTGTAGAACTGTTAAGATAACTATCTGATGTTGTAGCTGACTCCAAGATCTGTGTTCAGAGCGAGGTCCATGCCAGTTGAGGATAGTTGTTTCTGAATTTTCTCTCTAATAATTAAAATTTTTGTATGAAAAAAGTTCATAAAATCATTACTAGTTAGACTTATGGGAATTTGTGGCTAAACAGAGCTCTGACTCTGTGAATGCCTGGCTACAGTGCTGAAGGGCCATGGGAAGGGTCTTTCCTATATGTTTTAAGACTATCTTGCAACAGTGATCGTGACTCATTTAATTTGGTGGAGCGCCATTTCCTCTCTAGTCTGCGAATTATTGTTTCAGTTTGCGAGATTGAAGATTGTACCTTGTTGCTAACAATCTTCTTTTTTAGAGGAGCAATGGAAGCTAAAGTTTTTCGTAATGAGTCTGTGATTCTGTTGACAAAGTGATCAGTTTGGGGAGGACCAGACTTAACCAAAGGATCCACTTCTCTAGTAGAACAAGGCACTGGATTCAGAGATAATGGAATCAATTCTATAAATTTAGTCACAGTATCATCTGGGAGAGATCTTGAGTAGAAATATTTCTCTGTCATCGTGTATTTATGTCTTAAAACGTCAGTACAAGATCCAGAGTATGATTAAGACAGTGAGTAGATTTATGTACACACTGACAGAAGCCAATTGAATCTAAAAGTGAAAAAAACGTAGAACCAAGGCTATCATTTTCAATATCCACATGAATATAGAAATCAACTACAATGATTACTTTGTCTGTTTTACAAGCTTAACTTGAGAGAAACTCTGAAAATTCACACAGAAATCCAGAGTATGGGCCGGGGGGGGGCGGTAAACTATAACAAACAGTATTGATTGTACAGTTTTCCAGGCTGGATGAGACAGCCTAAGAATAAAGCTTTCAACAATTTATAGTTTAATTTGGGTTTAGGATTAATTAATAGAGCAGAATTATAAATAGCAGCAACTCCACCTCCTCTGCCAGTATCTCGAGGGATGTGCGTGTTGCTATGACTGGGAGGAGTGGATTCATTTAAACTAACATATTCATCGTGAGAGAGTCAGGTTTCTGTAATAAAAAAAGGATAAATCAATATGTTGATCTGATATCAGCTTGTTTACTATTAGAGCTTTGGATGACAGCGATCTGATTTTCAGGAGTCCACATTTAATTTTCCTGTTATTTGTTACTTGAGCATTGGTTGTGTTTATTTTTACTAGGTTTTTATGTGAAACTATACCTTTCTTTGCATTAAATTTAATCAATTTAGGGGGCCGGGGAACAGACACAGCCTCGATGGGATTATTGGCAGGAAACGACCTAATGGAAGCACAGAGAAGCGTGTAGGACTCCGACTCTGTCTCCTGGACGCAACTCTGGGTTGTCAGGGTTTTGGGACTTAAATAAATTTTGCCAGATTACTAGAGATGAGAACTGCACCATCCAATGTGGGACGGATGCCGTCTCTCCTAATCAGACCAGGTCTACCCCAGAAAGTCTGCCAATTATCTACAAAGTCCACATTGTTGGCTCGACATCTGTGTGAACACTGATTCAATGTGTGATTTTAGTATATTTTCCAACTTTAAGACCAGTAAAAGTTTATCTTTGATGTATGTGCATATTTGCATCATGATTTTTATTTGTTTTATAATAATTTAATGTCCCACTAAATCCAAAACAATGCATGTTCCTTCAGTTATTTCTATTCAGTTTGGTGAATATGAAACAATGACTCCAACTATGAGTTGCAGTAAAATAGAGAGAAAGGTTGTGGAAGACGGGGTAAAAGAAAAAAAAGGATGAATTGGGGATTAGAGAAACAAAAAACACTGCAATGAAAGAGTAAGAAGACCTAAGGAGCTGAAGGAAAATAATAACTACAATAATAATCTATTCGGGAAAAGTCCAAATAAAACAGGAGTAGGAGTAAGAAAATGGATACAGGGATGTTAATAGTAGCGAGAAAGGGTGTTTTACACATTGGTCTGGAGAAAAAGAAGAAATTCTGGCTCAGATCGGAGGGCAGACAGAGAAAGAGGTTTAGGGCCCCTGTGCTGTTGCAAACAATTCACTTTATTCACTTTGAAAAGAAGAAGATGGGGTCTGGATGCTAATTATGATCACAAGACAGACTGGTGGACGGCAGAAGCTAGTCCAGACATCCAGCACTGGTCAGGCGAGACAAGAGTGGAGAGAGAGGAATGGAGGAGTTAAACTTGAGGCCCAGAACACACAACTGGCATAGGGGAATAATATATTTTCGCAGTTATGACAGATGCCAAGTACATTTTTCTCTCTGCAGCTCTGAGAAGGCCAACAGGACATCATGAAATGCAAAAATTAAGTTTAGGAATAAAAACAAGAAGACGTTTGGTAAGATACAATGGACCCTGATATGCTTGTCTAATGAATGTCGCATTATCCCTGTCGAACACTTTGACATCCTCATTTGCTATGCCATATTATTGCAGCTGCTTGACCACGGACACCATAGGATGGTTGCACTTCTCTAGGAAACCGTATGGTAGTCCAGGATCCTCGCAGATTCATACTTCTCCAGGGCTGCAATGAGGATGTTCAACATAAAACTCCCTTCCACACATGGAGTTTCATCGACTAACATAGCAACAGCCTGTTTGGCAAGATGTGTCTTGATTGCTTCCTTTTATTTCACCTGTGTGATCTTTAATATACAAATATTACTGTGTGTGTACTGTGAGTATTATAACTCACCTTGATTCTTTCAGCACTTGCAATACATCTGGAGGCCGCACATGCTTTGTGATATGTCTGGCCTGTTCACATTACAGCCAGGCTCCCCAAAACACTTTGTGGTGGATAAGTGTTTGTCAATCGATGACTCTCTTCTGTGTCATGCAAAACAACTTCCCCAACGTCACATATCTGTACCTTCACAAGCACAAACAGGGAAGTGGCTTTGGGGAGGAATAGCTTGAATTTGTGTGGGGGACTGCTACAATTTCTAAAACTCACAAGAAACGATTGATACATTAAGTTTCAGCTTAAGTGTGTTTTTCAAAGTACATCCACTAAGAAGCGTTGACGTGCATGTTGATCGCTATGTATGCTTATAAAGAAATGTGTCAGGTTTTTGTTCGCAGTGCAGATGATGACTTTCAGTTTTTTGTTGAGTTCTGTTTTGCTTCTTTCTTCACTCTTTACTTCACACCCATGCCACATGTCTTACAGGGAATGATGACAGAGGCACCCAGGCAGAAAGACGAGTTGTTTGGAAATAATCAGCTAAAAGTCATGGCAAAGCAAAGTGTTAGGAGAGTTATCATCCAAAAAAGGAAGGGCCAGAGGAGATCGCCCACGCAAGTACTGAGATGGGCAGTAATGACACAACAGCTGCTTAAAGAAGCACACAAGTGCTGACCCATTAATGACTATTAGCTGGGAGCTTTGCTTGAAAAGTGTAAAGTGGGGTCTCCCTTCCTCTAGGTTTTTGCAGAGGTATGGGCATGGTTATTTGGGCTTTGGTAAGTAACCAGCAAAGCAATCAGGAAATTTATTTCTCTGATTTGTTACTTTACTGTCTCTTTCTTTCTTCATTCTGCTGTTTTCTCAAGCCAAGGTGGAGGAACATTTTTCAATGATGTTGCTAACAAACCGAACCAAAAAAGAGCTCCATGGCCAAGTTAAAAAAAATTGCAATAGTTAAAAATTAGTAACTTACTGGCTGCCTATACAAACTATGCATATATGCAAACATTTTTGCATTAAGGGATTTATTAACTAGGCAAGTACAAAGAAGTATATGAAGATATGCAATTATATGTATGTGGGAAGGTGTGGAAGAGCTTATATTTAATATCTCCATCCAGATGCTCCTCGCAGGTGGTGACCTCTCCCCTCTAAAAGACAGATTGTCTGCGGCCAACTCTCACACTAACACTAACACACAAAGCCTTGACTGTGGTTGACTCCAGATTTCTTCTCACATTTACTGCAGCTCTCACCCCTGTGGTTATTCATCTCACAACACTCCCTCAAGCTCCAGATGTAGCGGAATAGAGTATTCTCAAATCTGCAATATAAACCTAGACACACACACACACACACACACATTAACATGGTGAAATTGTCTGAGGTAATCAAATACTCATGAAAAATATTGTTCATCAGAGAACTGAAGAAGAAATTGCATGCATGTGTTCCTGTGTGTATGGTTGCTCTGCAATCTGGCTTTGAGTGGAAAACTGTAAGTGTGAATGCATATTGATACAAAAAATGATGGAAGTTAATGTATATGCACTACACACAGTATGCATTAACATTAAACAATCTGTTTATTGTTGGTAATCTGTTCATTAGCAGTCCACTCATATAGCCCTACAGTTACAGGATAATCACATCTGCTTGCTGTCCTTGCCTGTCACTGGGGGAGTTCTGCTTAGCCTTGTCTCACTTCCAGAATGTGTGTGTAGGTTTGAGTGTTTTTTTTTTTTGTTTGTATGTGTACGAGACTCTTTCAAAAACTTTAATTAACCAACTAAGCCAAAAGCATCAGTGCCAAAAACTGTAGGGAAGCAAAGCTTTTGCTCTTCCAAATTAACGCAATGTGATTTTCCCTTCCTTTCAAATCAGTCTATTGTCGCCCAAAGCAAGAAGATTAAAAAAAGGAAGCAACATAAACACTTGTTCTTCAGTGTTTCTGCGACTTGCACACTGCCCCATTTTAACCAAGATGCCTTGCTGGGCTTGCTGTTTTTCTTTACTGATTACTTTCCAATTATTGGACAGAATTAGAATGTTTTTGCAACTCCACAATATTGGGTAAATGGCTGCAGTATACAAGTGTATTTCGCAAACGTTTGTGGCGCTGTGATCGAGGGGTGAAAAATTGGACATTTTTTCAACGCACCTCCCTTACAATTTACAAATGTTGGTTATGCAATAGAATTCTGTTTCATTAGTCACTTGGGTGTAAAGAGCCACACTACATAATCAACAGATAGCGTCAACAACTCAAAGGCTACAAGGCTCAGAATGGCTTATTAGTTATTAAGACAGGCTTACTGCAAGTAAACAATATAGTGGGTGTACTGTTTCTCTCACTCTAACTTGTCACATGAACATACATAACTTTAAAATGCTGCAATGTGTATAGTATACCTCAGTTAACTTTTTTCATGTGTTTTTGGTTTTTGCATACACCATGTTTATCTATTTGTAAGCAGTCACAGTAAACACCTCACATGCTTGTTTTTCTGGCATTCTCTGACCATATCATTGCTTCCCGTTTCTGTTTCGACAGAGAAAAGCCAGAGAATAATTTAGAAGTGAGGCCCGATTAATGGCACCTTTTCAATAGGCTCTGTCACTCGAAACCCCAGGCCAAATATCTTACCCTTTAATAAATTAGATAAATATGCTGCTCAGTTTATATTATCCTGTTGTTCTTCTGGTCTTTCTCTTCATCGACTTCTTATCTTTGTCTTCTGTTTTTCATCTGCTGTGTTCCCTTTTTGTCTCTCTTCTCTCTCTCTCTTTGCCTGATATTCTTATCTTCTTGTCCATGTGTTTGCACTGGAACCACTGCATCCTATTTTGCTTTGCCTGTATTACTATTTTTCTCCCTTTCATTTTTTCCTCTCACATCATGAATATTCTCTCTGCTGTTATCGCAACCCCATTATTTTTTCCTCTCTTGCACAGAGAGAGCTAAATTAAGTACACATAGTATTCATATGCGTACTTGCTTCCATGAACCTCTTTTAGATTCACTCAAAGTCAGTGCACTATCAATATAACAAAGTTCATGAATACCAATTGATTTTTGCTTTAGGCCATACTGAATGTTTTACTGTTATTCAATCACTATCCTCCTCCTATACTGCGTGGTCAAAATGCGACAGTAATTTAATTTTGCTGCAATATATGCACACCATATAGATTATGTAACAACATACATATTTTATAAATGCCATAATGGTTTCATTGAGTATATTTACATGCATAATAATTTTCTAATAGTATTTGAATATGGCAATATTCTGTTTGGATAATGGTATTTTTCACAGCTGTCATATTCATATAAATTGCAGGTAAAGACGGGTTCAACTAATAACATTTCTTAAGGTTTTGTTACATTCAATGTGGCACAGCAAGTGAGCCAACATGTACAAGGACAACACCGTGACTCTATTTGACCTGAAAGGAACTAAACCTTAATTAGTATCATTGCAAACACCCGTGTTTACCTGTTTACCCTAAAACTATGTTTCTGTCAAAAATTGCAGCCGTGAAAAAGGTGTCCTACTAATTACGCTTCATTCCGACTGAAGCCTTTTCAGATGTGTTGGTATTATTCTTGTTTTTTTGGGAGCAATTTCTGGACATCTTTATAGCACTTTTGGAATATGCACCTCAATTGCTTTTTACGGCAGTTTGCGACACACGGCCCCTTGAAAGTTTACAGCAGATGTACAGCTTGAGACAGCTAGCACAGAAGAAAAGCCTATATTTCTAGTAGGAAAGACAAACATACCTTCTTTTTACCTTAACTTTTTACCCTACCTTAATTTCAAAAGGCTTGGATATGTACAGATATTTGGATATGCATAAAACTACCCCTTCAAAAACATAAATAGTAAACAGGAATATTAATGGAATATTCATTTTGTTTACATGCATACAGCTTAATCAGAATATTCCCTTTTTTCAGTTTTGTTTTGTTTTGAGTGTTCCTACATGTCACTTTGTTAAATTACGAAGTCCCACATTAAATTGAACATGAAAAAGGACTAGATCACACAGATGGAGGGTGTTTCCAACAAGCCTGTCTCAGCACCTTTGGGTGAAGGCGGGGTCACCCTGGACATGTCACCAGTTCATCACAGGGCTGACACATAGAGACAAACAGCCATCCACACTCAAACCTATGAGTAACTTAGAGTGACCAATTAACCTAACCCCCAGTTTTACATGTTTTTGGACTGTGGGAGGAAGCCGGAGTACCCGGAGAGAACCCACGCAGGCACAGGGAGAACATGCAAACTCCGCACAGAAACGCCCTGACCCAGAATCGAACCCAGGACCTTCTTGCTGTGAGGCGACCGCGCTAACCACTGCACCACTGTGCGGCCCTGAGGATGTACATATCCATTACATATGCTGATGCATAATGACTACTACATTCAAGGTTGCAGCAGATGTTACATTGGTTTTCATACTTTGAGATATTATGAGAGCCGTCTCAAATGAAAGTTTTAAATGAAAATAACCATGGAAAATGAAAAAAGTCTGGACCATTAACAGGCATCACAGAAAAGGCTCACACTGCCAGCACTTTCCACCAATTACAAGAAAAGTGGTTAATCTGAAAGACAGCTTGTCATAACGTGCCATTACATCTCGTTCCAGATGTTTGATGGTGTGGCAGTACATATCTTGAAGTTTTTTATGGCAGCGGGTTCGGTGACTTTGAAATGGCCAGGGAGTTCATCATGTTAGTTCTGGTTTGTTCACACATTCCATGTTGGCCAGGATTCATACATGCCTAAAATTATATTTATATTTAACCACGTGTTCAAAAACATTGAACGCATACACAGAAATACCCAGAACTGACAAACATCAAATTCTACATATTTTATAGCAAGCAATTTCCACCATCTCGAACAATGTTCTGACATAAATGGAATTCACTGTGGCGTAGTTTTTAGATATCACCACTACTTAAAACCAGTGTCCTGCAAAGTAAACTATTCATTACTGGCATATGACAAGTTCAGCCATGTGTAATCCTTAACCTGACGTTCAGGTTATATACTGAAATAATCCCTATACAAAATCTTTTTATTTTTTCCTGTGGTCAGGGTTAAAAAAGGCACTTCACTTACAACTGGCATAGATTGCTTGTGAACTTGCTTGTTGGTTTGTCAATTATCCTATGATGATAACTGATAACAGTCTATAAGAGCATCACCTACTGACCAATCATCTGTCTCGAAAATTGTTCATCGATGGTCTGTACCAAACATCCGACTGTAAAGTGGGGAATATTTGTGTTTGAGGGCGCACTCACACTTCGCCTATTTGCTTACCATCGTGCCAATGCACAATCGTCCACCCTTCCCAGTCTTCCACTGGCCTGGACTCAGACTGCGCCGAGCCCAAGAGGACCTGAGCAGGGTTACCACCACATCTGTCATCATGCTCTTATATGATCCACACATGGCTTTACTTCATGACTAAGCAACACCGACGCTGCTCGACGTTTCTTTGATATCCATGTCAGAGGTGATAGTTGCTAATTTTCCCTTCGTCCTTCGGGTTGTTGTGGGCTTTATCCAATTGCTTGTGTACACTTGTGCCACACCAAATTTCATGTAAACATCCAACCTACTAATTGGACTACTGTAAACCCCAGGTCACTACTGTAGCTGACTGTCAAGAGGAACACCTGCATCAATTATACGTAATGTCCATTTTTTTTTACCAATCTTTGTGTTCATGGATGAGCAACCGTACCATGCCAAACAACACGCCTAACAACCATGCCAGGGCCAAGGAATTGCACTGTGCATGAGCACAGTATGAAGTGCTCAAAACAAAAAAGTAGATTTTGTGCGTCAAATGTGCTTGGGTATAGATGGCCTGGCCTGCGAGTTTTGTCATGTCTTCCTTTATCGCTGTTTGCTACAAGCACCGTCAAGATAATAATGCTCCAAAGAAAAACTGACTGACATACCAAAACCTTGTATTTGTTACTTAGAAGAAGGTTAGAAGGTTTTGGTTTTATTGACGTGTTTGTTCGTTGGTTAACAGGATAACTAAAAAAGTAATACGATTTTTAGAGGAGGTAGGGAATGGCCAGAGGAACAATTGATTAGATTTGAGTAGTGATCAAGATCCCTGTCTGTATCAAGGATTTTTTAAAAAAGATTCTTCACCCTTGCAAGACAGGACCAATGTCAACATTTTTGCTTGTAATTACAAAAATAATGTAGGGAATGCTCAGCCTTGGCAGAGGTTTGTGCTCTCTGTGTGGTTTTGAGTTTGTAGAGAAGATATGGAAATAACTCCACATAGCTCTGAACATTATTTTAAGATGTATTTATTTTTTATTTGCTTTTGATTTGCTGAAAGAATAAAGCTTTAACCGTCATGCATGTTGTAAAATAATGCAAGCAACATGTACATTTAATGGAATACACAAAGAAATTCAGATTCCATGCTGCTCTAATGATGAGGCAGTAGTATTAAATTCTGGCTGTTGTTAGGTGTATTAACTTAACTTCTTGATATTTGTCTATATACTTGACTTAAATATAATGTATACCCATGTTTGCAAATGGTCATATGCTCCAAACACATGATCACACTCATAACTATGGTCAGCTCATCAAGTTGATAACTACATTTCATGTGACGTCTTGCAGTTGTTAGACTTAATGAAGCCAAATTAAATATAAATATCTTGTGTGTGTTGAATATGTTTTGTAGTACAGCCTGTTCAGAAACAGGACAGAGCTGCATAAACACCTCAGTAACCATCCCCAGTTAATAATGGGGGATGCCAAACATACCTGTACAGAGATGCAGCAGCATGCTCTACATGTGACCTAGTTCAGCCTGAGAGCTACATTTTCTGAACATCATCTAATACATTTGGCTACTGATGACTACTACATAATTGCCAAAGGTCTGAACAAATCGTTTGGTGTGAAGTAAGCAAAAGGCCAAGGTTATGCCTGAAAGAAAATAATTTTGGCTCACACTCTTTGTCAGACAAACCACCAACTCTCCAACAACCTCCTCAATTTATTAATGCTTTTGTTTTGCAGCAAAGATACAACCCAGTTCTGATGAGGCTTCAAGTAATACTTCAGTTTTGTTTATAAATCCCCTCAGGGTTGCAGCTGTCAGCTATCCTGTGTGGTTAATGGCAAGGATCCATTCTGTATGAAATGACACTGTGACATGAAGCATTAGCGCTCTGTATCATTTCATTGCTGTACAAAACAGACAGTGATGCAACCTGCATGATAGAAATATTATCAAAAAACAGGTGTTGACCTCTAGACAAAACTCAGAGATCCACTTCACATACAGATGGCCACTCCTAGAAAAGCTTGCTGATGTTATCAAGAGGAAATGTTCATGTTGCGTGGACGCACAGGGATGTTGCCTCTGCTACAGAGTCCGCAGTGCCGCCCAGTGGGTTGATTTCCCTTCGTGCTCATGAACAATGGTAAACAATTATTCCCTTTCTTATTTCTTCTGATTCTAACTGGTTCTCTTTTTCACCCTCATTATTGTTTTTCTTTGCTTCCCCTTTTGCAATTATTACTCTCCTGCTATGTTCATCTCAATTCTCTTCCCCCATCTTCACTGTCATCCAATTGTACATCTTTAGACAGACCATGAAATGATTGCAGAGGCTGGCTGAGCAATCTCCTCCCCACTGTTCATCTGAAGTGCTAATATGAAAGGAGGGAGATGGATGATGATAGAAGTGTGCAAAAAGGAAGAAATCCAGAGAAGAGAGAAAAGCATGTAAATAAGCAAGGGGAAAGAAAATGAGTAGATGGCAGCAAGAGAAATGATGGAATACAGGAAAGAAAATTCTAGAAAGCACAATACACAGGGGGTTTTAGCAGAGTGCTGAGGAGGTATATATCATATATAGCTTGTCATACATTCCATAGAAGAGCATGTATGAAACAGAGAAAGATGGCAGAGAAGCCCCTCTTCTGCAGCTGTAATGTAGGTGTACAACCTGAAAAATAGTCTGACAATATGTCATGTAGGAGGTGTGTTCACATCAAACAAAACAAGCGATAAAGGAGATGAAGAAAACACAGGGAAACAGCAGAAAAGCTTTGACAGAAACGAACCTTAGAAGCAGACATCTCGATCCGACATGCTGGAAACCCTGAGGAGAAAAAAAGTGAATATTTCTTCCTGTGAGGACAAATGAGGTGTAAATTATTCATTAATTTCCACAGCAGCTAAGAAAAGATCTATAATGTGGCTCTATGAGGCGCTCTGCTGGTCCAGTACATACACTTAAGCTTATACTCACCTCACACTGAATGTTAATGAAGAGTATACTATAATGTTAAAGAGATTCAAATGAAAGAGTATTCAAATTTTGTACAATAAGCATTTAGAAAAGCATGACAATAACCTGAAACATTGTCGTTCTTTTCTTTTGAATTGGCTGCATCTTAGATTTAATCATTCCACTTTGGAAAGAAATTCTATATTATTTTACTGTGGTGATCAGTCACCTGACTATAAAGAAATTTCCTCAACTCAGTCAACATGCGGCTGCAAGGTTATATCTGTGAAAATACCTGGTGTCCACACAAAAACCACAGGGTGTCTTCATGAAAGAATATTACCTACTGAATTATTTGCATTTGTTCGGTGTAGACTGGACTCATAGTAATGGAGATATAGCTGAGACATTTTTTTTTAAAACAAAAACTACAACTGGTGTCCTATGAGTGTACATAAAGTGAAAGATCTAGCCTTAAACAGTTTTTCGCTATCATGCTGACATGATGTACCTGAGTCATTGCTGGAAACATCATTTTTGACAAAACCATCAGCTGGAGCAAAGACAGTTATGGTGTCACCATGAGAACTCCTTATCAATTTAAAATTTTGTTTGGTGTAAACTGTAATGGAAATATGACATATTTTTTTTTTTAAAATTGTGAAGACTTTGAAAATCTCACCATCTAAAGTACATAATATCATCAAAAGATTCAGAGAATCTGGAGAAATCTTAAGGGATAAGGCCAAAGGTCAACACTTGTGATCTTCAGGGCCTCAGGTGGCACTGGATTAAAAACAGACATGATTCTGTACTGGAAATCACTGCATGGGCTCAGGCAAATCATTGTCTGTGAATACAGTTCTCCGTGCAATTCACAATTGCAAGTTAAAGATGTATCATGCAAAGAAGAAGCCATTTAAAGAAACACTGCTGTCTTCACTGGGTAACAGCTGAAGCAAAATGGAAAACTGTTCTGTGGTGAGATTAATCAAAATTGTTTTTGAAAACCGTGGATGCCGTATCCTGCGGACTAAAGAGGAGAAGGACCATCTGACTTATTATCAGCGGACAGTTCAAAAGCATGCATCTCTGATGGTATGAGGTTGCATAAGTGCCTATGGTGTGGGCAGCTTACACATCTGGAAAGGCACTATCAACGATGAAAAGTATATAAACGTTTTAGAACAACATATGCTCGAATCCAGACAACGTCTCTTTCAGGGAAGGCCTTGTATTCTCAGCATTTCAGCCAGAACCATATACAGAGTCTGCAGTCCAGGCCTTTCACCAATAGAAAACGTTTGGCGCATCAATTCATCAAATAGAATGGGACAACATTCATCTCCGAAAACTTCAGCACTTTCCTAAAGGTTTACAGACCGTTGTTACTTAAAGAAGAGTGGACGCTACACAATGGTTAACATGGCCCTGTCCCAACATTTTTGAGACAGACAGACAAGTGTTGCTGCCATGAAATTCAAAATTCCATTTTTTTTTCCATAAATGGTACATTTTCTTTGTTTAAACATTTGAGAATTTTTATATGTTCTATTTCGAATAAAATATGGGTTTATGAGATTTGCAAATCATTGTATTCTGTTTTTAATTTACATTTTACACAGCATCCCCACTTTTTTTCAGTTGGGGTTATAATTATGTTTAAATGTACTGAGCTTGTTGATTTCATGCACGAGAAGATTAGATATAACTCAAACAATATTATTTTCTACCAGCATTATCAACACAGCTGAAATAGCGCTAACAGGGCTCCAGACTCCAAATTGTATATACGACCTTTTCTTTGGAAAGTGATGATAAATGATGTGACTGATGCCAGCACCACACCCAGGCATTTAGATTAGGGAAGCACTTCCGTATGACACTGTATACTAACCCTGCATTTTATTCCTCATGCTGCTTTGATATTGGCCTTCCTTAAAAAGACCAAGGTACATTGTCCCTCTCTCACGTGTCTTGCCATACGGAACACTACAAGCAGACAGGAGCAGAGAAACACATTTCAACTGAACCTTTTTTAGCATGCTTGCTTGCACAACAATGCATAAAACCTTTATGTCTTATGAACTTACCTAACTTAACCCTTATGAATTTATGTCCACAAGAAAATTAGAGAAACTCTGTCGAGACCAAGATCCACAGAACCTGCTGGATACTAAAGGTGTGTATTGGTAAGAATCTGGCGATACAACACATATCACGATACAGGGGCAATGATACAATATATTGCGTTTTAAAAAAAAAAAAAAAAAGATTTTAAATTGTCACTGTATAATGAACACACAGTGGTGCAGTGGTTAGCACTGTCGCCTCACAGCAAGAAGGTCCTGGGTTCGATTCTGGGTCAGGACGTTTCTGTGCGGAGTTTGCATGTTCTCCCTGTGTCTGTGTGGGTTCTCTCTGGGTACTCCGGCTTCCTCCCACAGTCCAAAAACATGCAAATCTGGGGGTTAGGTTAATTGGTCACTCTAAATTGCCCGTAGGTGTGAATGTGAGTGTGGATGGTTGTTTGTCTCTATATGTCAGCCCTGCGATGAACTGGCGACTCATCCAGGGTGTACCCCGCCTTCGCCCCAAGATGCTGAGATAGGCTCCAGCCCCCCCCGCGACCCCTAACGGGGTAACTCTATAGCAGTCAAAATAAAAGTGCCTATAGGATTCTTAGAATAAACAATGACAAAAAATGTAAACTTTTATTCACAAAAGAAAATACAAAGTCTTGCAACATCCACCATTACATTTTTTCTATACAATGTAAATAAAGGAATTCACCCATCTGCGTATATGAATAAAAGAGCTTGCAGGACTTCTTTAGCTGTTCCCCGGCTCTGGTGCTGGTTCTGAAAAAGGTTGTACCCCATCTGATCTTGCCGAGGAGTCGCACCACTGTTGATAATTTTAGTGCACTCTGCCAGGCGGGATTCAGACAGCAAAACCCTGAAACCCTGCAAGTGTGTCATGTCTGCAAGTTTAGCCGCGACAGTCATGTTGGATTCATTAACTGTAACAACATCCTTTGCACTCAATCCTCATTCAGTAACATTTCAGCGTTTACCCCTGTGTGACTGTCATGCGTGGCTCGGGTTTACAGTACATTAAGGTTCCAATGGTCATTTATGTGATATGTTGTAACAGTTGCATATGATTCAGTGGTCTTTGAAGTTAAAGCGACTGAGTCCAGCACTGTCGCTTTACCTTCTTTGTACAACTTCATCAGAGCGATGTCCGTGATGTGTTGTGTTGGGAAGATATGGTGTGATGGGGCTCCAACGTTTTGATCATATTACAAAATCCCTCATTCTCTACAACACTCAACGTGCAAGTCTTTGTAAATGAAACGAAGTACTGGCTGTTATTTTGGTTGCACAGGTTGAGGTCACTGGTGACGACTTCAGTAGTGCTCGCAAATTTATTGTCCTGCCGAGTATTAGAATCTGTCGTTGCAGATTTTACAGACTGCATGGCTCTTGTCACAGTCTTTATTGCCTTCTTTAGATGCGAAGCCAAAATATGTCCACACATCACCTTTGAATGCTGAGACCTCACCCGCCAGACCTGTACTCTTGGGAGATCTTGTCGCTCCATCGGAGCGGAGGGGTCAATGGCTGAATGACTACAACCATCGAAGGTTTAAATACAACACAAAAATGAACCACCGCCATGAATGTTTGCATGTAAATTGTTAATAAAAAAAATCGATACATTAATTTTGAATATCGATACAGTATTGCTAAATGAAATATCGCAATAATTCAGTGTAGTGATATTTTCTTACACCCCTACTGGAAACACTCTATATGTCTACACTGTACACCAATGCTCCATCACTAATGAGTGTAAATGTATTAGTGAAGAGCTGAAGAGTACTTCATCCGAGCAAAACATTTATAAAAACAAAGAGGTATAAATTGAGCTCCTTTATGTGGAATACCACATTTCAATCATAACAGAAGAGATTTTCACCACGTTCACTACAGTCTTTTTTTTTTAACTGACAACAGATCAGCAGACCATCCAAGTTGTTCACATATCAATAACAGACATAACGTTGCTTTCAACAGCACTAAAACATGGTCAAGTGTATCTATGTGCTCTATATGAAAGATCAAACTGGTCATTTAATCTTTTTAATTTATAATTTTGCTTTCTTAAAAGATCTATTGAACATTATCATCACTATAAACAACAGCATCATGTTAGTCATCTTCTGGTTACCTTCAGGGTTGTATATATTGTACATTTTGATGGAGTGATATGGAAATAAACCTCTACCACAACTAATGTAAGCAACACAGTTCTAATTTTATATTTTAATGGATTATTTTGTAATAGATAAAAAGTCAGACAACACATTTATAAAGTGGTGCTATTAATTGCTGTATCACATCATCATTACTTATCAAATGAATAGCTGCTACTGTATGAACAGAATGGCACAGCACTAGAAAAACTGATGTTGTCTCATGTTATATATCATTATTGAGTCTTACCCTATTGTCACTGGGACTGCAGTTTATTTTTAAAAAAGTTTTGCTTTTGTTTTACATAGTTTCTCACTTTTTCATCACTTTTTCAAATAGCAGAAGCCAGTTGTAGCAAAAACAACCATATCTTCAGTCTGTCTCTACTCTGCAAAAGAACAGTAACATGTCATTTGTTGTTTTTCAGCTCAGTCATTGCAACAATATATCCAAGTTCAAAACACAATGCAGAGAGAGAAGTAAACTGTTACCCGCTGCTACAAATCTCACCTACCTGTGGTTGTATTGAGAAAATGATTTATCAATTAAAAAGTAATCTTGATGGAAACACACACCTCTTCTAGGAGTAGATGACTGCTACCAGAGAGTCAATTATAAGCCATGTTTCACAGGGAAAAGTGTACATTAGGCAGCACTTCCTAAAAAGAGAAGTGTTTCGCATTGCATGTCAAAACACAGTGGGCAACGACCGTATTGCATTTCACTCAGTGTGAATATTTTACGAGCTCTTCTCCATTGGTACGATGAAATCCTAAAGAGGAGAAAGCTCTTAAATTCCCTAAACCCGCGGAGTCACGTTAAAAGACAAACAAAAAGTACAATATTGATGTTAAGTGCAGCAATGCTAGAGGAAGTGACAATGTACATTGTATAAAATGTATGAAAGTTCTCTCAAAACCGTCCTGACTTTTTATTATACTCGGTGTTACAAGTAGCCTTTAAAAGGATTTTCCATTACTTTGATTTTTTGACTATGAAACCAATTAATTTATATTAGCACATCAAACACAAAAAAAAAATCGAAATAATACTGTTTGGTCCAAAATACTCAAGCTATACAGATTTTCAGCCTGAAAAGCCAGGGAGATAAATTGGACTCAATTCAGTTGTTGTGAAACTTTCACACAAGATAATACAACTTGAACAACCTTTTACAATTACATATTTTGACATGCATCTAAAAGTTCTTTGAGTCAACAATAATATGTTTGAAAGCACAATTGAACCAAATCCAAGGATGCAGTAACAGAAATAATTTTGCTGCGTTACAGTATATGGCTTCATTATTTCTGCACTTGTGCCTATTTGCATATGAACACTACCACCTACTGGTCAGAATAGTGATGTAAAGCTCTTTTTACTGCAGCATTGGTGCAGCACATAAACATTGATTCTGTAGTAGTGCTATTTTTTTTTTAAATCAAATTAATTAAACTGACCACAGCTCACAGTGTAACTTGTCTCATGCTGAGGGATAATTATGGCTTCAGCACATTTTCTCCATTAATTGCTGAAAGAAATTGTGTATTGGACCTTTGTCTCAATAAAAAATGAACATATGTGTTACTACTGGGACTGATGTCATCCATTGTAAATCCAAATAATCAACTGCTCAAATAATCAGCACCACCATTTAAACTTAACTGTATGAAAATTAATCTTTTTATATTACTCTACATCCACCTGACAATGTAAAATAAGTCCAGACTGGTGTCCTAATTTAGGATAGAGTCGTGTAAATTGAGACAGTTAATCAAAAAAGAAACTATGTTTGAGGGCATGAAACATTTCATTTGAGTACTACACAGAAACTCTTTGCACCTGATAAACTTACCCGAAAGAAACTCTTAGTTGTCTCATATGGACTGTGCCCTACTTCTCTTCTGAATCCCAACATAACCTGCAAAGAAAAAAAAGTATACATGACTTCTCTGTTACGGATTCTGCAGAGTAATCAATTCCTATCAAAAATTAAAGCTCTGTGTGCTGCCATATTAGTATTAGGTAAATGTACTGGCATGCTTTCTTTTGCGGTATAAAGTGAATTATTATGTTAAATTTAAAGACTCCTCCCACAAACCTAAAGACAGACCCTAAACTACAGTATGTCACCCGGACTAGACAAAAGCACTGGCTATTAATGGATTCTCCTAACCTACTATACTACTATAATACTGGCTTTTATTTGCCCAAAGTTTGCCAATAGAGATGTATTGTCCCATTCCTCTCCTGAAGGTGGAGATGTCCGTGTACTTGCATTTCTGAAAACAATATGACATTCATTTTATGTCACAAATACAAAAAACAATCTCTGTCTTTTTTGCAAGATAGCTTATACTATTACTGCAAATGGCTATCAAAGATGAGAACACACATGAAAATAATACTATTATTATTTCGTTCACAACAACTAACACTGTGTCAGCCTCTGCCAATTACAAGTTAACAAACAATCGTACCTGTGTATGTGGTTAGAAAAGGGCAGAAGTAGCTTTTTCTGATTCACCTGAACTATTTCAAAAAACTGTGTGTCAATATCCGGAGAAAAACTTTGTGATGAAACTTCCAGTAGACAGTGGATAAATGGTGATGTGTTGTAACAGTTACATTGAAGAGCCAGAATCTGTAGAGAGAAACACAGAAAAACAGGAAAACAGTTGCACCAAGGGGAAGATTAACAAAGTTAACATGAGTTACAACAGATGTTAGCTAACTATTGTGCAATTACTTTCAATTGTGCGCTGTCCCTGTAAAAACAAACAAGGTAAAGATAAGGTAAAATATGACTTCAGCAAAAATTCATAATAAAGTGATGTATGGAATGAAAACATTCCCATAAACATGCAAAAACTGATTTCGACATATTCTGCATTTGTAGATCATTAGCTTTTATGTTAGTAATATTTTCATTTTATTGCTTAAACCCAGCAGTCACAAATATTTTTTTTTTTTTTTTTTTAATGTAGAATTGTTTTTGTGGCCTCCTAATTAGGCTAATGTTCTTTCTGTTATCTCTGCCTCAACCCGAGGAACCGTGTGGCTCTACTGCTACTAAATGCTCTCCTGTGTCTTGAGCATTTTTTTAAACTGAAAACAGCTGCCTGTTCCTGTCCAAAATTGACACAATGAAAGCGATGACAGCGATGAGAGCAAACCAAAATACAGCTGTGAAGCAAACAGAAAATGAACTTTAACTCACCAAAAAGGTCAATTAAGCCGTGGAGAGCTCTAAAATCAGGTGATAATTCTCTGTAGATCATTTCCTCATCAGCTAACTTGTTAATGGTTAGTTGAGTGACAACTGAAAATTAACTGAACGTATTTTTAATGCCAGGTCAGCGCATGATTAGAACCCCAATTTACTGCACTATACCTCAGTGTTAGTACCACAGCTTTGTTCCTTTCTGTGTCCTGGTTAGCCTGGCTCCACTGTAGTGGATAAACTGACCTGATTCTACACACACACTCCCTGTCTGTACAGAATACAAAGAGAACAGTGCTACCAAAGATAAAATATTATGAGCTGGCATAAATTGTAATTAATTCCACTTGGTTAAGCAGGTTGGCCTTACTGCTTCAGTAGAGTCACTTGTAAACTATAAACTAGTGTATATTCATCAAAATCATTTATTTTAAAAGAATACCTATAATTCCCTGATTACAATTGCAAAATACAGTAAAGCTGTGAAACATTAACTTGTGAACATAAACAAGTATTCTATGACCTCCAAGAGTGCCTACAAGTTGTTGAATCCATATTTAAAACTGAACTTAACAATATATTAGTGAAAAATTGAGTGATTCCATTCAAAACAACTGTTCTGTTCTGACATTCATGTTGTATGCTTCTACCACATTAACGAAGTTAAACAGACAGCCAAACTTGGTCTGCAATAGCCAGGATATCAAACACCCTGCTCCTTTTATTCACAATAATCTTCAGCATGACAGGTGAAAATCACTGACGAGCAACACTGTAATAAACAGAAAACAAAAAAGACATACATATCTTTTTACTATCTTAGCAAAATTACAGTATGAATTGAAAACAGTCGGCTAATAAGTGCTACTATAAATTATCTACACAATATATGTCGGTCATATATCAAGATGCAAAGTTAACATTAGCCTCATCAAAGCTCATCAAAATTAAATATTTGTAGCATCAAACTTCACACAAACCAACCAATTACATTAGCAGTCAATAATATTACAACGTACAGCCATTGCTTTCAAAGGTGTAGAAAAATGTTGAAGACAGAAAAGTTTGCACCATGTGCTTCTCTGCTTGTTATTCTAATGGAGTCTAGTCAGAAATGAAGCTTCTTCATCCCACGATGCATCGCTACATATTGCATTTCACTAAAAAGCATATCAAGAGTCTGCTACAAAATAAAGCACAAGCAATGGATATTGCACTTTTTTCACAAAATTAAAGCATGAACTTAAATTGAGGTTTTAAAATATCGAGGAGCCCTGTTTAAGATTACTGAATTAGACATTTAAATGCAATTATTTGCTCTAAGTATCTTTTGGAATTTTTCTTTAATTCCTTGCAAAATATAGAGAAGTGAATCAGCGGTAAAACCACTCAGTCAGAATGGGAGAATGCATATAATGATGATGCCACTGTTGAAATATCCTGCTCCATGGTGCAGAAAAAAAGTACATTTTCATAATTGTGGCAGTTAGATGCAGTAAAAAAGGCATCAAGACACTGCGATAGACACTAGTATAACACTGCTGGTAATGGTGACAGGCATGAGCACATACAGGTCTGAACAAAACAATGTCATTTGTACGTAAAAACAGAGTGTAAGATGTGTTCTGCACTCAGGAGCAGCGTTCAAGCATATTCTAACATTTCATGGTGAGGACACCACAGCAGAAGTGTTTGAAGCTGACCCTTGCATGACCATCATGGTGTAGACATTTGGACATCTTCTTCACACAAGGAAAAATCCATTGAAAACATAAAGTCTAACAAAGCACAACAAACAAACTGCAGTTTATGAAGAGCAAAGTAATCAAAGGGTGAGGTAATTTTACATCCTGTAATACAGACAAAAAATAAATTGTGTGGCAGTCTGAACAAAGTCCTGCAGAACAATTAATAACTTACAGCACCCCTGATGCAAGCTCTGTAAGTATGTTTTGTACTCCCTGGAGATTAGCATTTTAGTCATTCAGCCATTGATTAAGTCCTTAAAAATCTAATCTGTTTAGTAAAATTATACACTTCTTTTTTTGAATTAAAATTAAAAATCTCTGTAAAATGTGATTTTAAAATGGTTATATAGATAATGCATTGTCAACTCGTTGCCTGTGGGGGAGTCGACCCGCAGTGTTCTAAAAATAGCCAGTGATTGCTTCTACTCTATCTTTGGCTAAAAGACACAATGTGGTGAGACATTTTTCTACATGCAACAAAACATTCAGGACCAGCTACCCACCAGTCAGCGCATTAAGAGTAGAAAGGGCTTGTGAACTAAAAGTAGTTTTGGGCAAATAGTATTTTTGACAAAGCCCTGAAACAGTCAAAAGCTGCAACCGGAGCATCATTTAGGGCTGCGCATCACAGGCCTAAAAATAAGAAGCTGTATACGGATGGCGAGGTCGTGTACGGAGTGATATGCGTAGTAGCAAACACCTTGTTCAAACACTCTAAACATGGCAAAGATATCAATGCTGCTCTCTCAGATGTCCAGCTGAGTGCATGCATGTTTGCCAGAAGGGTGTCAGTGATGTCCACAAACATAACTGTACAACTTAACCATGAGCTGAGCAAAAGCAAAAGGTTCAGTATCCAATGTGATGAGTCCGTGGACAACAGCAGCACGACGCAGCTGATGGTGTTCATCAGAACAGGTTCGTGTTCGTTGAATTGTTGACATTACTGCCCATGAGGACCACAACAAAGGGAGCTGAAGTCTATGATGCCATGAAAGGGCATTTCACCTTGGTGAGGGAGAGATAGAAATTCTCACGTTGCAAAATTACTCAGTCAATTCAAAGCCAACCAGGGATCTCCCACACTTGTGTGGCCTTGTGGACTAAAGTTTGCATACAGCAGCCTTAAAAGTTGGCAGTCTGTTCGGTTCAACCTACCTTTGTGAGTCAGCCTTGTCTGATATGAATTTCATTAAAACAACCTCAGAACTTGCTTAACTGATATTTACCTTGAAGATTCTATCGGAGTTGCTGTGTCAAGTTACACCCCTGACTGTACTGCAATGGCAGGCTTCCCACTAGTATTGGAACAATAAATTCATAAATTCATAAAATGCATGGAACAGATTTTGAAAATGTTTACAGACAGATTCTTATATTTTAAGATTCAAACAGATTCTTTATATTTTTGTTTCATATTATGTGACTGCAATTGATGTGTGATTCTCCAGAGGTATTGGAATTCGAATTTGAGCATCAATTACTTTCTATGTTGCGTTTTAAAGGGCATATTTATTGTTGTGCTGACACTAACAGAAACATTTAATCCCCATTTTTTGTGATTTGTGCCAACTATAAGGTTCATTTTTCTAAGAGTATTGGAATTTCAATAGTTTTAACTAGTATATATGTTGTTTGTGTAATATTACACAATACTACTGAGCCAAAAAGGCTGTCAGTATTGATTCTTGCTACTAATACATTTTCACTGCCTTAGATGTAATTTCATATCTCTGCTCCATCTAGATTGTTGGGATCTATGAATGCGCTAGCTTTAGCTCTGCCCTGTTTACCTGCTCTGCCATCTTTAAAAAAAAAAAAAAATGTCTTCTATACTTTGCACAGTGGCAAATTCTGAAGTTGGAGTAATTCAGCCATACATTTTTGAACCAGACACAGATTCCCATGAAGAAGAGGGAGAACCACTTGTACAAGGTCACCTAGAAGTTGATACATTAGAATGGTACTGTAAGTTTAGTTTATACAAGGTTAAGCCCACCCCCACAAGTCATCAGGATTGGTTCCAGGAGTTTTCTACACTATGGAAAAGATCTGGGCTGTCTGAATTAGCTTTTGTGAGGATGTTATTGGTGGATGACAGATCAAAAGCAAAAAAGCATTACTGTTACCAGACGCACATGTCATTTTCTTAGAAAAATTTAAATGAGTTCAATTTAGTACAAAATTATCAGTACAAAAACCCAGGTAAAGCATCTTATTGGTGTCGGCAGGCTAATGACATACTTAAATATGATATCAAGCACTATTCAGTAGTCACTTTAACATATATTGGCATGCATCTGTGAGGTCTGTGAGTGCTACTGCCAAATTACACTAGTTTTCAGATAGAGAGGGCCTGTCAAGTACAAACCATGATTCACTTCAACAAGTAAGTTTCAAGAGAAGCATATCACTGTAAAGGGTTTAGCATCATTAGGAATGACTCTCAGAGAGTCACAACATTCTGCCATGCTTCATCTATCCTCTCTCAAGGCAAATAAGCTACAAATTACACAACGTTTTATAAACTTATGTGAACACTTTCCCCACTCTGTGTGTTCATATGCTGTTCCCATAAAAACATACAGTACTTCTAGTACCGTGTATACCGTCATGTGACTTCACCCTGTCCAGTCTCCAACATGAAAGAAAAGTTAAATACTGAGCCAAATGGGCAAATTGAGTAGCTTGTACCAAAGAAAAATTCTGTGTCTTTTTTTATACACATTTTGGCTTCAGTGAAGATGACACAGACTGTAAAATGTAAACACAGCTTAAAAAACTTCTGTGACCACAGGTTATATCACCAATCTGTTTCAACAGTAGGAGCCCAGTCATGTTACTGAATATGGACAGTGCATGGCTCAGTAAAAATATATGTTCATTAATTATAATCAAAGTAAAAAGTTCAATTAATTGTGATTTGATATCAATATCAGGGAGTGAAAAATTCAGATATCCAATATACACAAATTTTTCACAATGATCCCTCAAATGAGGTTATTAAGTATTTATTTGCTATATTTCAAATAAAACAAACAAATTCAATGAAGGCAGAATATTTTACATATTGTATTTTACCGGCTTCAATGCCAGCAGTGCACTGAAACAGTCACCTTCACTGGAAATCTAATATAAATAACCCAATATCTTTCTGCAATGTGTTCTTTGAAACCATAGTTTTTTGATACTGGCTGATATTGATAACATATAAGCCGATACCGATACATCTGTAATAGGCCAAAACCGACATATTAGTTGGTTCTACTGTAGCCTGTGGCTTGTGTTATCATGTCAACAAGCACCTACAGGTTATTGTTTATATCGTTATATGACGCTTTTTTTTAATCCGATAAAAATTTCTACCAATATTATCACGAACAAACTGGTATGGTAAAGCCCTACTTGGAACCAATTAAATATGTACTTCAGGATATTTAATCAGTGGCTGTATTCTCCAGTCTTACAGATCAGTGAACTGATGTTGCCATCCTACCTGACCATAAAAAATACATATACTGAAAGTTATTAACCATGACTGAAAGAAGTGGGGTAGGTTACTAAATGGATCTAACATATTTCATGTTTAATATCACACTCTTGTATAAAAATCATGCCCAAGTACAAGCACACCCTGATTCATAACCCCCCCTAAATTCACATCACTTTAGATAGTTGCTGCCTCCAGGGACTCTGCACCGTGGATGAATAATGCATTATTCTCTTTGCAAGATCACACAGCCATTTCAATTTTAAAAGCACTAAGTTTGGCAAAGGTCTATGCCCGAAACTAAAACAACTTCAGGTTTTCCCTACCTACAAAACAACCTAAGGCTTCGACTTTGTGACAGGGAGGTAGAAATAGATAATAATCTACTACACTAATTTTCAACGGAGCATTTGGGGAAGAATGTGTATCCACAGAATGGGATACTTTGGTACTCCCTGTTATTACAACAAATGTTGTCAGGAACCAGGTGTGGTGGATCCAAAAATGCAGAGTCCACAGGGAGCATTCTAAATCGATAGTCGTCTTATTTAGAGCTTATATTTTCAAAGCCAGGAATTCAATCTAAGCGAAGGTACAGGTAAGGATAAGGCAAACTCGGAATTGGGAAACAAAACACAAGGGATAAATGCTGGACCGCTCACGGGGAAGATATGATAAGGTAAGTAAGACAATCTGGCTGAGGAGGAAGGGAACACGGGGGTTAAATACACAAGGGAGAAGTAGACAATTGGACACAGGTTGGATGCATTAGGGGGAGGGAATAATCAGACACACCTGAGGGACAACACTTGACAGGACATGGGAAGTAAGACACAAACAGAACTTCAAAGTAAAACAGGAAACACCAGATGACCCTAATAGACAGTGACTTGACACTAGCAGGTCCTGACAAATGGCATATATCATCTTATATCCTTTTAACCATTTCACTGAAAACTTGGTCTTGACATGTACAGTACTATCCTACTTATTAAAGAAACTATCCTACTTGTACTGAGGCGTTTGAAATTTAGGTGACTGGAGTCCTATGTTTCAACAGATTTATATAACTAACCTTGTCCTGTTTGTGTTTATTATCTATGAGTTGTCTCCAGTTTAAACGGACCAAGTGAAAGAGAAGCAGAGGAGTTCAGAGGAGAAAACTGGAGGAATATGTAAGTGTGTGCACGTTTTGTACAACAGTAGGTCAGCATGTGCTCAAGCAGCCAGTGGAATTTGCTTATATAGGACAATGGCATAAGGGAGCAACGCATGCAGTGGAACCAGAAAACTGTTTGATATGCAGCATCAATTGAAAAAATATGAATGTGTTGTTTTTACAATCCTATTTAGTCCACACAATCATCATTAAATAGGTCTTGATTTATTTCTTTTATATAAAGGTCTAAAACCGCATTCTTCTCATTCTATCCTCCCATTTCCCAGGTCAGTGAAAAGCATCCCCCAGGAGCTAATCAGTGCCTCCACAATATTTCCGCTGATGAACAGCATAACACTGGGGAGGCAATCAACGACAGTGTTTATTTATACTAATATACTGCTCAACAGAAAGGCATGTCCACTGTACTGATGATAAATGTTAAGAAAAATGAAAGATAGTACACCTTATTCCTCACAAACTAAACTTTTCAAATAAGTTGCTGATGAAGCCAGTATTTTCAATTTTCAAAAAAAGGTTTTTAAAGAGTCACTTCATTCCAGAAATCACAAATTCATTTTTTTCCCCTCTTACGCTCTTATGTTATGTTGTGGCAGGATGAGGAAAAGCACAGGAGACAAAGGTGAGTTCAAACTTTATTCCACAGCTCCAAAACCAAACTGAAACAGGAACAACCTTGCACCAGAAAACCCGGGAACGTAAAGCACGCCCCAAGCTCACAACCCGCTGGGTGACAGACATATCCCCTAGTGTCCGCCACACAGCCCCCCCCCCGAACACCCAGAAGTGACTCCTGGGAAGAAAATCTGTCTCCCACTGGAGGCTTAACCAGCCTGCCATAATGGCTGCGCCGTGCCTCAGCCGAAACAGCAGGAGAAACACAGTCCAATGCAGGCTGAGAAGCAGAATGCTGAACCTGTGAAGACACTGCCGGGGGCCTGGAAGGAGGGCCACCCCGACGGGGAACCTGGGCCGGAAACCCCACTTCGTCTGCCACCCTGTGCACCGGTTTAAGCCTATCAAGCATGACACGCTCCCTACGCCCACCCATATCCAGCACAAAACTCTTAGGACCCGTCTCAAGAACCTGAAATGAGCCATCGTGTGGGGGTTGAAGGGGCGAGCGATGAGCATCATGTCGTAGGAAAACAAAACAAGCCAACATGAGCTCCGCAGGCATGAACAACCGTGGAAAACAGTGGTGAATGGGGCCTGGAACCCAAGTGCTGTTGGACAAAAAAGGACAAACGGCCGGACAGGGTCGAGGAGCAGAGCTCCCAGGCAAAAATTCCTCAGGGACGCGGAGCGGCTGACCAAGAACCAGCTCAGTGGGCGAAGCATCTAGGTGCTCCTTAGGAGCCGAACGCAACCCGAGCATAACCCAAGGTAAACGGTCCACCCAGTTACCATCTGAGAGCACAGCGCGCAGCGCTGCCTTGAGTGACCGGTGAAATCGTTCACACAAGCCATTAGCCTGAGGGTGGTATGCGGTAGTGCGGTGCACCTGCAGACCCAATGATCGTGCAAGTGCTGACCAAAGCTCTGACACGAACTGGGGATGCCTGTCTGAGGTGATATCTGACGGAGTGCCGAAACGGGCGACCCAGGAGGAACGAAACGCACGTGCAACGTCCGAGGATGTTGTGGAGGACAGAGGGACAGCCTCCGGCCACCTGGTGGTCCGATCTACCATTATGAGTAGGTGCGTAAAACCTTGTGAAGAAGGTAGAGGGCCCACTAGGTCTACATGAACGTAGTCGAAACGTCTGGCCAGGATCAGAAACGGTTCAAGGGGCGACTTAGTGTGCTGGTGGACCTTAGGACGCTGGCACGCCACGCATGACCTTGACGTCCTTGCGGAGGCCAGGCCAGATGAACTTGGAACCGACCAACTTCATCAAAGCCCGAACTCCAGGGTGCGAGAGTGAGTGAATCGATTCAAAAACCCGACGGTGCCAGGCCACTGGAACAACGGGGTGAGGACGGCCAATGGAGACATCGCAGAAGAGGGCAGGACTGCCTTCCTGCATCACAGCATCCTCTAGCTTGAGGCCAGGGCATACTAAGCTTCGTCAAAGGCCTGGACACGTTCGGGAGTCCAGTCGACAGGGTTGTTTGCCTTCTTAAGCTGCAGGGCTCCGTAAATTGGCTGAAGGAGGTGGGCAGCGCGAGGGAGGAAATGGTTATTAAAATTCACCATGCACAAGAACTCCTGCAATGCCTTGACAGAGACTGGCTGGGGAAAATTCCGCCACCGCTTGCACCTTAGAAGGCAATGGGACCGCGCCTTGCGGCGAAATGCGGTGACCCAAGAAGTCAATCACCGGCAGTCCAAACTTACACTTGGCCGGGTTGACTATCAGGCCGTGTCCGTCCAGACGACGGAAAACCTGTTTCAGGTGCGCCAAGTGCTCTTCAGCTGACGGACTGGCCACCAATATGTCGTCGAGATAAACGAACACGAAAGCAAGGTCAGAGCAAAGCAAGAGTCCATCAGCCTCTGAAAGGTTTGTGCTGCCCCCTTCAAGCCAAAAGGCATGCGCATGAACTCAAAAAGCCCAAATGGGGTGATCACTGCGGTCTTGGGCACATCCTCTGTGTGCACGAGAACCTGATGATAGCTGTGCACCAGTTCCACCTTAGAGAAAATAGTGGCACCCGCCAGGCGTATGGAGAAGTCCTATATGTGGGGGATGGGATAATTTTACCGTGTTGAGGTGCCGCGCACGCGCGAAAACTGGTGGTCCCACAGTGGGAATGAAATGTTCTACACCGTGTTTAGTAACCACGGTGGAAAAGGCAGCTGTAATCAGTGATGGAAAATCCACCAGCAAACGTTGAAAAACATCACCTGATGCTAAAAAGTTAGCGTGTGTTAACGGCCCGGCTCCCCCAGTCCCGCACGGAAAAGTGACGAAAGACACAGCATCAATTAAACGGTGGTTTGCAACATCAACAAGCACACCATTTGCACACAGAAAATCTGCGCCGATAATAGGAAGAGTAATGGAGGTGACTACAAAGTCCCACTCGAAATGGCGCCCGTGGAAACAAACAGTCACCAACCTTGTGCTAAATGTCGCAATGGACGAACCGTTAGCTGCACTTTTGCACATTCTCAGTCTTACTGTGGTCTATTAATATAGTTGTGCAGTCTAACACCTGAAAACATTAGACCAAATAATTTCTAACCTGCTGTTAGAATTAAGCTAATATTTCAGAGTAAAACTATTGTCACTATTGTCACTGATTTGTAGCACACCTATAACAGAAAGTTAAAGGTGACATGTTTTTATGGAGGACCTAAAAGCCCACTAATAGCATCGGTTAATATGCAGAATTGCCATGTTCTCCACTATTGTGTAGACAGTTAAATTTCTTACATTTTGTTGCAGACTTGCTAATATTCTCATCCTAACTTGCAGCTCGACCAGTGGATTCCAAAAAAGGAAGTTTGTTTAAACGTTCTACTTCCTTTAATAGTTCTGTCTGCATGAGGATGTCATACGTATAAAGAAAACAGAGTGAGAGAGAGAGAGAGAGCAGTCTGCTTGCCTTCTGTTGGTGTGTTGGTTCAGTCTCAGTCCTCTTGTGTCAAAGATGCAGGCTGTCAGGAGAGGACAGTCACTTTGGACATACACTGTGCTATTTACTTCTCTGCAACTTTGGGGTAAGTATCTTACTATATGTGTTCTAAATAAATAAATAGCTACATAAAACATATGTTTCTGCTTTCAAAAGAAATTATGCAGTTAAAGAATAAAGAAATACAATGCTTTTAATGTAAAAAAAATATGTAATAAAAAATACAGCCTATTTATAGTAATGTAAGTACATAGCAATATCTGTTTTTTTTCATGTTGTTCCATTTTGAATCATCAAATGCAATCACCGATTTGGCACAAAGTGAGTGTAGTCACAGCAGAGTTTTTAAATATGCCTGCTGCTAGGAAGACTATCAGCTTCCACTTCCTCTCCGATGCTTCCGCCACCTGAACTCCACATCTCCTTGAGGTCAGAGGATTTAGTGGCTCTGATATGTCGGGCCCCAGAGGGCCACTATGGGATTCTATTCATGTTGTACCGATTCAGAGAAAAGGTAGGCTATAGGTTGGTTTTTTTTTAATTGAAGAATGTGTGTGCGCTTTCTGCTTTGTCATCTTTCCACCACTGTGCTATCTTGAGATATTGTTTATGTTCATTCACTGAGGTGGACTCTCGGGAGCTGCAGTTTGGTGCTGAGAAGGTCCAATTCACTGTGATGGTACAGGAAGCTTATTCAGTCCAAACTCAACTCTTTTGCTGTCTGTACAAGAGCCAGGAAGGTCATTACAGTGCTTTCAGTCCATATCTGCAGCTGGAGCCCCAAAGAGGTGCCTATATTGCTTGAATTTCAATCTACTACACACACTTCAGGGCTGTTTTAAAAAGAAATTGTATCAGACATAACATTTTAAGAAAGAGGCAAATACAAAGCTTAGGCTAGAGCTCCACTAATCACTAAATGTATACCAAAACAGTTTTTTAATGTTCAACCAGTCATGATTCTACATGGGGTATGGAATAATAAACACTCCCATCCGCTCCTCTGCAATTCATAACACACTGCTGAAAACAGGTGCTCTTTGTGGTCTCTTATTGTCCTCTGCACCATGGGTGTGTACAACAGTCACATCCTGCCCTTCAAAAAGAAACCACGAACGCACGTACACACCCACACATACACACAAAATCATTATGTGAGTTGATGGTTAGTAGGGGAACTTTAAACTGCCATAAACTGAAATTGACAGTATTTTTGTATTTCTTCAAAATATGTTATACCAGAGGACACTCAGAGAATGCAAACCTCTTCCAACGCAGCTGAATTCCCTACAACATACTGGCTAGCTGTTTCTGGCTATGTGATGGACTCTGGACTATTTATAAACTCACAGCAATTAGACCTGTCAATGCAAGATATGGCCAAAAAATGTTTGATATCTCAGTAAGTGAATCATATGTAGTCAGTGCCAGATGACACCATTTAGACCTATGTATGTCAGTAACTTCAGGAGATAACCTCCTTCAACTTCGTTGGCGGAGGGTACAAACAAACAAAAACACCAAACAACCAACTAATAAATGGACATGGGTGAAAATATAAGCTCTTCCAACTTTGTTGGTAGAGGTAAATAGCAGGGCCACAAAAAATATGCAAAATAAATGTTTAACTTTCCTCTCTCTTCATATATCTCTAGATGTTGCCCCCACTTCCTCCACACCCTTTGTTCCTTCCCCGGTCTTGTCCGTGTTGCCCTCCACAGGTGTAAAACTCAGGGACATGCTGTCCTTCAGATGTGCAGTGCCCTCCCTTGAACTGTCTCAGTCTCAGCACCAGTCTAGCTACAACAACGACCCAGTAAAATTCCTGTTGCTGCAGACTGCTGAGGGAACAGGAGCGACATCCATTATCCTACAGCCTCCTGCCAGTCAGGAACCCGAGCTGGGGGTTTTCAGCGTGGGTCCAGTGACGGGAGGAGAGGAGGGGGAGTACATCTGCCTCTACCAGATCTACAGAACAGGGGGATTAGTGAATTCAACTGTCAGCAACAAGGTTCAAATCACTGTTATAGGTGAGAATGCTCAAAAACACCACCCTTTATCCCCACTGACTTCTGTGAAAGATGGATTTTCTTTTGATTAATTATTAATTTGGTACAGCTCCGATGATCAAATCTTGGAATTTTTATTTCAAATCTTCAAATTTTTATTTTTTTAAAAAAATGTTTTGAGTGATTTCATATTTAAACTATTATTATAAATAATGGACTGATTTTTGCTGTTTCCTCTGGTTCGTTGGCAGACATGTTACCAGTACCCACCCTGGTCCTCCAGCAGCAGACAGAGGTGTGGCATTTGTTATGCACAGGGTCTCCTGCATTTCCTGGTGCTGTTTTTACCCTTTACCTGGCTGATAATGAGCTTCCTGTTGCTACTCACCATGCCACTGCGATCAATCATCAGTCCACCTTCTCCATACCAGTACAGGACACTCCAGTTGTCTTGTACCAGTGCCAGTACAGTGTCCTCCTGGGAAGGAAATGGAGCCACTCTATGCACAGCCTCCCTTTGGCTGTAACCAAAGGTACAGATTAAAAGTTGAACTCTGTAAGTGTGGTTTATTTGCAAGTTAATAAAAATATTACTCATTAATTAATTTCTTGTCTATTCTTTCAGGAACCCATCTTCAAGCCACGCCAGGTAGAACTAGAAAGTCAATTCTTTTTATTAAAATTCATGTAATATGACTTTCAGTAGCACTTAAGTAGTAGTAAAATATATCATAGCTGTCTGAGCTGCATGGAAATCCATCATTTCCATCCTCATAGTCATCTTAAATAATGCCAGTGTGATGTCTGCAGATGGCTCTGGTGTAGACTGGCCTCTTGTACTTGGCTCTTTTTCTGCTGTGGTGTTGTTCCTCTGCTCCGTGGTAGTTGTGGCTGTGGTTGTGCACAGAAAAGGTATTTCTTAAATGAATCTCTGCTTTCTCAATGACATATGTGGCTTTCATGATTGTCTTCCTGTCAGAAATGAGTCATTTCCTCTCTTACATCTCTTTTCACACATCTTTCAAGCGAAAGCAGTGGCCGAGGAAAAGAACCAAAGGTACTGTCCTTATAGCATTTGTTAGTTTAATCAAGAGAATATGAAAAAAGATATACAAGACATCTGTGTCTAGATGTTTATCTGTGTTTATTGGGATGCTGCTGAGCCCTGTTACTAGATTCTCCTTTGATCCAATGCTGCTAATCCAATGACAAAATTCCGTCAGCTCTAGGGCCACTAGCTCCACAGATAAATTAGGTAATAGTGGCTACAACTATTTATAATTATAGCAAACAGTGTGAAGCAGCTCCTGATAATTCAGTTTGTTTTATTTGTTGTTATTGTTGTTGTTGTTGTTTTGCCCCTTAAATCCAGGCCATCTTTCAAAATTTGCTCCTGTAAAGATAGTTATGTTTCCTCATAACCTCACCTCATCCTGAGGTGTGAGATATACATTGGCCACTGTGATACATGAGCAACATACTGGATCTGTGTTGACTTAAAAAGTATTCTTCAAGTGGGCAACATAATATATTGTTTAAAATTGTTAGGAACTTGCTTAGCAAGATGCGTTACGTTGCTGCTTACCTGCTCGCTGCCCTGCGTGGCAATGAGAACCCTGAGGCCAAGAATGTCAAGAAGATACTTGAAAAAGTTTCATAGCCAGCAGAGAATAATAGTTTGGCTCTGTACTAAGGTTGATTTTCAAATGGATAATATGCATTATTGCATGTTCACAATGACGGATTCATGGAGACATAAAATGTTGCTGTGTTGAACTGATTCAGGCGGGATACAAAATTCTGGAGTCAAGTTCATGTCAAGGACCATGTCCCTGGTGAGTTTCATTATTTCAATTCATTCATTTTCCTTGAATGTTCTAAAGAGAAATTTAATATTGTTGTGCAGTTTATAGATAAACCTGGTGAAAAGATTTACTGGCACAAGCCACCTGCTTATTTTTTGCTTATTGTCTCTTGCAGACCTTCAACTCAGGCATCAAAGCTTCAGCTGTCAGGTACATTTTTAATCAATAGCTGAATCTACCATTGTCATGTTGACACACTGTGGGTGAAATTTTCTGTCAGGAGTCAATGCTGCTATTTTTGGTATTTTTTGCAACCTTGATGTTTCTCCTGTAGATGACAAATAACTGTAAACTTTCCCCATCCCTTTACTTTAAACAGACCGGCCCACACATGTATGCACACCCCACTTATCTAAAAATGTGTCAACCCTCAGAAGGTCCTATTAGTTCTGTGGTGTAGGGTTCACTTCTCTTCAATTGTAATCACTTTGTTAAAAAAAGGGATCTCATTAGGCAAAAACTTCTCTTCTTCCTTTTGCATTACTGAACAGCCATCTTTGAAGACCAGCCATAGTAGAAATAGCACAACCAGAACTTAATACTTAATCAAGCGTGTCTGCAGTATCAGTAGTGATCTGGAGCAGTGGTTTTATTAAGAATGGCAACAATCATGCTTGCGTCATTACATACTGTTGATGCAGTCATGCAGTTTTGTCTTATTTTTGGCAGCTGCAACTTTCCGGACTTGCTTAGCGATGGTCCAGTAAAGTGCTGAAACAATATTTATTGAGGGTAGTGATTGCTCTTCATTTATTGTGAAACATTTTCATTAAGTGTAGGCCCATCGAAGAAGATGACAGATAAGGCAGAGTTTTTGGAATGATGGATGGCAGTAGTCATAACAGTAATATTTAAAGAGCAGCAGGAACATAACTGCTCGGTCCGAAATTGTGTATGTAGTGACAATGTGGGGGAGGAAATTTGACAGAATAATTCCAAATCATAACCTCCTTATTTAACTGTCATATATTGAAGAATCATGCTGGAGTCCACATACTGTTGCAAATATTTGAAATGATGCATTGTTGCAATTAGGAAAGTTATGAAATAACTAAGATATGTGTCATGTTGTATTAATGTATCCACCCACAAATAAACTTATTTTCAGTGATATGAGTTATGCCACTGGAAATGACATTATGCTGACTCCTTTAGAATCTTACCTGTGCCCTTGCACATGCTTGTTTACAGGAATGGACCAATGACACAACAGAGACGACATCCAGGTCCCCTTTATGGAATTCTCTTTCCACATTTACAACCCCGATCCATCCTATTCATTAGAAATGCTTCTCGCTCTCTTTTGCACTGTTTGTGTGTACTTTATATAACTTCGTCAGTGTAGCCTCGGTTGCAGTGGTTACGGAGCATGACAGGAAGGGCCATTTCCTCAATTCCTGTTTCATGTGTGCAGTAAAACTGTAAAATTTTACAGGATACGATGTTTGTTTGATCCACTGAGCCAGTGAATCTAAAAATAAATTATTAAAACATCTGTATGTGTTTTGTGAATAATTTATTTTAAGCTTTTATTCTTTTATTCAAATACTTTTTGCAGCCTCTCTTGAGCTTCCCATTACATTACAGGATCTAGTTTTAACAGAAATCATGGAATTCAGTAGTAGCTAGTAAACTAAGGTGAGGATGTTTTGTCAAATTAAATACGTTTAAGTATCATCATCATAATAAAAAGAATTTTTAACTGTTAACAAAGCTTTGGACATTACATTTTTGCATTTGAATCCTATAGTAAAGTTTATTAACATGAAGTACTTACTGTTTGAAAGCCACAGAGCAGAAAGTGCTGTGCAAGTTAAAAAGAAACACGTCATCCACACACAAAACACATCATAAACACTGGAAAGCTTACAGTGTGAAACTATGGCATAAGCCACCTGCTGAAGGATGACCAGTCCTGTTGAAAAGCTCTCAGTCTTGCTTTGTTTTGAACTTGTAACCTGGAACTTGTAACCTGGAAGCAAATGACAAAAGTGAAATTCAGTTATCCCTGACCAATGGTAATTTGGTAATTTTGCACTGGAGAGAGTAGCATGCAACATTAACAGAGTGACATCAAAATTAGTTAAGCTCTGACCAGACCCAAAACCATTATTGTCTTCGCTCTTTTGTAATCTCTATTTATTTATTTATTTATTTACTTTCTGAAATGTTGCATTGTTTTTACCTGTTTATGTGGTTTTATGGTAGACAATAACAATAAAAAAGAAAGACTGTCATCAAATCAAATCAAATCAAATCAAATTTTATTTGTATAGCCCAAAATCACAATTTATACATTATTTCACTGGGCTTTGACAAACTGTACAGATGTGACATCCTCTGCCCTTAGACCCTCGAACCGGGTGAGGAAAACCTTAAAAAACCCTAAACAGGGAAAATAAGAAACCTCAGGAAGAACCACAGAGGAGGGATCCTTCTTCCTAGGACGGACAGACGTGCAATAAATGTCACTTGTACAGAACACAAAAACATGATAACAACAGTTCATTTAGAATGCATAAAACATCCATGAGTCCCAGAGTCTGTGGATTCTATAAATCCGGATGTATGGAAAGTCTAGTGATCCAGACGCAGGTGGACTCTGTTGGTCCAGGAGTCATTGTACTCCATGTAGCAAGATCTGAGTGTTGCTGAGTCCAAGAGTATGTAGAATCTGTAAATCCAGGGATATGTGAAGTGTAGTGGTCCAGAAGCAGGTGTAGTCTATTGACCCAGAAGCCATTGTGATCTGTGGGTCCCGATTTGCACTTGGAAATCCAGCCTAGGATCCAAGTCACAGGATCCAAGTCACAGGATCTCCTTTCCTAATGTGGCCAGGAGGCATCAGGCAGGACCACAGCAGCACCTCCCACCGCAACCTAGAAAAACCTGCAGGATGGTAAAGCACAACGACTCCGGGGAAGAAGTAAAGTTAGTGTAAGGATATGGACATTTACAGGAGCAGAGAAGGAGTCGGAGTCAGAGGGGGGAGAGAAGAAAGCTCAGTGAATCATGGAGTGTTCCCCCAGCAACCTAAGCCTATAGCAGCATAACTAAGGGCTAGATAGGCCAGCCTTAACTATAAGCTTTATCAAAAAGGAAGGTTTTAAGCCTACTCTTAAAATCAGAGAGTGTGTCTGCCTCCCGTACCAAGACTGGAAGATAGTTCCACAGGAGAGGAGCTTGATAGCTGAAAGCTCTGCCTCCCATTCTACTTTTGGAAATTCTTGGGATCACCAATAACCCTGCATCCTGGGAGCGTAAGGTTCTGGATGGGCGATAGGGTACTATGAGCTGTTCAAGATAAGATGGTGACTGACCATGAATAGCTTTGTAGGTGAGAACAAGGATTTTAAATTCTATTCTGAATTTAACTGGGAGCCAGTGCAGAGAAGCCAGTATGGGGGAAATATGGTCTCTGATATTAGTTCTAGTCAGTACACGCGCTGCTGCATTTTGGATTAACTGAAGAGTTTTTAAAATTTTGTTAGGGCAACCTGAAAATAAAGAATTACAGTAGTCCAGCCTGGAAGTAACAAACGCATGAACTAGTTTTTCTGCATCTTGTTGAGACAGGATGTGCCGGATTTTAGCAATGTTACGGAGGTGAAAGAAGGCGGTCCTTGAAATCTGTTTAACATGTGATTTAAAAGACAGCTCCTGGTCAAAGATAACACCCAGGTTTCTGACAGTGGTGCTGGAGGCCAAGGCAATGCCATCCAGATTAACTATGTTGCTGGATAATGAGTCTCTAATGTGTTTGGGGCCCAGCACAATGACTTCAGTTTTGTCAGAGTTTAACATTAAAAAGTTATGAAACATCCAGTTTTTAATGTCCTTAAGACATGACTGTAGATTAGCTAACTGATGGGTTTCATCTGGCTTCATTGATAAGTATAGTTGTGTGTCATCTGCATAACAGTGAAAATGTATGGAGTGCTTTCTAATAATTTTACCTACAGGAAGCATATATAGAGTAAATAGTAATGGTCCAAGCACAGAACCTTGTGGGACTCCATGACTAACCTTGTCATATCTTGATGATTCATCATTAACATGAACAAAATTATATCTATCAGATAGGTAGGACTTAAACCATCTTAGAGCAGATCCTTTAATGCCAATTTGGTGTTCCATCCTCTGTAGTAAGATGTGATGATCGATAGTGTCAAAAGCTGCACTAAGATCTAATAAGACTAGTATAGAGATAAGTCCTGCATCAGATGCAGTGAGGAGGTCATTTGTAACTTTTACCAATGCCGTTTCTGTGCTGTGATGCTTTCTAAAACCTGACTGAAACTCTTCAAATAGACTATTATACTGAAGAAAGCCACATAGTTGTTTCGCTACTGCTTTCTCTAGAATCTTTGAAAGAAAGGGGAGGTTGGATATTGGTCTATAGTTGGCTAAAACTTCTGGGTCTAGGGTAGGTTTTTTTAGGAGCGGTTTAATTACAGCTACTTTAAATGACTGGGGCACATAACCTGTTACAAGGGATAGATTGATAATGTTTAGTAGTGGATTTCTAATTAGGGGTAAAACCTCTTTGAGCAACCTAGTAGGTATGGGGTCTAGTATACAGGTTGATGATTTAGATGAAGATAATGTTGTCGTTAGTTCCTTAAGGTCAATTGGATGGAAGCTTTCCAAACACACATCAGGACTAATAACAGCCTCTATAATTCCTGTTGCTGAACTGGAATCTGTGGAGTGTAGGATATTTTCTCTGATAAGTCTAATTTTATTATTGAAGAAGTTCATAAAATCATTACAGGTGAGGGCTCTAGGAATGCATGGTTCAATAGAATGATGGCTCTCAGTCAGCCTGGCTACAGTGCTGAAAAGGATCCTGGGCTTATTCTTGTTTTCTTCTATCAACGCTGAATAGTAGTCTTTTCTTGCTCGGCGAAGGGCCTTCCTGTATACTTTAAGGCTATCCTGCCAGGCCATGTGTGGCTCTTCCAGTTTAGTGGAACGCCATTTCTTTTCAAGTTTATGAGTTTTCTGTTTTAACTTGCGAGTGTTAAGATTATACCACGGAGCTAGTCTCTTTACTGGTTTTGTTTTCTTTTTAACTGGGGCAATGGAATCGAGTGAAGCACGTAGAGAGCCGGCAGTGAAATCGGCAAGGTGATCAAGCTGGGAGGGGCTAAATTTAAGATATGACTCCTCTGTTATTTTGGGATATGGCACTGAAATTAATGCAGAGGGAATAATTTCTTTAAAATTTTCAACAGTGTCCTCAGATATGCATCTGCTATAATAACTAGTGACTCTTGGTTTATAGTTGATGAGCAGAAATTCAAATGTTAGAAGATAATGATCTGATAAAAGCAGATTTTGCGCAGAGACATTTAAATGCTCAATTTCAATGCCATATGTCAGAACAAGATCAAGGGTGTGATTAAAAGTGTGTGTTGATTCTTGTACACACTGACAGAAGCCGAATGAATCTAATAGTGAGAGAAATGCCGTACCAAGGCTGTCGTTTTCAATGTCTACATGGATATTAAAGTCACCTACAATAATAACTTTATGTGTTTTGAGGACCAGAGCTGAGAGAAACTCTGAAAATTCAGATAAGAATTCAGTGTAGGGTCCAGGTGCTCGATACACTATAACAAACATAATTGGAGTTTTCATGGTTGGATCGGAAATGCTAAGAATGAGATTTTCAAATGAACTAAATTTTTGTTTGGGCTTAGGGTTTATTAATAGGGCAGAATTGAAAATGGCTGCAACTCCACCACCTCTGCCAGTGTCTCTGGGAATGTGTGTGTTAATGTGACTGGGAGGAGTGGATTTATTAAGACTTACATATTCGTCTTGGCACAGCCAAGTTTCAGTAAGGCAGAATAAATCAATATTGTTATCTGATATAAGCTCATTTATTAATACACCTTTAGATGATAGGGATCTGATATTCAAGAGTCCACATTTAAGTCTCTTTACTTTGTAAACTGCCTCATTAGTGGTGTTGATTTTTATTAAGTTCCTATGTGAACCCTTGATATTTGACTTAGTGAATTTAGTGAATTTATGTGGATGGGGGACAGACACAGTCTCTATGGGGTTGTAGGTGGATGACTCTAAAGGAAACGCAGAGAAGCGTGTAAGACTGCAACTCTGCTTCCTGGCCTCAACTCTGAATTGTCAATTTGGCTGACTAATAAATCTGGCCATAATTCTAGAAATGAGAGCAGCTCCTTCCCAAGTAGGATGGATGCCGTCTCTCCTAATTAGACCAGGTCTTCCCCAGAAAGTTTGCCAATTATCAATGAAACCGACGTCGTTTGCTGGACTTTGGACTTTAGGAAGAAACAGAAAGTCAGCTGTATTAGCACTGAGTTTTATTACATTTTACTGGCTTCTGTAACAACTCAGGGCTTTACCGTCTGTAGCAGACAGACAAAATATGTACAGTAATTTCTTTTTCATACACCCTGACCAAACCGAAACAGTTTTTTAGTAAGAGGCAGAATAATGGAAAGAAGCAATGTGAGTGAGTTCAGCATCCTGATCAGTTCAAGTGACCTCCCAGGTATGTCACTGTGTGTGTGTGCCTAGGTGACACGCTCGATTATGAGCCCAGTCTATATAAAGTGACATTCACTGTCTTGAAGCTTATACAATAATTGCCTTTTAATGCCAGGCCATGAGATGTTTGGCAGGTATTGGATGAAGGAGTGTGTAAAGTGTGGGGGTGTTAGTATTTCATCTACACCTGAAAAGCTGTGACAGCCAATTCGTTCAAAATTGAATTTCATCCTATGCAGTGCACTTTATTAATTTAGTATGTCATTGCTAAAATGAAGATTTATGTTCGCGAGCAAATCATCTTCAGTAGATTTGTCGATGAAAGAAAAACACTTTAGCTTTGTCCATTTTTCTGATCATTTCAGACTCATCAGCTCAAGGCCATTTTGTCAGTGGCTAACAGGAACACTTGTGATATAACTCAGACAGTCTTGTAAAATAATTTGGATTTCAAGGGCAAAGGCCGATGTGAACTGTTGAGTGCAATAAAAAGCATGAAATGTGGGCACAGTCTTTAAAAGTACTTTTGTGTTTGCATTTTAAAAGACTGCCAAGCTGAAAGGCTCTTCGAAGCATTCAGATGAAAGCTATGCCGCACATTTATTAAATGTTTCTTAAATAATTTTATGAAATTGTCTGATAAATTGAGCTTGATTTTTTAAAACATAGGACACGATGGCGATTATCACCAGCGAGTTAAAGACTATCGACACTAAACCGATGAGAGATTGTAAACTGCTGGCAGCCGCTTTACTTGCAGATGTTTTCGACCGCTAGGGGACATATCATCAGTTGTATACTGTAACTTAGTGTCATTCAGTGTTTCAACCTTTTAAAGAAAAGACATCCGCTGCTGAGGCAGGCCCACCACAGGTCAAACCTGGGTGTGCTTTCCTAATATTTTCTAGTCCAGTAGCCAATGGCTGTAATGTTCTGAAGTCCCTGAAGCTTCTTTAATGGTACAGAAAAGTGATTGCCCGCAAATTCCCAGTTGTTTGAGCAACTTGATGGTAGTTCAGTGCCATAAAGCCACTCTAGTCAACTTCTACTGTGGTAGTGTAATGTTCCCCAGCCTTGCTGTTCTACCTCCGACGTCATTTCTGGATACCAAAGCCTTTTCCTCTAATTCAGTTCATCACCATCATCCTCCCAGGGAACTGTCAATGCTGTTGTAAAGTAAGCGATGTGCAGGCTATTGGACTACAGTACCAGGTCTGATCTGTCTTACATTAACCAGCATTTTACCATCTTGGGCTCCCTCCATCTCTGTCCCTGCTCCTCTTTTCTGACAAATGCTGTCCTTGAAATTGCACTTGATGTTTTAGGTGTCAAGGCATTGATAACATTTCTCTTGGTATCAGTTGTTGCTGCCAGGTATGTTAATGCTTGGGTTTATTTCCTTGCTATGGAAGAGACTCTTACAGCCAATGAGGATGTATTTGGAGGTAACAGGAGGTGAGCTAAGCAGGTAGAATGGATGGATTTTAATTAAGCCAGGAGATTTAGTCAGGGAAGCACATAATTGGAGGGTCTAAGCACAGAATTGATTCTGTTTGCCCGTATCTCCAACAAGTCCTTACAGTCTCTCATTCCATTCATTGTCTCTGTCTTGCAAGTGTGACAGCTTTAGCAGATTGCTCTGCCTTCTCCAGATGCTGGACATCCAGAACTATCAGCTTTCACCATCCTGAAGGTGTAGCCTTGCTCCACATGGGTCTATGATGACATAGACATAAACCTTTTTCTTGTTTGTGTGTCTGTTGCCCTTTGACCTGCATCTTTTGGTGCCAAACCTGTTTCTAAGGATGGTCATGGAGCCCATAGAGTTTTTAAGCGACCAGCTGTCATCTCATTTTGGCACATTATAGCACTTTTCTAAACCTTTACTCAGTTAAAGCATGAAACATCACTGAATATGTAATTTAATTTGGTGTGGCACTGTCTTAATGAAACCTGGTTAAATAATGGAAGTCTGTCCAGATGTGATCCATATGTGTTAAGCCAAATGACTACTACACCAAGGTACAGTAAATGATGATGAATATTGCAACCACCTGTAGCCCTATGGAAAATTAGGCCTAGATATTAAAAGTTCCTTGATTCATAAATAGGAATTAAAAGTTAATTGATTCATAAATTGGAATTAATAAATAGTATAAATAGAATAAATAGGATTTAAAAGGTTAAAAACTATGCAGAGGTTTGATGTTGTATATGGTACAATAGCCATTGGATTTCATGGTTAAGTTCATGTATTGAAATATTTACATGATGTAAATATGCATTTTGTGATGTTTTATTTTGAATATTGTGAGAAGAAATCCAAATGTAAAGTGTTTTAAAGTGTGTAAAGTGCATTTTGGTTATTTTCATGAGCCAATGAAAAGTGAATTGAAGGTCAGGTGTGAGGGGAGAGTGAAGGAGGATAGAGAGAGAAAATGCTAGGAATGGTTGCTGTGCGTTTGTTTTTTGAAACGTTACCAGTGGAAATACGTAGTCCACATATCTCCAAAGTGTTTGAAGAGTAATAACGTGAGTACACAACCAGTGAACTATGAGAGTTGTTATATTAGACGGACGGACTGTTTTACAATTTATTCCGAAGAGGAGTTCAACGTTCGGGCGGTCCGCCATCTTGCCTAGCTTAGCTCTACAGTGAGATAACTAGCTGTACTGGATTGCTTTTGCACTGTGTGTTCGCCAACCCGGAGAGCTCGTCAAGTCTGCGTAAACCAGAGCAGACAGTAACACGATATTCTTGCGATTCCAACCAATTTAACACTTTCCGGAGAGGAGCTTTGCGCGCGCTGCTTGTTCCAGGAACTGTGAGTGTTTTTTGTCTTTTAGGAGCCGCCATTTTGGTGCGCTACACCGCACACAAGCTACGCGTCAGGCCTGCAACAACTCCTTGACTTGGGGTATTATTTTTATTTATACTGCCGGCAATAGGGTATTTCATTTCATTGAGGCTTAGAGCCCTGTGTTTGTATTTTTTGATAGGCTACGTGAATGTGCACTTGCAAGCTATTTTAAGATGGAAAGAAAATTGAATTGCGCTTATGATTTACAAAAGGAACTTTCTGATTGTGTACATAAGTAAATAGCTCATGTAATTTACAAAGATTTCATTGCCTGTGAATGGTTATTTGCCTTTAGCTTGAGAACATAGAGCTATAGTTTTTCCTTAAAGAGTAAGCCTTGTAGTCACCTACCCCATACGTTAAAATACTTAAAGTAAAGTTTAAAGCTAATCATTCAAAAGTGAGTAATTGCTTATTAGGCATAACAGCCTTGTTACATAGTAATTATTACACACAGTTAAAAGACAAAGTAAACACACACTAATAGTTAGAGATAACACTTTATTTAAAGAACTCAGGCTAGCTACCCCTATTAATTGCCCGGACAGCAAGGGGGTGCTACACACCTATAGCACAACTTACAAAGCTTTGTTAATGAATCTAATTGTTTTCCATTTTTAAGTTTTGAATAGCCTTTTTGTTAGAACTCATATAAAGTCATTTAATATGATTTTTTTCAATACAAAAATATTGTGGAAATTTTGTAGTTTAAGATTCTTACCTTGATTTCTAGGAAAAAGTCTAACAAAAGAACTTAAATGAAAGAAATAATCCCCCCAATCAAGTTTTGGCCAACTTTTTTAAGAAAAAGTAATAAATTGAACAATATGCATGATACTCTATGTTTAGAAATGGAGATGTGTGTTTGAAATGTTAGATAGGACATCTCCTACTCTTTAAACAAGAACTTAGACTCAATTAAATTTGCTGTCATGGGTTCATGTTGATTCTCCGTGACTCAGCGGTGCCATTTTATTCCCCCTCCTCTCCAGCATCAAAGCAGCAACACCCACACAAAGTATTGTGATGCGCAAAAGGCTTTATTTATTCCTTATATATATATATATAAAGAAATCAAAAGATAAATCTCTGGATGTCTTTAATTTTATTTGTTGACACTTCACATAGGGACTGGAGACCATCTCCATAGCATCAGACATGCTGTAGTGACTGTAAAAAGACAGATATTAAAATTAAATGATTAGATAGACAGTGCATAGGATACATACATGTATAGTAATTACATACGGAAACAATGTTCCTTTGATGTAAAAGTTGCAATACCACAGTGAATTCACTTAAATTTAAGTGTCACGTTGGTTTTGAAGCTTCAATTAGGTTAATTTGAACAATTTGCAACAATAGCATATTTTAAAAGGTGCAAAGTGGTAGTAAAGTGTGCGACAAAATGTAACGTGGTCAAAATTTTTATTTTTGGGATTTTTAATTCAAACAAACATTTCCTGGAAAACTTTATGTAATTTGCTACTAATTACAAAAGGGAAAGAAAAAAGCACTTGGTTAATGCCACTGAATCTATTCTAATTAATTCTTAAGTTATCATATAGAGTCTTCATCGGTGCACAAGGCAACTGATCCTGCAAAGAAGTGAAATATCAACAGGTAATAATACATGTCAATGTAAAGCTTTTCCATAATATGTGATGGATGAATAAATATTTACTTGGGTAAAATTGGAGCTTTTAAAATTAAGAAGCAAAAATTACATAAAATTGCAGATTTCAAGTATGTACAAATCAAATCAATAATAATATTAGTCTACATCTATGTGATACTTGTTGCTCTTGCCTGCTCTCTGAGAATTACATGTTTTTACCAGCTGTTTTTACTCACCTCAAGCTCCTCTGCTTTTAGGAACACCTGTTCACCCGCAATGCAAGCTACCACTTGCTCTGGACCCGCTCCATCAGAGACACATCAATTCCTCACTTACTCACAATAAAACCCTCTGCACCAAAGTCTGTGTCTTGCATTTGCGTCCTTCTGCTCCCTAACAATATGACACGCTAAGATAGAATTTTAAGCTAAAGCTTATCGTTTTCACCCTTTTTTGCATTTTTTTCAAGTGCCGTGACTTTTATATAGATTGCAGTGACATGACAACTATTGTACAATCAAAGCTGCATTTATTTCTTTTTCATTCCAAGTAAAAGAGAAGTTTGGCATTCCCACTTAGACAAACATACGTGATGGATGAAACTGGAACAGATGTTGATGAAGATGTCGTCAGTCAAAACCTGAATGAAAAATCCGAAATCCTGTGGACCATCATGGATGCTGGTACAGTTTCTGGTGAATTGAGTTTACAATGCCAAGTTAGAGAAATAATATGTGCCCATAGTTATTGATTTTCCATCGCACGCACAAAAACGTTCTCATCTATAGGTGGTTGTCAATAAGCCTATTTTTATGGAAGTTTTAGATTTGTGCATAAAAAAAACAAATGTAAAAATAATCTGAAATATTGATAAAAAGTTAATACACTGAAGGGAGGTTGAAAAATTGATTTTAAAGAAAACGGTAAGTGCAATCCCAAAAAAATGAAGCATCATGGATGGCTTTCATCGTGCTTATATATATCAGAGATCCTGGAGGATTTGATTTGCAGAGACACTGCGGGAAGGTCCTTAATCAAAACTGTTTAATCAGAACAAAGGTAGATACCAGGAGATCAGACGAACTAGCAAAGATACAAATCCAAAAAAGGAAACCGCAGAAAACGAATGACGAAACAACATTATGCAAAGGGGGAACTCACGGGAAATACATTGCTGGACCACTCACAGAAAACTGGACAGACAATCTGGCACAGGAGGGATCAGCACATGGCTTGAATACACAAGGAACGGGTAGACAATTGGGTGCAGCTGAAACATATTTGTCAGGGTCTGGGTTTTGCTGTAGTTTTTTGTTTTGGGTTTTCTTGTTTGTTTTTGTTTCCTGTGTCCTCCTTCCACTCCCCCCCCCACCCTTGTGGTGTTTTCAGTGTGTGTGGCAGGAGGTGTGACTGACCAACTTTCCACCTTCCCTGGTCTACAGTGGAGGCACACCTGGTTCTCATTGTCCGTAATCAACCACTCCATAAAACCCTGGCCATCACTCCACTGGATAATTCCGATCTGCTGGTGTGTGCCTCACTGTGTGTTTTTGTTGCCAGTGTGTAAGCTGCCACACCCTCGCTCTTCGCCAGCCTCCTCGTGGTCAGACGACTCCCGTCTCATCCACCGAGTGTCTGGAGAGCTGGCCCCTTTTTGTATACACCTTATTCTGCTGAACTTCCACGGTTCACTAAACCTCTGAAACTGTTTGCCTGTGTCAGGCTCCGCTATAGTTGGTCCACATTTACTGAACATAACATTAAGGACTAGGGTGGGGACACAATCACACAGGGGGGAAGAAAACTTGACATGGGACTAAGACACAAAATTATTTCAAAATAGTAAAGGAGAAAAATTCTTAAAGAATATGTAATGACATCAGAGAAAGAAGACAGAACACCCAGCGATCTCATCAACATGGTTGTTTCTGATATGGTGGAAAAGTATGGGTAAATAAATTGTTGTGATAAGTGCAGAGTATATTAATAGTATTTAAATTGAATTACAAGGAGCCTGAAGGTTCCCACCCTTAGTTTTTGGTCAATCATCAGAAGTCAGCCCTTATCACAATTCAAGATATCAAGAAACGACAAAATACTTAACAGTATATGGATGTCTTCTCAGAAACAGGAGTTTATCAAGCACATCTGTGGAAATGCAAGATTTACTTTGCATTGTTTTTTTTTTAATTTACGAGTATAGATAACTCATCTTTTAACTAAAATTATGCCTCAAACTTGTAGCAATAACAGTGTTTTTTACCTTCACAGGTGGGCTTCACATGTGTACAAACACATTATGCAATGGGGATAGTCACACTGTTTCCTATTCTACAAGGTCGCTACTCCAAAAAAGGTTATGTGAATATATATTGTGAAGTAAGGTGTTTTCGCATACATGCATTTAATAGTAATCAAATCTTTTGCTGTTTCATAGGAGTAATATAGCCAAGCCTGTTTTTAAAAAACAAACAAACCCAAACCAAAACAACATTGCTAGTTGTGCAAGCAGCCAGGAGTCAATTAACAGTCTTGATACTAACAAGCCAACAAGCCATAGTGTGATAGTGTGGATCACATTTTGTCTGTCACTGTTTGTCTGTTCTGTAAAGTTCTGGTATTGGAAATCTAACACACCTCTAAATTATATAAATTCATGCTAAGACTGATCTTTTTGCATTTCTAACTTCGTTGATATTTTCTTTAGGAATACTTTTTTTTGATGCAGCCACGAGGGCTACATTGTCTGGAAGCTTCAAAAAACAGTGAGAACTCAGATGTGGCAGTAGCAGTGTAATTAGGAGGAACAGCTCTCACACATCAGACAACGCTGGACCAGAGTTGGAGAGAGAAGTGGCTCAAGAGCAGCAGTTGGGAGGAAGACCAATGTTCCAAGGCAATATCTCTACTGAAACACAGCATGGTGTAACAGTTTTTGAGGTCGTGTAGCTGGTTGATCCAGAAAAAAAACGTACTTCCACACATGTGATGGGTATCTTACAAAGTCATTTTAATAAAATGCACCTAGACGCTACAAGCCCGGTTGTACGGCACTGCCTTCCATACATGGAAAAAGCAGGCTACACGCACTAAAACGTTACTAGGTTGTTGAGCGTAAAAAAAGGAAAAAGATGAGGGTAGTCCATTAAAGACATCCACTCAGGAACCATGTGCGCTGCTAAACTTTCCGACTGCGGACAGGTTGATGACATCACGTCCAAGCGACGCATGTCCCTTACAGGTCCAGTCCGACTGTTACATATCCCCCCCTGGTGAGACAAAGGCTGTCCACAGCCGAACGCTACAGAGAAACAAACCTTACTTAAAATACCCTCATACATGAGTAAGCATTTAAGCCGTCAGGACCAAGGTGAGCGACACACAGAGAAACTGGCATACATGACAGTACCACGGACAGTGAAAGGCCCTAGGAACATCCTCACAAAACAAAACAAAAATAAACATTGACACAAAATAAAATAAGAGACCCCTTTTTACATTTTTTTCTCTCCAATAAGAACACAAGTATTCAAACCCTTTGTAAGCTTCAATGAAAGAAACATATACATAATTAAATTTCCTCTTTAAGTATTCATTCATTTATGTTTTATATGAAAATGTACCACTACTTCGCTGACTAAAAGAATATAGAACTCAAGTAATGCAAAACATTCACTTCAAAAAAAAAAAAAGTAGTATGGTAAGGATTGGTCCATTTATTATCCGACCACCCTGAGGTGACTCTGGGGGCCCGTCTAGGTCTCAGGTTATAACCGTCAGAAAAGCCAGGGATAGAGGCGGGCAAAGGTGAGCCAGTGGCATGAGGCACGTCATCAATCTCTCGTACAGAGACCTGAGCCGAGTCAATGAGGTCAAAACCAGTGTCATGGACCTGGTTATCAGCAAGGTCATCACTTAAGACTCCTGCAGCATCAGCTGTGAAAAAACCAGGAAGACCTAAGTCAGAGTTCTCAAAGTCAAAAGACAGGCCCTCTTCCAATGTTTCAGGACGTTGGGTTTCAGGTGTCACGGGCCTTTTCTGTCCACCTGATGAAGCTATGGCCCAATTATGAAATGGCTGCAGGTGCACAACATGGAAAACACCAGCGTCCTGCCCTGTGTTACCGTCAGTAAGACAGTAGTTAACAGCAAAGAGTCTTTGGGAGACGCGATATGGACCAGCGTAGAGGGGCCGGTTTGGCTTTAAAATTAACTTGTGCATCCGAAAGAGGGTGAGTTCTCACCCGGACAAGATCCCCAATATTATAGGAGACTTGACGTCTAAGGTCATAGTGATGCTTCTGACGAGCATGACTCTCCGAAAGCACAGCCTGTGCGTGATCATGCGCTTCCTGAAGTGAAGCTCTAAAAAATTCAGGGTAGGGAACACCCAGATCATCCACACCAGCGCACGAGGGCTGGGTGATCAGATCAAGCGGGGTCTCCAACTCCCGTCCATACAACATCATAGAAGGACTCAGACCTGTGCTCTCGTGAGGTGCAGTACGCAGGGTGAAACAGATCTGAGGGATGAATTTGTCCCAGGACGTGTGTTTATCCCCCACATATGCACTAATGGCCGTTTTGAGAGTGCGATTGACACGCTCAGTTGCATTCTGTTTGAGGATGATACGCTGTCGTGTGCCTGTGTTCAGTCCCAAGCACTGACACAATGTGCTTAAAGAGATCACCCACGAACGGGGTCCCCCTGTCGGATAAGAGGTACGATGGAGCACCGTGACGGGCAAAGACATCACTAATAAACTTATTAGCAGCAACCTGAGCTGTCGCTTCTCTCACCGCACTCACTTCAATCCATTTCGAGAAGTAATCCACAAACACAAGAATGTAGGCATTTCCATTAGGCTTGCGAGGCAGCGGGCCGACATAGTCCACCCCCGCGTACACCATGAGACCTGCTGGCTTTCTTTGACTAGGTTTAGTGACCTGGCACACAGCACAGGAGATCACATAGTTCCTGACATCGGCCAAAAGAACCGGAGTCGTAAGCGTGCCAGCGTCTTTGTGATGCCCAAGTGTCCAGCCGTGGGTTGATCATGATAATATTTCAGCAAACATCCACGAACAGCACTGGGGGCATAAAGCTTTAACCCTTGCAGTGGATGCAGACCACACTTCGTTTTGGGGTCATGAAAGTAGAGGAGACTTCCGTGCACAGCATACTGCGAGGAGTCACAATGCTCATCCTGGCACCCACTCTCCAACTGTCTGAGCAACACGCCTGTCACTGCATCCTCCAGCTGCAGCTGTCGCACCTGAGGACGGTTTTCCAGCACAACTGGAGGGAGCGTGTGGAGATCCAGACCCCCTATTACTGTGTAGTCAGGTAAGAGATCTACGGGAGAGTCTACAGTAGGGAGAGGATTACGAGACAAAGCATCAGGCACCTTGTTGCGTTCACCCGGCCAATGGACCACACTGAAGTCAAAGTCCTGAAGACGAAGAGACCACCTAGCAAACCTGCCAGAAGGGTTAGGACGTGACATCAGCCAACGAAGGCTACTGTGGTCAGTAAACACAGTCACATGAAGGCCCTCAAACGTAAGGCCTGAAATGCTCCAAAGCCCATATAAAGGCCAGACACTCCTTTTCTGGGGTTGAATATGGCTTCTCAGACGTGTGCAGAGCACGACTAGCATATGCCACCGCAACATCCCAGTCTGCATCATTCCTCTGCATTAATGCTGCTCCAACGCCCACGTCACATGCATCAGTACGGATGAAGAAACTATGTGAAAAGTCCGGGAAACTCAGGACAGGTGCGGTGGTTATGAAGCCTTTCAAGAGATCCATGGCTTCCTGGCATTTACCGTCCCAGCTGAATGAGGTGTCTTTCTTCGTAAGGGCGAAAAGTGGCTCAGCATGTTTGGCATAATCATGCACAAAGCGACAGTAATAACCCGTCAGGCCAAGAAACTGGCGCACTTGTTTCACAGACGATGGCACCATAAATTCCGCCACAGCCCTCACTTTATCTGGGTCTGGATATAAACCAGAAGGAGTGACTCTGTAGCCAAGGAAGGTCAGCTCTGCAAGGCAGAACTGACACTTGCTCAGTGTCAAGGAGAGGCCGGCTGATTTTAGCCTGGCAAGAACTTCCTCCAGGTCCGTGAGATGTTGCTCAAAGGTGGGCGAGGCTATGACAATGTCGTCAAGGTAGACTGCACAGGACTTGTATATTAAACCAGCCAAGACTGAGTTCATAAGCCTCTGAAATGTGGCCGGCGCATTGCATAGACCGAAAGGGAGGACTTTGAACTGGAACAAGCCACAATGCGAGACAATGGCCGTTTTCGGCTTAGACTCCTCGGCCACAGCCACCTGCCAATAACCCCTAGCAAGGTCCAGGGTGGTGAGAAATTTTCCTCTACAAAGGAAATCAAGACACTCATCAACCCGCGGTAGGGGGTAAGAGTCCTTCACCATCACTTGATTAAGACCACGGAAGTCCACGCAGAGCCGTGGATCACGATCGGGCCTATTGACCACAGGGCCGGCCCAAGGACGCGATGCTGGCTCGATGATACCGTCACGCAACATCTGTTGCACCTGTTCGTCAATAATTTTTTTCTTAGCAGGAGAGGCGCGGTAAGGAGGGAGGTTAATAGGCCTTGCATCTTTAGTGACAATAACATGCTCCGTTAAGGATATATGGCCAAGGTGACCGTCCAACAGAACACCATAACCCTCAAGCAGCTCTAACAGCTCAGCCTTCTCATTGCTTCCCAAATTGGCCTGCTCAACCTTCTCAAGAAGAGTTGGTGCCGAGGCATCAAGAAGTGTCATGGTGTCGCCCACCGGGTAATGTCCATCCAGACCATCCTCATCAAGCTCATCGGGGTATGGTAAGTCGTCACCCATGAGCACCGTTCTGGTAGGTACATGGATGGTGAATGAGGCACGCTTCATAAAGTCCATGCCCAAACGGAGAAGAGAGTTCCTGGATAACAGCAAACCGCTGATAGAAAAGCTTGCCCATGAATCCAATATTCAAACAAGTCCCCGAAGGGTTACAGGGTGTATTGCTTGCGAGCCGGAGAAGGGGGCCGGACCAAGTGTTAGTCAAAAATTGGTTTTGTGAATAACCAGGAACCAAGATTGCTCTTACAGCTGACAACGCTGCACCCGTGTCAAGCGTAGCATCTACTGCCTCCCCCTTAAGGTTCACCTTAACCTTAAATGGTATGCACCAAGATGACTCGGATGATTCATCTTCCACATGACCAAAAGCAGAATGATCAGGTGGGGCAGAAGAGACTAAGAGAGGCGGAGTCAGTGCCTGGGGGGAGGGTTACCTCTGCGAAAAGGTCCTCCCCCCCTGGTCGTTTTCCTGCCTCCTCGCCTTCACCCCCAGCTCCCGTAGCATCAGATTCGGGAGCATGACCAGAGGGTGGGGCTTGTGACGACATAACAGCCGAGCCAGGCGGACGTAAGGCCCTTCGAGGGGCTGTGGAGCAGTTTGGGCAGGTGC
>KV751317.1:23155326-23192616 GCA_001698575.1 Mola mola | reverse complement strand
CCATATCTGGTTTATTCCTCACCTGAGAGTGAGGCACCTGTGGAGTATTAGGGCTGAGGACTGAATGGAGCTCATGTGCCCGCAGCATAAGGTCAACAGTGGATCTGATTGGAGTGCCATAGAAAGCGACTCTGTACTTTACTTCCGCATGTCTACAAATGAGCTCAACTTGCTCGTGCTCTGGCGGTGGGCTTCTCAGTTTCTTAAACTCAATAAGCATATGAGCTGCCAAAGTAGGGAGGGGCTCTTCAGGTCCCTGTATGCGGTCTAAGATACCTCTCCAAATACGCTCCTGGTTGTCGGCAGGTAAGAAGACCGTTGTAAACAGCTCACAAAAATCTATCCAAGATACAACATGTGTGCTAAGCACGTTGAACCATTTCCTTGGCTCTTTAGCAAGGAAGCGTGGCAACTCCCTAAGAATCTGAGCATCAGACAGGTCCAGGGAAGACCTATATACATTAACAAACTGCAACCAGTCTTCTGGACTAATCATGCCATCACCAGCGAACACATGGGGCTGTAATTTAGCTTGGTGTAATGCAGCTGCCAGGACCCTGGCTGTATTTCTCAGATCAACAGCATCGGACTGAAAGCGTGAGGTAGTATTTGCATCTAAATGACCAGGAGTCGCTATGTCAGACAACCTAGGTCTGCAAGAGGGGTCAGACACATATGGTGTAGAAGCAGCCGCTGGGACAGGATTTGTAGGCTGAGTAGGAGGAGATGTAGCACCTACCCTGTTGTTTAGGTCCCAGCGATCTAAGATGTTCCTATTCAGGTCAAGAGAATCATGCAGACACCGCTGAAGCATCTCCACTTCTGCCTGCAAACCCCTCAGTGTCCGTTCAAGGTCAGCAGTAGAATGCCCCAACGCAACTTGGGATGGAAGGGGCACAAAGTCAACGTCCGGATTGTCTAAATCAGGGTGGGTCGCCATGATAATCTTACAGTTTACAGATATCTTCTGGATTACTCTTTCCTTAACCAGTTCTCAAACGACATCAGAAGTTTCAGTACTTCACCTAATTCCAGTCACACCAGCATGTAGACATGGTGACGAAGATCCACAGCGGCAGAGTGTAGCAGGAAACAATCTGTCTTTTTCCTCGCAACGTGCAGTCAGCAGGTCCGGCGGTGGGGAAGAGTATGGATGATGGCGGTGCCACTCCCGCTGTTGGAGCTGCTCCCGTTCGCCTGACGCCTCCGCAAAATGGTCCAGACAGATGAAGCAGCGGTGAAAACCACCCCAGACAGGCCACTTGTACTACGGCTGGGAGAGAAGGTCCAGGGAATCTTGCAACAGTTTTTGAGGTCGTGTAGCTGGTTGATCCAGAAAAGGCACCCAAAAAAATGTACTTCCACACATGTGATGGGGATCTTACAAAGTAATTTTATAAAACGCACCTAGACGCTACAAGCCCGGTTGTACGGCACTGCCTTCCATACATGGAAAAAGCACGCTACACGCACTGAAACCATTACTAGGTTGTTGAGCGTAAAACAAGGAAAAAGATGAGGATAGTCCATTAAAGACATCTGCTCAGGAACCATGTGCGCTGCTAAACTCTCCGACTGCGCACAGGTTGATGACATCATGTCCAAGTGACGCATGTCCCTTAAAAGTCCTGGACTGTTACAACGGACAAAGAAACATAAAAATGAGAGCCACCTTCCAGCATAGACAAAAGTTGATCCACAATCCTGAGCTATGCAGTACAGTGTTTACAGTCAAGGTTTGTTGACACAAAATGTCTAGCAAATTCACATATGTTATCAACATAGCGCCTTGGGCAGCTGCCACGGTCTTTTGGTGTCTTCCACTATAAACGCCATTCATGCCATCCCCCGCGCTCTACTGGGACAATCTGATAATGCCCTGGTCCTTCTAATTCCTGCATACAGGCAGAAATTAAAACTCTCTAAACCTGTTGTGAGGACATCAAAGCTGTGGACCAGTGAAGCAGTGGAGGATCTTAAGGCATGTTTGGAGGACCACTACCAATAATCTGGACAAATACATGGAGGCCGTGACATCCTACATCAGTGTCTGTGAGGACAACTATATCCCTCACGCAACAGTGTGAGTTATAACAATGACAAACCCTGGTTCACAGCCAAAGTCAGACAGCTTAGGTTGGAGAAGGAGGAAGCGTTTGGGAGTGGTGACAGAGACAGATTTAAAGTTTCAAAGTAAATATTTAGCAAGGCAGTGAGAGAAACTAAATGGCAGTACTCTGCCAAACAGTTCTCAGCCAACGACTCTGCCTCTGTCTGAGAAGGATTTAGGTCCATCACAAACTCCAAGCCCAAATCCCCCCTCTCCATGAACGATCGGCGCCTGGCTTAAATGAGTATTACCGTCGATTTGAAAGACAATCGAACGGTCCTGATAACATCCCCCACACCGTCACTACTCATCAGCTACAGCCCCACAGATGATCAGGGTGCTCTCATTCATCTTCATCTTCCAACCTCAGAACCCCCCTCTCCCCGGTCCAAAACAACACCTCTCACCATCCTAGAGCAAGATTTTATCAGGCTCTTCAAGAGAGAATAACTCAGAAAAGCAGCTGGATCGGACTTTATTTCCCATCTGTTCTGAAACACTGTGCCGACCAGCTGTCTCCAGTGTTTATAGATATTTTCAACATTTCACTGGTGATATGACATGTGCCAGCCTGCATCAAGAATTCCACAATCATCCCTGTCCCAAAAAAGCCAAGGCCCAGTGGACTCAATGACTACAGACCTGTCACCTTGACCTCTGTTGTGATTAAGTCCTTTGAGCGTCTTGTGTGTTCACATCTCAGATCCATCACAGACCCTCTCCAGGACCCCCTGCAGTTTGTAGGGGGTCCTGGTGTAGTTACACAGCCGACACATCTGTAGATGACGCAGTCAACATAGCCCTCCACCTTATGTTTCAGCACTTGGACTGCCTAGGAACCCACGCCACGATCCTGATTGTGGACTTCAGCTCTGCCTTCAACTTAGTCATCCGGACTGTGCTAGAGGACAAGCTCTCCTGGCTGAACTGCCCGACACTACCTGCAGGTGGATCACAGACTTCCTCTTGGCTGGATATAGCCTATAGAATCCTGGTCCATCAGCACATGTTCCCCTCAGGGCTATGGCCTCTCCCCTCGCCCTTCTTCCTGTATACCAACAACTGTATATCTACTCATCAGTCCATCAAGCTCCTGAAGTTCACAGACGACACCACCCTCATCTGACTCATTTCTGGCTGGGGATGAGTCCAATTGACCATCTAGTGAGCTGGTGCAGCCAGAACAACGTAGAGCTCAACTCTCTGAAGACAGTGGAGATGGTTGTGGACTATAGAAAGAACTCAGTCCTACTCACCCCCATCCCTCTGCGCAGTTCCCCTGTCCACAATGTGGAGTCCTTCTGCTTCCTGGGCACCCTCTTCTCACAGGAACTCAAGTGGGAGCTAAACATCAGCTCCCTCATCATAAAAGTACAGCAGAGGATGTTCTTCCTGAGGCAGTTGAAGAAATCCAACCAGCCAGAGACAATGATCGTGCACTTCTACACAGCCAACATCAAGGTCACCCTGTCCTCCTCCATCACCATCTGGTAGGCTACAGCTGCTGCCAAAGACAAGGGCAGACTGCAGCGCATCATTCACTCCGCTGAGAAGGTGGTTGGCGCAGTCACATCTGTTTGTGTCACTACCCTCTGGCAGGAGGCTGCGGGCCATAAGGACCAGAACCTCAAGACACAAGAACAGCTTCTTCCCCTCTGCAGTCGGCCTCATTAACAAGGCCTGGGACCCCAACTGACACTGTCCCATCCCTTTTCTCCTTCCTGTCAGGGTCCTGTAGTGTTCGTGTGTCTGTTGTTAGGGTCAATCAGTGTTTCCTGTGTTATTTTGAAATTCTGTTGTCCTATTCCCCATGCCCTGTCAAGGCCTCTCCCTCAGGCGTGTGTGATTGCCTATTCTCCTAAAATGGTGTGTGCAAGATGGTGCCGTGCTAGCAGCATGTTGCAGCAGCTCCCGGTGAACCGTTCCCTAGTGTGTCTTTTGTGTTGTTTTTCTTCTTGCCTTTTGCACTACACGGTGTACCTGGAATACATCAAACTCCAGGTTGCGCCTCAACGTTTTTCACAGTTTTTTCCAGCACCATTATCAACATGGGGCCAGAGCCACATCCACAATACCGCCTGCATTATTTACAGTGACCCAGTTCGCTCAGCCCTGAAGGCGCAACAGGCATTAATTGATGCGTTCTGAATGGCTTATCTGAAATCCTGGAGGACCATTTGGCTCTGCTGGATGTGCTAGTGGATCTGGAGGCCGTGATCCATTTGGCCTCGAAGATAGATAAAAGACTCGCGGAACGTTAGAGACTCCGAAAACAGCAAGAGCTGATTACCTCCCACCACCCTGCTACAGGGACATCTCCCCTCTTTCCAGCTGCAAGTCGTCTCCCCGATCCAACCGGACAAAATGGAATATGCAAATGAGCCAGTAGAGAGGATGCAGATCGGCCGGACCCGTCTCACCCCCCTGGAGCGACAGTGGAGAGTGAAAGAAGGTAGAAGGTAGCTGACACTAACCTGATGGATTATCGAATCGCCAGAGCACTACTCCAAGGAACAACTCCCGCAACCCCTTTCGGCCTCAGCTCTAGACGGAAGGTTATTGTGTCGCGTCACTCACCAATCATCCCCAGTAACACTAAACTTCAATGACGGCCATCAAGAAAAGATCAACTTCCTCCTTTATCTATCTGCTCATCAGCCCCTCGTCCTGGGCCTCCCGTGGCTGATAGATCACAACCCCCACATAGACTGGACCACGGGAAGAGTTTTAGGTTGGGGAGACAACTGTCTGAATAACTGTTTACGAACAAGAACTCTCTGCAGGAGGACACAGCTGGGATCGCACACAGCTTGGATCTCCCTGGCGTTCCTTGGTGCTACTGGGACTTAAAACAGGCACTCAGCAAATCCCAAGCTTCTTAACTTCGTCCCCACAGACCTTATGACCGTGCCATAGACCTGCTTCCCAGGGCTCCCATCCCAAAGGGAAGACTATACTCCCTGTCCGCATCCGAGCACAAAGTTATGGAGTAATACATTCATCCCTGCAGTCAGGTATCATCTGACACTCCTCCTCTCCTGCAGGAGCTGGGTTATTTTTCATTGAAAAGAAAGATAAATCTCTCTGTCCATGCATCGACTACACCAAGTTAAATGACAACCATCAAGAACCGTTACCCTCTCCCCCTAATTTCCACAGCGTCGATTGCTTACAGGGAGCAAAGGTTTTCACCAAACTCGATCTGAGGAACGCATATCATTTAGTGAGGATAAGAGAGGGGGACGAGTGGAAAACCGCCTTTAACACTCCCCTTGGACACTACGAATATTTAGTAATGCCATTCGGCCTGACAAACACACCGGCGGTGTTCCAAAACTTTGTCAATGAAGTCTTGAGAGACCTCCTGAACCATGAAGTCTTTGTGTTCATGGATGATATCTTGATTTTTTCTCCTTACTTAAGCTCACACGTTTCCACTGTTAGAGAGGTTCGACGGAGACTATTGTCTCAGAAGTGTGAGTTCCACAGAGACTCAGTCTCTTTCCTAGGATATGTAATCACCGAAGGACAAATTAAGATGGACTAACAGAAGGTCCAGGCGGTGGTCGACTGGCCAACGCCTTCCTCGTGGAAGGAAGTACAAAGCTTTCTAGGATTTGCCAACTTCTATCGGAAGTTTATTAGAAACTTCAGCTCCGTCGCTACTCCCCTCCACGCTCTGACTTCCTCCAAGGCACGGTTTTCCTGGTCCCATTAGGCAGAAGCGGCGTTTTCACGACTAAAGAAGAGTTTTGTGTCCGCGCCGATACTATGCCTGCCGGAACAGACTAACCAGTTTGTCGTAGAGGTAGACGCCTCCGACACGGGAATAGGAGCTGTCCTCTCCCAACGTTCTGGTAAGGACAACAAGATTCATCCTCGTGCATATCTTTCATGCAAACTTTCTCCAGCAGAAAAGAACTATTCTATTGGAGATTGAGAGCTGTTGTCTGTGAAAGCGGCCTTGGAGGAGTGGAGACACTGGCTGGAGGGAGCTGAACAACCTTTTATGCGTTGGACAGACCATAAAAACTTGGAATACCTAAAAAACGCCAAAAGATTAAATTCTAGACAGGCCAGATGGGCCTTGTTCTTTTCTAGGTTTAATTTCAATCTCTGCTACTTACCAGGTTCTAAGAATACAAAACCAGACACGCTGTCTCGTCTACATTCCCCTGAATCAGACCCTGAGCCTCTTGCCCCCATTCTACCGGCGACCTGTTTTGTGGGAGCCATAAACTGGGAAGTTGAGGAGAAGGTTAAAAAGGTCCTACAGGGGGTGGAGACTCCGCCTGGCACCCCTCCTAACAGACTTTTTGTGCCCACAGAGTTATGCGGAATGGTGATTCATTGGGCACACACTGCTCTAATCTCCTGTTACCCTGGTGTGCGCAGAACTGTCTCCCAGTTGCAAGAATGCTTCTGGTGGCCGGACATGCGTAAGGAGGTGGTCGAATACGTCGCCACATGTTCTGTGTGTGCCCAGAACAAGACCTCCCATCAAAGCTACGTTGGACTTCTCCGGTCACTCCCGGTACCAATGCGCCCCTGGTCAGACATCTTGTCACCATCTCATCTCGTCACAGATTTCGTCACCGGCCTACCCCCTTCTGACGGCAACACAGTAATACTAACAGTCGTTGACCGATTTTCTAAAATGATAAAATTTATTCCTTTGACTAAGCTACCCTCCGCTAAAGAAACAGCAGAAGCCATGTTAAACCATGTCCTCCGCGTTCATGGGTTCCCAAGAAACATACTATCTGACCGGGGCCCGTAATTCATAGTGCAATTCTGGAAGGCCTTCTGTAAGCTGATTGGAGCAACAGTTAGCCTAACTTCTGGTTACCACCCAGAGACTAATGGTCAATCAGAACGTGTGAATCAGGATCTAGAGACCAGACTATGCTGCATCGTAATCAGGTACCCTTCAAGTTGGACCAAGCTGCTGTTGTGGGTGGAATATGCCCACAACACCCTCCCCTCCTTATCCACTTGGGTTCCATCCAAGGACATCATGGACCCCCAGCTCATATGAGTCTTTTTGAGAACCCACCCTCCGGGTTTTAGGCCGTCAGGTGTCGGCCATATTCCCTCTCCATAATGTGTCCCACCTGTGTTCAATTGTTTACCTCTCCCTCGTGTATTTAACCCCCGTATTCCCTTCCTCCTGTGCCAGATTGTCTTGTCTTTCTAGCGAGCAGTCCAGCGTATATTCTGTGTAAGTCTCCTTGTGTCCAATCTGTATTCTGTGTTACGATTACCGAGTTTGCCTAATCCTTATCTGTACCTCTGCATGATTTGAATCCCTGGTTTGACCTTTATTATTAAAACGACTGCCGATTCAGAAAGCTCCCTGAATGTCTCTGCATTATTGAATCCCCCAGACCTGGTACCTGAGAACTCAAAGAATAACATTCTCTACTGCTGAAAGCCTTAAAGAAACCCCAAACGAACAAGAGATTCTTTAGTGTTATTCATGAAGACGTTTCGCCTCTTATCCGAAAGGCTTCTTCAGTTCTGAGGGTCAGTGCAGGTAACCCAGGTATTTAACCCAGAGTGGGTGGAGGCAATCACCTAAAAATGAGGATGTGGTTAAAAGCAACCAGCATGGGTTGCGATCATCTGTCTAGGCATCATGTGAGTCGTTAAGGTCACATGAGCCCATGTGTGAATCACTCGAGAGTGTTTGCCCCTCACCCCTGGTTTCAAGCCTTTTGGATGAGAAGCGAAACACCTTCAAACAAGATAAGAAGTCCAGTTGTTTCTTACAAAACACTCCAAGATTACGATGACCTGGATGAATGAAAACCTTCACGGGCAACATTCAATATATTTTACTGTCATTACATATAAACTTAAATATTTCAAGCATTTTGTTATTTTAATTTTGATAATTATGGCCAACATCTTGAAAAGGGAGTTGGTAAATGGGTGGAAATGCTGCGCAAGCATTTACAGTAAAACCCCATGTTCTTCTCCTTTATTACTATTCTTCTGCTGTGTTTTTTTGCTAATTAACTAGTTCCAAATACTTTAACCAACCCTACAAAAAAAAAAAAAAAAAAAATCCTCATTAATTTATCAAAAAATTCCCAAATTTTGAACTTTTCACTGCTCCTTTAGTTCAGCATACTTTCAACTAAAGGTGTCATTTAAATGTTAAGAATTTTTTTTATCATTAAATTTAAATTTGGTTCTTTGAAATCTTAAACTGTTTGTTTTACTGACAACAGTTTCTGAGTTTCTGAATTCACTATTGGTGTGTATTGTGCTGGCATCCTGAGCTCTGGAATGAGGGATTTCATTGCTGTAGTGGCAGCTGACAAAGATTAAGACTAAAGATTTTGTCTTTAACTTGTCAGAAGTCCCACAAATTTCACTCTCCACACACCATATTACATAAAAATGTCGTCACATGTGTGTTGGTACTTTTAAAAAAAGAGGGCAAAATCCATAGCATCAGCCAATTTCTTCCCCATTTGCTCAAATTATATTTCAATAAGAAAAATCTGTAGAAGCAGACTGGTTTTTTTTCTCATTCCCATGGCCTCTCAAAGTGTTTAATTTTACCTACACAAGTTATACATCAGTCTGTTCAGGAACATCTTAGGACGCTCACCTTGCAGTCAGTTAAACAATACAAGTTATAAAGATCACGTTTCTGAGTCACTGACACAGACAGTTCTCTGTGTATGTTTTACAACAGAAAAAAAAATGACCATTTAGCATATCTTTAGGGCTGTGAAGATTGTCCAAAATGTTTTCACGAAGCACAGAGGTCCTTACACTACTGGCTTAAATAGATACAGGCAGTCTCACGTTGTTTTAAAGGGACAGCTCATGCCATAATCAAATATAGATACTTTTCCACCTACATCTAGCCCCTTTTAAAAAAATATATATTTTAATTGTTTTTAAGGATATTGTGTGTCGATATGTCTGTTTTTTTCCTACAATATAATGACTCTAGATTGTCCTTGGCCACAACCTGAAGGACAGTTTCTGATTTTCCATTTCATAATCACCATAACATATTCATAGTATTTCAGCTGATTTATGTTTCATTAAAATAAATTAAGTTATTCAGAGCAGCTTGAGCTTTTCAAAATTAATTAATATTCCCATCAGCAGCGTTGCAGTCTAGTGTCAGCTCTTCCACAGCCGCATTTGCAGTTTCTTCAGAAATTATATTCTCTAGTTATAAATGCATTTTGACCAAAGGTAACAGGAACTTTTAGTTACAGGGACTTTCCTCCTTTCCTTTGACAACAAATTTCACGCTTAACAGTTGCAGCCACATTTATTACAGCAGAAACTTTTCGGACTTATGACATAGTAGAGAAGAGAATATGCTGAACACAAAAATGTAATACTACACTTGTAGAGAGTAAAAACCACTGGCATAATGCACTAATTTTCTTTTGTGGCCAGGGAAATTTAACATGATCCCTACACTCATTAACATGGTGGTAGCCCTTACATCAGTGGGACTGGTGAGTTTCACTAGTATACATTTACCTGTCTAAATTAATGTTCACCCTGATTTTTCATTTAAAAGCTTTACAATTTTCTCTAAATTGGTGAATATCTAGTTATTCATTCATTCATTCATTTTCTACCGCTTATCTTGTTAGGGGTCGTGGTGGGGGCTGGAGCTGGAGTGAAGGCAGGGTCACCCTGGAAAGGTCACCAGTTCATCGCAGGGCTGACATATAGAGACAAACAACCATCCACACTCACATTCACACTTACGGGCAATTTAGAGTGACCAATTAACCTAACCCCCAGTCTGCATGTTTTTGGACTGTGGGAGGAAGCCGGAGTACCAGGAGAGAACCCACGCAGACACAGGGAGAACATGCAAACTCCACACAGAAATTCCCTGATCCGGGAATGAAACCCAGGACCTTCTTGCTGTGAGGCGACAGTGCTAACCACTGCACCACTGTGCCTCCTATCTAGTTATTAATTATTCAAATCATGTAGGGCACAGTGCTATGTGACATCATATTGCTTAACTTCTTGAAAGGAGCGGAGCAGTACAAGGCCAAGAAATTTGAAGAGGTAAAAAAACCATTTAGTAATAAATGATCACAAGGTAAGAGATTTGACCAGTCACAACATGAATTTTTAGACACTTGCAATAAATTGAATACAAGATGGACAAATAATGCCCTTTAAAGTTTTAAAGATTTATTTGTTAGCAAACAGATATTTCGCCCTGTTGTCTATATGGCGAATAAGTCCAACATTTACTCACCTTTTAGCTTTTAGTTCAGCTTCAACCAATAAAATAACAGTTTAATGACTAAAGCACAGGTATAATCTATATTTAGTGCTAAAAACACATCTCGGACATTAAAATCACCAGGTCTCTCTTACTGTTCCTGTCTTTAGGTATCAGACAGCCCGCTGGATTCCCTAAGCAATGGGTTTTACCGGTCACAGCTGTCACTCAGACATAATGAGACCATCATGAAGTCCAGTGACTCAGGGACATTTTCTATTGAACATTACAGCTAAATGGGCAGTAAGAGAACAAGTGGACAGAGGAAGGCAAATAGATTTTGGGTTGCTTCAAACATATTAATGTTTCAATTTTTAATCATTCAGGAACCTCTTTATAAAATACAATATCTAGTGCCAATTTCACATTTGAAAAGCCTAGAATTGTTGCAATGTTAACCTTAATAGCACTGCCACTGACAATAGATAATAATGAGGGTGTATGAGGGAGTTTGCATGGTGGCGGAAGATAAGCATTTTCTCAGTTACCTGTATTTTAATATACGTGTTTGATGTTTAATTTCTCTGAGGTTTGCTTGTGCCTTATATTGAGGAGCCACAAATTATTTAAAAAGGCTTTTGTGATGAAAACAAGACTGCTGATGTGACCTGTGTCACATTTATGTCTTCTGCATAAATGAAGCTCTCGGAGCAGATTAGTAACAGCAGATTTATTCCCCATCTGTGTTTGACAAAGGAAAATACAGGCAACGGGTCAGCTCTTGTGGACATACAGCTCATGCGCGGTCTGAGACAAATCCTCCGGTGCTTTGGGGATTACCCATAATCCTTCGTTACAGGTACACATTTATGACAGCAGGTGGCGTAGTCGTCACATTTTTAGCAGGATTTAACCTGAACCTATTTAACTATGTTACACTGACATGAACAGGTCTACTTGTTATCGTTTTTAATTGGTCTATTTTGGTTCCCATTCCAATAAAACTAGAACAATAGCAGGCTATTCCTAATGTATTGTATGTATGTATGTATGTATGCATTTATGTATGGTTATAAGGGGTGTACTGATTCACTAGGAGTCAACTGAAATTTGATTTGATAACATGATTCGTCCATTCAATTGAGATATTAAATGAGTTGTGATATGCATTTTAGCAGAAGGCACTGACGCTATATAGTGTGACTTCCCTTTAAGGCCTTTTCACATTGCAGTGTAGTAGCTCACTGCATCCTTCAAAGTAAAAAGCACAGCAAAGGCAAAATATTCGCCCATGGCAGAAAGACCAGGAAGCTGTTGCCAATGTCAACACTAAGGGGTGTCTCCAACTAGCACGTTTACATGGTGAATCTGATTATGCAAGTCTTGCCCACCATCAACTGATACTCGAGTCTCTTAATTATTTATTTGCTCATTGATTCACATTCTAATTTACTTTATTGACTTCCTTTTGTTTTCACTCAAATTAAAAGAGCTGAGGTACACAATTAAACAATTTATCCGTTTGTTTTACATCCTTTAATCACTCATTGTTTTAAAAGTCTTGTGGTGGTGACACCATATCACTCACTTTGAGGGTGAGTACTTTGCATTCACCATGTGCATCACTGTCTCTCTTTTGGGCTCTGTGTAACCTGGCTAAAGTGCACGCAATAACTCTTTAAAACCTTGGGCCGCAACAATTTTCACTGGCCTTATATCCATTGTGAGGAAATTAGCAATTTTGACTGTAGTTTTTCTTTTTCTCTTCTCTGAGTGGTGGTCTAAAATCAAATGTTTTCAATAAGGTAAGGGCAGCAGAAGGGAAATGTTGAAAGTAGCACTTACTGCACCGGGGTGTGAAAAGCGCATTATATAGGTAATAATAGAAATCTAAGAGTTGATGCTGTTTTGATGGCGGTGATTTATACATGCACACCGGGGAGATTAATTAAAAGCACATGAGTTATTTTCAATCATTTGCTAAACAATATTTTTGAGTACAGTGATAATTATCCCAAAAACGCTTCATATCATGATTTATCGGAGAAAGAAAACGTTTGATGTAAAATCGGTAACCCCCTCTAATGGAATGATCCATGTTTCATGACTGCATTTTGATGGTTCATTCTGAGATTGACTGTCAAATTAGGCTCCCTATATCGAATCACTGTATATATTTTTGAAAGATGTTTCATTTTCTCATTTACAAATAAAAAGGAAATGTGTATTGTATTGCAGTTTGTAAAGATTATAACCTTCCTAACAAGTAAAAGGGATTCTTTAACTTAATAAGGAAAAAACAAGATAAATGACAGTATTGTAACTTTTTACCTGAGAAATAACATAGATTACAAACATTTTTTCCATTTATATTGTGTTTCGCTTTTGTCTGCTTATCTGGGTCCTTGTTTAAGGGGCAGCAGTTTGAGCAGGAAAAAATACAGACCATCCTCTCCCCAGCCACATCTACAAACACCTTCAGGGGGTAAATAGAGCCAGATGAGAGATACAAACTCTCCAGCATGTCCTGCGTTTGCCCTGGGGTCTCCTCCAGGATGGGCATGCCTGAAACTGATGTTTAGATGTTCAGGGGGCATCCTAACCAGATGCCCGAACCACTTCAACTAGCTCCTCTTATCAGCAGTTCTAGTCTGAGCTCCTTCCAGATCTCTGAGCTCCTCTCAGGCTAAACCCAGCCACCCTGCAAAGGAAACTCATTTTGGTCACATGTATTTGCAATCTCATTCTTTCAGTCACTAGCCAGAGCTAATGATTATAGGTGAGGTTTGGTACATAAAGTATATTGTATGGTAAATTGAGAGCTTCGCCTTCCCCTGGTGTTGCATCTGCATCACTGCCAACGCCAAATAATTTTTCTTAAATCTCATTTTGTAAAAACAAAAAAAAAAGAAAAAAGAAAAAAATAGTGATTTGTGAGCAGAGAATCAAGAATTGTCTTGTCTTGAATTGTCTCATGAGTTTGGGAATTTTGCATTCCTAACGGTTATATAAATCTCTCTGAGAAAAAGTTGGCACAGCCCTAAACACAAACTTCCTCTTTCATTTATTGTCAAGGTTTATGTGTTGTTATATCACAGTACATAATAAATGGATTTGCATTTGTATAGCACATTTCAAGTCTATTTGCTTTAAATTGTTCGTCACATTCACCCATGGGTGAAAGTGTAGTCTGTGGACAAAAATAATGTTAATTAGCTTCAAAAGCACTTAAAAGTTAAACTGGCTTTGTTTGGTTGTATATTATTTATTTTAGGATAAAGCCGCCATGTTTTTGTCAAGTTTACCACTCGTTTTTATGTGTTTTGTTGCCAGTAAAAGTAGTCTCTGTAGTGTAGCTAGCTAACATTCACGTATGCTGCATTTTCAGACCGCGCATAAACTGTGTGTCCACAAGAGCTGACCCATTGCCTGTATTTTCCTTTGTCAAACCCAGGTATGTTACATATAAGTGTTGTACAGTTTTAGACATGCAGGTGATTGTTGTTTCATTCATTTACTGTGTCTTGTGTGGAAAAATTGTTGTTACAGAAATGTTATTGTAAAATGAAAAATACTTAAAAACAGGTAACAGTCCAGGGATTGAAAATTGTATATTTTTCTATTTTATTGTATTTATTTTCCTTGAGAAAGACAGACTTTTCTGTTTTATTTCATTATTTTATTTACATAAAACCACTATACGATCACTAATTTAAGGATTATGGGTAATCCTAAAAGCGCTGGAGGATTTGTCTGAGACCGCGCATGAGCTGTATGTCCACAAGAGCTGACCCGTTGCCTGTATTTTCCTTTGTCAAACCCAGCTGGGGAATAAATCTGATGTTACCAACACTCCGAGAGTTTAAGTTATGCAGAAGACATCACACACAGGTTACATTTGCATGCACAAAATTTATTTAATCAGATTAAAAATTTGAGGGATTGGAAATTCCAGATCCACTGTTTAAATGCACACTACATCAAATAATCCCATCACAACGTGCGTATACATGCACCAAGCTTTAATCAGAAAAGCATTTAACATGAGCAGATTTGTCTAATTTCCCTAAAAAATATCTGCAGAAGAAGAAGTTGTACTTCCGCCTGTGCTGTAAACAAACACCGATGTGGCTACAATTTGCACTTTTGCGCTTTTCCCTGCAATTTAAACTCCGCACTCTTAAAGAATGGACCTGCGCCAGGTTCTGAAAGCCCTACTTTTGTTTCTACTGTTCTCCGTGATCAATCTACGGGCTCAGCAAGACATAATGCTCCTGTGTTACAGGCAGAGAGCGCGGGAAAACATGAGCATCCCTCCAAGTTTTGAGCTGCCTCCAGGTTTAGTGCTGCTTACGCGTCACTTTGGCATAGGGCACACATGCGCAGGGAGGGTAATTTTACCCCAAACAGGAAGTTGCGATCGGAATAAGTGTGTACATGGAGGCGGTTTGGAATAAGGACCACCATAAACCACCCCTCTCCATCAGAATATAATTTCTTTCGGAATGAGCCGAATCAGATCAGAATCTTCCAATTGAGGTGTTTACATGAAGCATTTTTATTCTGATCAGCCCTTTTTTTTCTGAATATTCATGTCCATGTAAACATAGCTATTGACATTTGACATTTGAATTTTAAATCAGCATTACAATGCTGCCTAGCTTTTCTTTTTGGCATGTCTATTTTGTTTGATCCTTGTATTTATCCACAGCTGGAAAAAAAAAATCACAACATACTTTGAAACAAACTGCCTCAGTCAATGTTCACAAGCTATCAAAAACATTTCCACTGCATCAAAAAACCAACCACAGACCAGTTATAATGGTTTCATTTGGCAACAACCCTACCACATCCCATATGCTCCATGAAGATATCAACCAGAGTGATTATTTCCCGGATAAAAATGAGTTTCCTCTAGGCTGGCTTCTTAAAAATAAATAAATATAAAAATGAGCCAGTCTTTTGAACGGCTCTTTAAACGCAATGGATCTACAAGATCCGGCTTCCTTCAAAGAGCCGTAAATCCCATCTCCACTCCATACTTTTCTCATCCCATCATTCTGATACAAGTTTTTATTTATTTAATTTGTCCAAAGAATCTAATTCCAGAACTTGGGAGTCTTTTTTAGATGTTTTCTCGTAAAGCCTAATATTGGCCTTTTTATTTTTGAATGTTACCAGTGGTTTGCACCTTCTTATAAACCCTCTGTATTTACATTCATGAAAGCGTCTCTTGATTATCGTCTTTGACAATGATATGCCTACCTTTTCCATTCTTGATCTGTCTTGATGTCATGAAGGGGTTTTTCTTCGCCAAGGAGAGCATTTTTCACTCGTTCACTAGTTGTCTTCTGTGGTCTTCCAAGCCTTTTCAATGTTGTTGAGCTCATCAGTGCATTCTTTTCTTTTCTTTTCTTTTTTTTTTTTTTAAATAACATAACAAATTGTTGATGTTCGGCCACAAAAACAGCTATGCACCTTTACAGACAAAAAACAAGACAAAAAATTATGGCCCTGGTTATCAGGCTAGTGATCTGAAAGTCCGACTGTGTTCTTTCCTTGATCGTTTCTGTCTGAACATGAATTATGTTATCGTCTGCATACCATTTGCACCTGTCTGACACCTGTGGGAATTTCCCTGTCGCCTATAATTTCCCTGTCTTTCGCAGTATAGGGGTGGCAGGCTAACACTCTGACATCGGCTACTGATTGGTTAATTCTTGTGGATTGGATTCCCTCTGTGTGACGGAATCCTGCTTTCACTGAAATCTTGCCATGTGATTGTACATATGTCAATTCTTAGAGGAGAAGAAATAGCGAATGTTTATAAGAAAAACTTGTATTGAAAGCAGCTCTCGATACTGACCTCCTTCTCCAATTTTGAACTAAGCTTATTTGTGACAGGTTGCCGTCGGTCAGTGGTTTGCGCAGTGATTTACAGATATAATATAAATATAGAAAGTTCTTTATAAATGACACTTCTGATTTCTTGGCTGAGTGATCATGCCCTATGTGTTGTAATTATTTACATATCTAATCAAATTCTATTTGTTAGCCCAAAATTAAAAAGTACACATTGTCTCACTGGGTTTTTAAAACTGTACAAATGTAAAATAAGAAACTTCAGGAAGAACCATAGAGGAGGGATCCTTCTTCCTAGGACAGAAAGCCCAGGATCCAGGTCACAAGATCTCCTATCCTAATGTGGGCAGTAGGCGTCAGGCTGGACCACAGCAGCAGCTCCCTCCGCAACCTAGAAAACCTGCAGGATGAAACTCTGGGTAAGAAGAAGAGAGGACATCAGTGTATCATGGAGTGTTCCCCAGCAACCTAAGCCTATAGCAGCATAACTAGGGGCTAGCTAGGCCAGACTTAATTATAAGCTTTATCAAAAGGAAGGTTTTTAGCCTACTCTTAAACACAGGGAGGGTGTCTGCCCCTTAGACTTGAACTGGGAGCTGGTTCCAGAAAATAGGGGCCTGATAGCTACAGGCTCTGCCTCCCAGATTACTTTTAGATATTTTAGGAACTACCAGTAAGCAGTATTTGGGAGCACAACGTTCTAATTGGGTCATAGGGCACTTTAAGTTCTTTAAGATACAAAGGTGCCTGACTATTCAGAACTTTGTAGGTAAGGAGGAGAACTTTAAACTCTATTCTCATTCCGGTTCTTGTTATAATCCGGGTTGCCTCGCTATCTTATTCAAGTTTCTCATTACCAGGATAAGGGATTAATTGGATAATGTTTACTGGGGTAAGGAGTTTACATGAGTCACAGTGGCTATGGACACAAATATTCGGAATAAAGGGCTGATCAGAATAAAAATGCTTCATGTAAACAAGTAATTGGAAAATTCTTATCCAATTTGGCTCATTCAGATTCCATCCTCCCTCAGCATGTAAGGTAAAGAACAATTACATCCCCCACCCCAACTCTGAAAACTGGCTTCCGACATGGGTATGTGCTGAGCCCTCTTCTCTATGCGCCCTTCACCCATGACTGTCTTCCTGCTCACAAAACCAAAACCATCTTGAAAATCACAGACAACATTTCCGTCATCAGCTTGATATACCTGTTTTAAGTTCTTGGGAGTGAACATACCCAAGGACCTCACCTGGACCAGTCACACCTCCACTGTCATCGGTAAGGAACTAAAGTGCCTTTACTTCCTACAAAGGCTGAGGAGAGCTTGACTGTAAGAATAAACCCAGGATTCATTTAAGCAATTTATGCAGACTAACTGAGAGCCATTATTCTATTGAACTATGCAAAGGATTTTATGAACTTCTTTAAGAATAAAATAATGCTCATGAGAAAATGTCCATTGATCAATATGCAATTGAGAAATGAATGTATGACTGATAATGTACATATTGATTTTCAGGTTGCTTTTGCATAGAAAAGTGAAAAAGAGTTAAATATATTACTTCCAACTTGTTATTTTTTACAGGTCTTGTTCTTTGTTGTTATCATTCTTTCCCTTGTTCTTGTTCTTTGTCAGGGACTCAAACTGGCAACTTCAAGCCTACTTGTTTACTTCTCTAACTTCAGGGCTGCCTACCACTCATGTTGCCTACCTGTCCCTAGAGCTGTGATTCCGATTGGCTAAGCCTTTCTTCCAACACAGCAAATAAACTACATTTATTACACAAAGCATTATAGCTAAAGGAGAAATAACTACACATTTGACACCAGCAAGAGAGAGCAGGAGTGAAAGAAGCCATTACTAGTTGGTTGGTCTTATTTAGCTGTGTGTTGATAAGAAGATGGTTCAAGCACAACAATGTGTAACAATTTGCAGACAGCACTTCTTTGGCGTGCAGCACGAAGCCTGCTTACGTACTGAATAAATACTGACAGACTGTCATGAGCCTGCACCTGTGGTTACTCTACATGGTTCAAATGTGACATGTACAATATAAGTAATCATGGATTCATGGAAGCCTGGAGAGGGTAGGGCTAGGCTGAAATTCTCATTAGGATACAGATCAGGTAGTGTTGATGAGTAACCTGGAGGAAGTAAAAGAAATGATGATTGAATGATAACAATTAATTGAAGTTAGTCATGTAATTACAATGCTATTGCCTGTTAATTACCCAGTCACTTAACTAGCTCTTTTATCACCACCTTGGTTAAAGAATCAAGATCCCCTTTAATTCATAAATCACAAGGAGGAATGCTTTACTCTCTGATGATGGTTTGTTCATGTTTCTTCGAGGACATTGAATTACATTTCTAAAAACAGGGGACCCATTGTCCTGCTGATACTAACCTAGGGTGGCAGAAACACAGTCGCAGTGCAGCAAGTTTGACTGATAGCGGATTTAACGTGACTTTTCTCACACTGGACAGAATCCAAAACGTCTTTAATAGCAGATACTGCATGCAACGTCTAGGGCCGAGTAGTCTCAGTCACAAACACAGAAGGTCAAAGTATGATCATGAGGGAAGCACTGTTGAGTGATGTAAATTGAATGATTTGCTTGCTTTGTTTACCAAGATACACAGTATGATCACACTATGTCACGAAGGAACTGGCAGTGCCAAATAGTGTGAACTATATTGTTATATATTGATGTTTATTGACCTTAATAGAGCAATACAGGTTGAAAATTCAGACTTATTTTCCTCTTCTAAACTTAATAATTTCTTCATTCTGCAGCATGAAAGAGGGGGGTAATTTTCTGTTATGCATTGTTGCAATCTGCTTTAGCTGTGACATGAATCTACAGGTCATTCTTTGATAAAAGTCTGCTGATTTCAAAAATAAATCACTGTTCCATTATAACAAGTCTGTTTTATTTCGGTTCACTTTCAATAATACACAATGAAAATTCAATAATAATAAACAATAAAAAACAATAATAATTCAATAATTCAATAAGATGCACAACTTAGTTCATGGGTAGGCTTAAACGGAAAATGTCTTCTGGGTGATCCACCCAAAGGTCCTGATGTTTCTCGAGCATATTAGCAGCTGAATGTGTTCTTGGAGCAGATGAAGCGATAAGCGGAGCTACACGGGGAGTTACCCCATCCATCTGAAATGTAGTAAAAATACAGAATATTACAACATCAATGTATGTTCATGTTTTGATAGTGTTCAGTGCAACAGCAGCGATTTTCCTCTTTCCACAGAAAACTGAGTAAATCAAAGTAAATGAAAAAATATGTGACAGACAGCTACAGTGATTTTAAACTGGGAAAGAAATTAGGCAGAATTTCAATAAAAATGTATCATGTTGACTCTTGATTAAAACCACCAAGCATCGCCTTTACAAATGGCCATGTGGTAAATTTCATCTGAACTGAAATGTTAGTTCTGTTATACCTTGAGCATTTCACTGAATTGGAGAAAACTTGTACCACAACAACAAAAACAAAATCCTAGTCGAAGCAAACAGATAGACTTACTGGTAGTACGTAAGAACATGCAGGCGTAGCTGCTGGAGGAGGAGGGTGAGTACCAGTTGGTGTAATAGAAACCTTCACGGTCAATCCACATCCAGCGGCCCTGAGAGACAAAGAGCATGAGTCTAGGGAAATGTTGCTCTCATATCCATCGGATGGAAGTCAAGACACCGCTGGACCAGATCCTGGCCAGGTGTGGACTAAGGGGGTGTTTCCCCACTTCAGACCTGCAGGTTGAAGCCTCCCAGCCATGCAATGCTCTGACCGCCTGTCTGTGCCATCTGTTGCAGGAAGCTGTACTCTCTGGGATTGCTGACCGACGCCAAGTTGGCACCCACGCTGTTGCAGTGCTCCTGTTGTACATCGCAAGCACACAGATTTTAGTGACTCTCCATCTAAACATAACTTTGAAGCCCTTCTCCAAATAGAGACATGGAGTTCCTCTTTTCAAGTAACAATTACCATAGCACTACTTAGTAACAGTTCAGGAGTATTAGAGTGGCAGTACCTCAGCGCTGTACCAGGTCATGGGAGAATTGACAAACATGAAGCAGCGAGAGCCGTAGCTGAACCAGCCGTCTGGACAGATGTTATAACGAGCTGCAAGGAGAACAGTGATGTTATGTTGATTGAAAAACACAGATTTTTTTACAGCAAGCATAAGTCTAAGTGTCTTTGGAGAGTGAAAAGTAGGAGCGTTCATCTAAATGAACTCGTTTCTAGAACAAACAGTGACAGAGGAAGTGAAAAAGTACTGCTAAATCAAAGCGGTATTTCATTGTTTAGTTGAATATATTGTTTTGAGTGATGTATCCTTTCTAATTACCGTTTCCGGGAACAGGGGCAGAATCTTCTCCTTCATCTTCGGTCATCACCTTGTCTGCCATCTCTGAAACATCATTAGTTTCACCACACTTAGAGCAGTTACGACACAACTACAAACTATCAACGGTGTTTGATTGACTGTTTAACCAGTTGAACAGTCTACAGTTGTGCTAGCAACTTTTCAGTTTTTTCTGCTTTCTCCACCCAGTGTGCCATCTGATACAGGGTTTTTTCAAAGGTGAGATCGGGGACCTCCAGTTGCTCTGGACGGGGGTCCTCAGCAAAAATGAGAATCAGATTTCACTAAAATTCAATCCATAAGCGACATAATAACAGCATTTTTTAGTTTTGGTCATACCTTTCATACACATTCTGTTAAATGATATCTAAAAACAAAATTCTACCATTTGGGCTCTGCAGTCTAATTTAATTTGTGTCAGTTTAGGGATCCATGACATGACAGATTTTTCTAACACTTTAAAGAGAAAACTAACCGAGTGGAGCAGCCGGCTCTTCCTGCGGGGCCACTACTGCTGCTTCTGTGGATAAATCACATCCATGATGGTGTCAAATAGATGATTCAGGTCTGAATGCCTGTATGTGTATAAATGAAAAGATGTTCAACACTGACCTGGAGCCTGTTCCTCGACTTCAGCTGGAGCTGTACAGACAAACAACGCAGTCAGTAGCTGCTCTTACTCTACTGTCCCATTGTGGTATCATTGTGTGTGTGTGTGTGTGTGTGTGTGTGTGAGTGCGTGTGTGTGTGTGTGTGAGAGAGACCTGCAGATGCAGCACAGAGGAGAATGGAGAGGACCACGACAGTTTTCATGATGACGATCAACAGGTCACAACAGGTGCAGAAAAAACAGATACCAATAAATAAAGAGAAAGCAAAGCCCTGAGCTCTGAAAGAACTTCTGAGAAGAGTAACAGGTGGAGATTTTATGTGTTAGGTAGCTGTAGGTTGATGCTCTTTATATACACTCACCTGAACCAAACTGAATAGCGTCCACGTGGGCGTGATGATTGTAGAACGTCACAATGTTTCTTTTGGACTCCGCTCTGGGTGCAGTAAAAGTTGACGGTTATGTTCAAAGATGTGAAGTAGATCACTAATCTGTTTTATCTTACTGCATGTAAATACTGTTTACAGATTCCACTCCCTTGTTTCAGTGCTTTAATAAAGTCAGGTTATTGGTTTGAAAACTGTTTCTAGATAGGGTAGATGACCTGAACTTTGGATTTTAGTGGACATGAGCAGTGGTGACATACTGTTCTGACTTAAGAACACATTAAAAAATGCCATGAATAATCACAATTCTTTAAATTTCAACTGTCCAAATGCAGTCTTAAAAATACTCCTGACCTGTTGCATGTGTCAAGCCTCCTTGAACAAGACACTAAATATTCCTCAAGTGCCTACCAAACGAATGCATTCCAGACACGTTTGACATGTGAGGGGCTTGGGGAGGAACTGGAAATCATTAAAGCTGATGTTCAGCAAGCTTTGTATCATTTCAATGTGGTTACTATACAGTGTATAGTAACACTTTATGTGGGAAATGTGTATTGAGAAACGAAAAAAGCTGCCTGCAATCATTGGGCCGGTGGGCAAACTATGGGAAGACCAAAAATCTGTTTTTATATCTTATTTTATTTCACTTTATTGTCTCTATATTTGATGACTTTATAACTGAAACAGAATAGATAAGTGTTGAACATTAACTCTGTAGGACTTTAGTTAGGACTGTAGTTTTCTCCTAATGCTGAAAGCTTGAACAAAGGCTATCTTGTCATTCCTTCCTATCAGTAGTTCCAGTGTATACTTCAATTGTTTATTATTCCTGTAAATCTCCAGCAGATAATCTAACCACCTCGATAAAAGACGTGAGATGTATGATTTACCATCATAAGATATGGTTTATCTGTTCCTCAATAATTTACAGCCATATGAATTAAAAGACTGTTGTTTAAGACTTTCTTGTGATCTTGTGCCTGAATCTATACTATTGACTGGATGCTGGGAATGTTACTGTTACTGTGCATATTGGGTTCCTTATTTGCTTTTATGGTTTCATTACAGCTAAAAAAAAAACAAAAACAAAACCTCCAAAATTATGGGAATTTAAATCAAATCAAATCAAATCAAATTTATTTGTATAGCCTCATCACAATTTAAACATTATATCACTGTGCTTTGACAAACTGTACAGATGTAACATCCTCTGCCCTTAGACCCTTGAACCAGGTGAGGAAAAACTTAAAAAAAAAACCTAAACAGGGAAAATAAGAAACCTCAGGAAGAAGGGGAGGGATCCTTCTTCCTAGGACGGACAGACGTGCAATAGATGTCACTTTTACAGAACACAAAAACATAATAATAGTTTACTTAGAATGTATAAAACATCCATGAGTCCCAGATTCTGTGGATTCTATAAATCCGGATGTATGGGAAGTCTAGTGATCCAGACGCAGGTGTACTCGCAGGTGAGTCATTGTACTCCATGTAACAAGATATGAGTGTTGCTGATGTAGTCACTGAGTCCAAGAGAATGTAGAATCTGTAAATCCAGGGATATGTGAAGTGTAGTGATCGAGAAGCAGGTGTAGTCTATTGATCCAGAAGCCATTGTGATCTGTGTATCCCAATTTGCACTCGGAAATCCAGCGTAAGATCCAAGTCACAGGATCTCCTTTCATAAGGTGGCTAGGAGGCATCAGGCAGGACCACAGCAGCAGCTCCCACCGTGACCTAGAAAAACCTGCAGGATGGTAAAGCACAACGACTCAGGGGAAGAAGTAACGTTAGTGTAAGGATATGGACATTTAGAGGAGCAGAGAAGGAGTCGGAGTCAGAGGGGGGAGAGAAGAGAGCTCAGTGCATCATGGAGTGTTCCCCCAGCAACCTAAGCCTATAGCAGCATAACTAAGGGCTAGATAGGCCAGCCCTAACTATAAGCTTTATCAAAAAGGAAGGTTTTAAGCCTACTCTTAAAATCAGAGAGTGTGTCTGCCTCCCGTACCAAGACTGGAAGATAGTTCCACAGGAGAGGAGCTTGATAACTGAAAGCTCTGCCTCCCATTCTACTTTTGGAAATTCTTGGGATCACCAATAACCCTACATCCTGGGAGCGTAAGGTTCTGGATGAGTGATAGGGTACTATGAGCTGTTCAAGATAAGATGGTGACTGACCATGAATAGCTTTGTAGGTGAGAACAAGGATTTTAAATTCTATTCTGAATTTAACTGGGAGCCAGTGAAGAGAAGCCAGTATGGGGGAAATATGGTCTCTGATATTAGTTCTAGTCACTACACAAGCTGCTCCATTTTGGATTAACTGAAAAGTTTTTAAAAATTTATTAGGGCAACCTGAAAATAAAGAATTACAGTAATCCAGCCTGGAAGTAACAAATGTGTGAACTAGTTTTTCTGCATCTTGTTGAGACAGGATGTGCCGGATTTTAGCAATGTTACGGAGGTGAAAGAAGGCAGTCCTTGAAATCTGTTTAACATGTGAGTTAAAATACAGCTCCTGGTCAAAGATAACACCCAGGTTTCTGACAGTGGTGCTGGAGGGCAAGGCAATGCCATCCAGATTAACTGTCGTTGGATAATGAGTCTCTATTGTGTTTAGGGCCCAGCACAATGACTTCAGTTCTGTCAGAGTTTACATTAAAAAGTTATGAGACATCCACTTTTCAATGTCCTTAAGACATGTCTGTAGATTAGTTAACTGATGGGTTTCATCTGGCTTCATTGATTAGTATAGTTGTGGCATCTGCATTACAATGAAAATTTATGGGGTGCTTTCTAATAATTTTACCTAAAGGAAGCATATATAGAGTAAATAGTAATGGTCTAAGCACAGAACCTTGGGGGACTCCATGACTAACCTTGTCATATCTTGATGATTCATCAGTAACATGCACAAAATTATATCTATCAGATAGGTAGGACTTAAACCATCTTAGAGCAGATCCTTTAATGCCAATTTGGTGTTCCATCCTCTGTAAGTAAGATGTGATGATTGATGGTGTCAAAAGCTGCGCTATGATCTAAAAAGACAAGTACAGAGATAAGTCCCTCATCAAATGCAGCGAAGAGGTCATTTGTAACTTTTACCAATGCCGTTTCTGTGCTGTGATGCTTTCTAAAACCTGACCGAAACTTTTCAAATTGATTGTGATGCTTTCTAAAACCTGACTGAAACTCTTCAAATAGACTATTATACTGAAGAAAGCCACATAGTTGTTTCGCTACTGCTTTCTCTAGAATCTTTGAAAGAAAGGGGAGGTTGGATATTGGTCTATAGTTGGCTAGAACTTCTGGGTCTAGGGTAGGTTTTTTTAGGAGCGGTTTAATTACAGCTACTTTAAATGACTGGGGCACATAACCTGTTACAAGGGATAGATTGATAATTTTTAGTAGTGGATTTCTAATTAGGGGTAAAACCTCTTTGAGCAACTTAGTAGGTATGGGGTCTAGTATACAGTTTGATGATTTAGATGAAGATAATGTTGTCGTTAGTTCATGAAGGTCAAATGGATGGAAGCTTTCCAAACACATATCAGGACTAATATCGGCCTCTATAATTCCTGTTGCTGAACTGGAATCTGTGGAGTGTAGGATATTTTCTCTGATAAGCCTATTTTTATTATTGAAGAAGTTCATAAAATCATTACAGGTGAGGGCTCTAGGAATGCATGGTTCAATAGAATGATGGCTCTCAGTCAGCCTGGCTACAGTGCTGAAAAGGATCCTGGGCTTATTCTTGTTTTCTTCTATCAACGCTGAATAGTAGTCTTTTCTTGCTCGGCGAAGGGCCTTCCTGTATACTTTAAGGCTATCCTGCCAGGCCATGCATGACTCTTCCAGTTTAGTAGAACGCCATTTCTTTTCAAGTTCATGAGTTTTCTGCTTTAACTTGCGAGTATTAAGATTATACCACGGAGCTAGTCTCTTGACTGGTTTTGTTTTTTTTTAACTGGGTCAATAGAATTGGGTGAAGCGCGTAGAGAGTCGGCGCGTAGAGAGTCGGCAGTCACTCAGCAAGGTGATCAAGCTGGGAGGGCCTAAATTTAAGATATGACTCCTCTATTATTTTGGGATATGGCACTGAAATTATTGCAGAGAGAATCATTTCTTTAAATTTTCGACTGTGTCCTCAGATATGCATATGCCATAATAACTACTGACTCTTGGTTTATAGTTGATGAGCAGAAATTCAAATGTTAGAAGATAATGATCTGATAAAAGCAGATTTTGCACAGAGATATTTAAATGCTCAATTTCAATGCCATATGTCAGAACAAGATGAAGGGTGTGATTAAAAGTGTGTGTTGATTCTTGTACACACTGACAGAAGCCGAATGAATCTAACAGTGAGAGAAATGCAGTACCAAGGCTGTCGTTTTTAACGTCTACATGGATATTAAAGTCACCTACAATAATAACTTTATCCGTTTTGAGGACCAGAGCTCAGAGAAACTCTGAAAATTCAGATAAAAATTCAGTGTAGGGTCCAGGTGCTCTATACACTATAACAAACATAGTTGGAGTTGTCATGGTTGGATAGGAAATGCTAAGAATGTGATTTTCAAATGAACTAAAATTTTTTTTGGGGCTTCGGGTTTATTAATAGTGAAGAATTGAAAATGGCTGCAACTCCACCACTTCTGCCAGTGTCTCTGGGAATGTGTGTGTTAATGTGACTGGGAGGAGTGGATTCATTAAGACTTACATATTCGTCTTGGCACAGCCAAGTTTCAGTAAGGCAGAATAAATCAATATTGTTATCTGATATAAGCTCATTTATTAATACACCTTTAGATGATAGGGATCTGATATTCAAGAGTCCACATTTAAGTCTCTTTACTTTGTAAACTGCCTCATTAGTGGTGTTGATTTTTATTAAGTTCCTATGTGAACTCTTATTTGATTTAGTGAATTTAGTGAATTTATGTGGACGGGGGACAGTCACAGTCTCTATGGGGTTGTAGGTGGATGACTCTAAAGGAAGCGCGGAGAAGCGTGTAAGACTGCAACTCTGCTTCCTGGCCTCGACTCTGAATTGTCAATTTGGCTGACTAATAAATCTGGCCATATTTCTAGAAATGAGAGCAGCTCCATCCCAAGTAGGATGGATGCCGTCTCTCCTCATTAGACCAGGTCTTCCCCAGAAAGTTTGCCAATTATCAATGAAACCCACGTCGTTTGCTGGACACCACCTCGACAGCCAGCGGTTGAACGACGACATGCGGCTAAACATATCGTCACTGGTCAGGTTAGGCAGGGGACCAGAGAAAACTACGGAGTCCGACAGGATTTTGGCAAAAGCACACACCAACTCATTAACTTTAGTGACTTCCGACTGGCGTAGCCGAACGTCATTACCCCCGACATGAATTACAATCTTGCTGTATTTACGTTTACTTTTTGCCAGCAGCTTTAAATTTGATTCCACGTCGCCCGCTGTGGCCCCGGGAATACATTTGACTATGGCCGCTGGTGTGGAAAATTTCCCGTTTCGCAATATAGAGCTGCCAATTACGAGAGTTGGTTTCTCAGTGAGTGCGTCACTGAGTGGAGAGAAACTGTTGGAAACGTGAACGGGTGGGTGGTGGACTGTTGGCTTCTGCTTAGGACTATGCTTCCTTCGAACAGTCACCCACCTTCCCTGGTTTCCCGGCTGCTCAGGAGCTGCTGGGGGCCTCCGAGGTGCTATTCTCAGTTGACCCGCACCAGCTAATGGGGGCTGGCTAGCTAGCGAAGCTACTGGTTTGGTTTGCAGGGTGCGAATCGTAGCCTCCATAACACTAAGCCTTACCTCCAGCGCAGCAAATAAATTACACTTAATACAAGTAACATTATCACTAAAAGAGGCAATAATAATTAAACATATATAACTAAACATGACACACTGAGCAGGAGAGAAGAGAGCAAGAGGGAGAAGCCATCGTTGTGCCCCAGGTACACTACCTGAGTTGGTTATCGCGACATAGAACGGTTGTAAGACTAATGATACAATTCACTAAAATGAGAGAGGTCTGAAGGGTGCTTAAGTACAAGGGTTTACATTTTAGTACACAGCAGTTAAACAATTAATGTAGTTAAAAACCCTCCCAGAGTGTTACCAAGGTACAAGGTACAACAAGACGACCAGACACGGACAACAGAACGTGACACAGTGGCGCAGCCGCAGTGAGGAAATTTATAGACCAAAAATGGAGAAGACCAAATATCAGTTCTTATATCTACTATATCTATATCTACTTCTTATTTTATTTCACTAATTTTTTATATGTTTAATGACATTATAACTGAAACTGAAAAGTTCGATCCCCAGATATGGTAGCAAAGGTCATTGATTGCTAAATTTGTTGTTTCAAAAATATCAAAACAAAAAAAAGTCTCATATCATAAAAATCTCATAAAAAACAACAATAATATGCAAAGAGCCTGGTTTTGGGTGTGGAAGGATGAATGAGTGCCTAGTGCAATAATTATAGAATGATGCCATTCACTAGGAATGGTGGGAATACCTTCACATATATAGATTGGTTGATTAGCCTATATAACAGACCTTTTGCAAATTAAAGATCAATGGTGGAAATTTGACTAAAGATAGTAGGTATTTAATGTTGTGTTACCACCCAAATATATATAAAAAAAGATGAATCAATTCTTTAATTGGTGTTCTTGTAGCCAAATATCAGTTATGTGTTCACATCTGGTCTGGAAAACCTTCTCTCCTTCTCTAAGCATGCAAGAGAGACAATCTGAGCTTGTGAGCAACTGACTGTTGCTGCACAAAGCAGGAGTTTGTGAGAGTGCATGTGAGAAAACTGAGTAGGATTCACTATACTTGCACGTTAATAAATACATATGCACAGACTCTTGAGGATTCAGTTGCAGGCGTAACAAGGAATTTTCCCTAATCAAATCCGAAAATTGGTAAACTTACAAGAGTCATACACAGGGGAACTCACAAAGGAAATATCGCCGGAACGCTCAGAGTAACTGAAAAGCCGATCTGGCACAGGAGGGAAGGAACACACATCTTAAATAAACAAGGAGTGGGCAGACAATTACACAGACCTGAAACAAATTAGGGAGGGAACACTATCACACAGGAGGGAAGAAAAAGTAACAGAATTATATTCAAAATATAATTTGTGCACTTGCAAAATGTATAAAGTATATTGTGTGCTGAAAATCCCCCACGTCTCGCTCAGGATTGCGACACAAATATAACACCATACAGTGTCTTACTCAAGGACACTTTGACATGTTAACTGTAGAGTCTGGGATTAAACCACGAACATTCCAATCAGTGGGTGACCACTCTACCATCTGAGCCACAGCCAGTGGGATCATCTTCAAGCCATACAGCATCGTGGGTCTCACTGTCCTCTTATAAATCTTTCCTTTAACTTTTGCTGCTACTTTTTTGTCACAGATCACTCCTGACACTTTTCTCCACTGACTCCACCCTGCCTGCACGTGCTTCTTCTTACCACAATCCCCGTACTATTTATAGCACAGTAACAAATTTAAATACCAGATGAAATGACTCGTAATACGACTCTATGTTGAGACTAGCGTTCAGTTTCAGTTATATTGTCATTAAATATATATCAAATTAAATGAACAAATAAAAAATAAAATCTTGTTTTTGGAGTTCCCTTGACAAAAACTGGGGTTAAGGGGAGTGTTAGGAAAACAAGCCTTGTTAAAACCATGGGACGCCACTAAAATGTGTATTTTAGCCAAACTAGACTGATTTCTTGCTGAGAAATTCTACTTTATGCATGCCGTAGATGATATATGGAGGCGGTTCACAATTAAAAAAAAAACCCCAAAAGGAACATATTTCAGATTTCAAAAGGATTAAAATCAAATTTCATGGTACAAATGTTGTCTTTTCAGTAATTTTGGAGGGTTTTTTGGGTTTTTTTAGCTTGTAATGAAACCATAAAAGCAAATAAGGAACCCAATATGCACAGTAACATTCCCAGCATCCAGTCAAAAGTGTAGATTCTGGTACAAGATCACAAGAAAGTCTTAAACAACATTCTTTTAATTCATATGCCTGTAAATGATTGAGGAACAGATAAAACTTATCTTATGATAGTAAAACAGACGTCTCACTTCTTTGATAAACGGTTAAACTATACACTGTAACTACTGATAGGAAGGAATGACAAGATGGCCTTTGTTCAAGCTTTCAGCATTAGGAGAAAACTAAGTCCTACAGAGTTAATGTTCAGCAATTATCTATTCTCAGTTTCAGTTATAAAGTCATCCAATTTATAGAAAATAAAGTGAAATAAAATAAGACGTCAAAATAGATTTTTGGTCTTCCCTTCACCAAAAATAGGGTTGGGGGGAGTGATAGGGTAACAGGAATGAATTAAAACCTTGGGACTCCACTAAAATGTGTATTTTGGCCTAACAGAATGAATTTTATTAACATTTCTTACATTTTTGCATACTATAGATGGATATGGAGGCATGTTGGCCAGTCAATAGTGTAGATTCTGGCACAAGATGTCAGGGTCCGGTAGTATAAATTGTCTGTCTGTTAGGGTCATTCAGTGTTTTCTGTTTTACTTTGAAATTCTGTCTGTGTCTTACTTCCCATGTCCTGTCAAGTGTTGTCCCTCAGGTGTGTCTGATTATTCCCTCTCCCTAATGCGTCCCACCTGTGTCGAATTGTCTACCTCTCCCTCGTGTATTTAACCCCCGTGTTCCCTTCCTCCTGTGCCAGATTGTCTTATTTCCCCGTGAGCAGTCCAGCGTTATTCCTCGTGAGTTCTTTGTGTTCCGATCCCGTTTGTTTCTTGATTACCGAGTTTGCCTCGTCCTTACCTGTACCTTCGCATCTTTTGAATTCCCGGTTTCGACTATTGTAAATAAAACGACTATTGAATTAGAACGCTCCCTGTAGACCCTGCATTTTGGATCCTCCAGACCTGGTTCGTGACACAAGATCAGAAGAATGATATAGACAACAGTGTTTAAATTGACATGGCTCTAAAATATTGAGGAACAGATAAAACGTTCCTTAAGATTATACAACAGACATCTCATTTCCTTGATCAATGCTGTTATCTGCTGGTGACTTACAGGAATGATAAAAGGACTTTAAGTTTTTTTTTTGTCAGTCTAAGCCTTCAGCTGTGGACCCAGTTAAACTATACACTGTAACTACTGACAGGAAGGAATGACATGATGGCCTTTGTTCAAGCCCAAAGCATTAGGAGAAAATCATATCAAATTTTCTGAGTACCTTTTAATTTTTTGAAGACAAACATTGATGGCATTTTGGTTTGACTGGGTTAAGTATCTTCAATGAGTAAAAGAAATTTAAAAATAGGAACATTCAGTCAATTCTTTGCAATGCCAAACAAGAGCCCAGTCTTAATAATCAGCCCATTTGCTCGAATACAATACTACAGAGGGGGTTTGTGTTAATCAGTATCTTGGTGAAACAGACCAAACTCAACAATGAATGTATGCTACTAACAAAGCCCACAACTAACGAAGCTGCACCATCTATCAGCACATTGTATTTCTCTCTCTCTTCTTTCTCTTTTTCAATCATTGTTTTATTTTTTTTTTTAGAACCATTTCATCTGCTGATTTAGTTCAGTCTCTCACCTCTTCCAGAATACTACAGTCCAGTCTTATATTCCAACTTGTGGCTGGCTAATATATCGTGACTTGGGTGGTGTTCTTTATTCCTTTGTTTTAGTTTTTCAGGGTCCATTTTTGAATAGATGATACAAAATAGCAGCACTTCTTCTTGATTATTAAGACTGATTGTTAAGACTAAATAGTTCACCAGAACATGTTTCTGAATGCAGAACGCCCTTCTCTCGGTCTGAGACAGTGAGAGAAGCGCACCTGTCTCTCCATCTGACCTCTTTACTCTTGTGTCCGTAGAATGCAAAATGCAAGTTTAACACAAACTCTTTGTTGTGATGTGTTTTTAAGAGTAAAACTAACTGACTAACAGAGGTGGCCTTGTAATATTGTACATAGCTACAGAGCTAGGAAAAATACCTCCAGATGACATTTTTGGTGTGAGTGAATATCAATAGAAGTCAAAGCATTTTCATTCATGTAGAACAGGGGTGGGCAAACTTTTTGGCTCAGGGGCCACATTGACTTTTAAAAATTGACAGATGGGCCGGGCCAGCACCAGATGCATACATATCAAACATAAAAATAAAAAAGGCATTACAGTGTTAATACTTACATTCACTTTTAGAGGGAACAGTGTTGTCGATCACCCTTTTTTGCCAGTGTATCGAAGTCTGGTGTTAGTTTTGTTGTGGCAATTCTCTGTGTTGTAGCAATGTGGCAAGATCTGAGGTGTTCATCACTCAACTGGGATCTGTGGGGCGCTTTGTTGGTGTTCATCACACTAAAAGTCTGTTCACACACATACGTAGAGCCAAACAACACCAGCATCCTCTGTGCCATCTTCTGGATGTTTGGAAATTTGGCTGCGCTTAATGAAGCATAAAACTCATCCAGTTTAAAAGAGTTGAACTTCTTTAAGATGGTGTCACATTGGAGATCAAGCAGTTCCAACTGCAACTCCTGTGGGGCCGTTTCAGGGTCTTGTGTGAAGGGACATGACACCGGCTGAAGTGACCTGTCAATTTTTCCAAAATCAGAGAACCGAAGGCAGAATTCTCCATACAGGTCTTCTAGTGATTCCCTGTATTTTTTTACATGTCGAGGGGCCTCTTTCAGCGTAGCCAGTGTGGGGAAATGGGCGAATGACTTGTTTGACATTTGCTGTGAGAATAAAGCTAGCTTGGTTTTGAAGGCTCTGACGTTTGTGTACATTTCTTTTTCACAAAGCCAATCTGTGTCACTCAGCTCAGGAAAATGGTCAGCGTTCTCAAGCAGCTCCAAGAATGAGATATTCTCCTGTTTGAGCTCCCATTCTCGTTGACATACTTTCCCCAAACTAAACCAGCGGACAATGGAGTGGTAAACCAAGTCCTGGTGATCAGCATCAGCTTTTTCCAGAAATTTGAAAAATAAAGTTAACGAGTTTTACAACTGGCTTCACTATGTGGTCAAGCTGCAATACGGATTTACACAGTGCTTCCTGGTGGATTATGCAGTGTGAGAAAATTACCTCCTGCTCAGGTTTGTCCTCTTTCACCCTCTCCTGGATTCTTTTGAGCAACCGACGTTTTTTCCAGTCAGATTTGGCGATCCATCTGTGGTAACGTTGGCGAGCGTACTGCAAGGTAAATTGTGCCTATTGATGATCCCTGACACGCTGTCATACAAGTCCTCTCCCCGCGTTTTCCCCTTTAGGGATTCCATGGCCAAAAACTCCTCTGTTATCGCAATACTATCATTAATCCCTCTGATAAAAATTAAAAGCTGAGCGGTGTCCTTTATGTCATTACTTTCGTCCAGTGCCAAGGAACATAATGTAAATGACCCTGCTTTTTTGTTTAGCTTGCTAGCCAAATCTTCGTCAATCAGTTCAACACGGCAAGATAAGCTAATTTTTTCAAATTTGTTTTTGCTCTCAGGACACAAGATACCTGCTGTCTCTACCATGCACTCTGAGAAACTCCCCGCTAATTTGAATGCCAGAAAATAACGCCTTCGTGCTTGATTCTTGGATGGCAGTTTGTCGGATAAAGGTGTTTTGCTGAGCCTGCAAATTAGCTGCCAACCTCTGAGCGGGAGCCGTCCGTTCTTGCGTTGACTGGTTGTTAGCGTAATTAGCATGCTTGGTGGAAAAGTGACGGCTGATGTTGTATTCTTTTAAAACCGCAACAGTTTCTTTGACCGGACTTCAGTGAAAAAGTATTTAGTTGTCCATTCCTTATTAAATACTCGGCACTCACTGTCGACTTTTCTTTTCTTTAGTCCACTCATTGTTGCAGATGGGTTCAGAGCAGTAGCAGAGTAATAACAGAGTAGCCCAGGCTCCGCAAAATCAAGTCAATGTATCATTGCGCCTAATGCGCCAACTGGTGGAACGCCAGGCATTACAGGACAATATGATATGATTTGATTTGGGCAATCTTGTGGCAAGAACTCTTTGGCAAGAGTGTGGAAATAATGTCGGTGTGAAAAATTGATGGTTTGGTTACCAAAAAATTGTAAAGTGTTTCGTTTCCATCTTGTGGTCAAAAAATTGTATTATAGAACATAAAAGCGCTCTGCTTCCATCTGTTGCACGAGAAATAGAATTACACAAGAAATTAGAAAACAACCCTCTGCCTCCGTCTGGTGGGCAAGGATAAAATTACAAACAAAAGTAGCACTGTGCCTCCCTCTGGTGGCCAAGCAAAAAACAAAAACAAAACAGAAAGACATTTGTTATACCATTCTAATAAGATAAGAGCACATTTAAGAAGCAAATGGGTAAAAGTGCATAGTGTAAAGAACAAGCAAGAATAATAACGGTAAAAGCACATAGTCAAATAAGGGGAAAATATAGTAAATGGTTGCTGTGTTCTGCTGTGTGGGGAACACTCAGTATAAATTACAAGCCTAAAAGATAATGAGCACACACAGTGAGATTGAAGAAGACATAACTCTACACATAAGTGAGGAAGACTTAGATAGAGCAATGCAGACCTTCTACATAGAAGAACCCCCCATAGGACCCTTTGAGAATGAAAACACACCCATCACACTCATGACTGAGCAGCCATTAACACGAGTAGAGAAGGCCTTTCCCTCTTCGTGGGATTGCAACTGTCAGCTGCTGCTCTCATTGTTGTCATACTTATAATCTACCTATCCATCACTAATAGACAGAGTTGAACAGGACCTGTAGAGAAGATGGGAGACTCACCAGGCCCCAAGAACATGGGAGAACTCAAGGAATGGATCTCCACCAAAATGGCTGATGCAGCCAAGGAAGAGGGAAGGAGTGACACAGATGCCAGAAAAAGAGTGGATAAAATGTGGGGTCAATGGGAGAGCCAGAGACTCCTTCCCCAGGACCCAGCGGCACCACTGCCCACAGCAGACGCCATCTTGTGCATCTCTGCCTCAGCATCTGGACAGTACAACGAGGCCAAAGCTGAATGGGAGAAAGGAGTGAAACGCCTGTGGGGAAAGAAGAACGTGGACAAGCTGAGGAACCATTTAACCGATACTGAAACAGACTATGGGAGGAGCTAAGGAGAAGGTATCCAACATCTCGAGACCTACACTCGGTAAAATCGCTCCAGCTCAAAGAGGGTGAAGACATCCAAGAGTACCTGAAGAGAGCGGAAAGGGTATGGGAAGAGCACAACGGAAACAGGCACGACTCCAGTGCAGCCATGACCACCCTCTGGAGAGACCAGTGCCGGAAGGACTTGCCTTAGGCAATACAGGAGAAATTGGAAGAGGTTGTTGGACTGACTAGCAAATCTGAGAGGGAGTGGAAGGAACATCTCACCCACTGGTGGAGATGCCACCAGAAAAAGGTGGCTGCAGAAAAGACAGAAGTGGAAAAGCTAAACAAAGTCCTTTTAAAGCAACAGGTGACAGAGAAGAACGCCCAGCTGAATGCCAAGCCCAAACAGATGGTTGCTACGGCTCCCACTCAGGGCCCAGCAGACCTACAGGCACAATAGCGAAAGCTGTCCAAGAAACCCTACGTGCACAGCTAGGTCCACACACACCTGCACCTGCCCCACCCACAGCCTCATATGGCGCACTCCTGCATGCCCCAGGACCCCCGTACCCTGTTCCACAATACTACCAATCCGGCCCCTGGAGACCAAGAAGACGAGGAGGACCGAGTAGAGGGAGAGGATTCACAGGAGTGCCTGGACCATGTTTCTGCTGTGGTGGCACTGATCACTGGTACAAAAGGTGCCCCCAGCTGCACCAGCAGCAAGGATTCCAACAACAAGCCCCACCACCAAGAGGAGGTATGGCGCACAGAGGAGGTGGAGGAGGGAGGCCGCCCCAGGCCCACCAGATGCCACAATCTGCATGGGCCCCGGAGGATTATGAACCCCAACCCTATTGACGGGGCCGAGCCAATGGTGACCTGCACCATACATGGTGAAGAATACAAACTGATGGGTTACACCTGCAGTATCCGGCATAAGCACACCATTACCTCTATCCTCACAGACTCTCACCATTGTAGGCTACTCAGGAAAGCTACAACTCCAACACTTCACAAAACCATTGACAGTTCAGTTTGGGCCTCAGAGGCTACAACATCAGTTCCTGTATGCACCAGACTGCCCTGTGAATTTACTTGGGAGAGACCTTCTGACAAAACTAGGACTGAAAATCCAATGCAGCGACAAGGGGCTACTGATATAACCCCTTTCTGTCCCCCTGACCCACCATCACAGGATCCTCTATATGGCACAAACAAACGACCCCACAGAAAAATTGACACAAGTCTTCTGGTCTCGACTCCTGACAACTGAGGAGAAACCCCCCCATGTGATGTTTGCATACATGGAGTGTCCATGTACAGAATTCAGACCATGGATCCAGACCCAGCTGAAACTCAAAGATCCCCCAGACCCCCTACATTGCACTTACAACTTCCTGACAACTCCCAGTGAAGAATCCACACAGGCCTGGGAAGGAGAAAAGGAGGGTGGCACTGAGCAAATAAGAGTGGAGAACATCTACCTGGGGAAAGAGGGAGTAGCTGCACACTGTATCCTCACACCAGAGCAGCTCAACTGGTATGCCCTACGTGAACACGCAGAGCCCCACATCACCCTTGCTGTTGGCATGAATCAATAACCAAAATCCCTTGGAGGGATGATCAAGAGAACAATAGATCTAAGATGGACCCCAACAACGTCACCTTGCCTGTACAGAAATGAAGAAGCAGATATGTGGAAAATTGTGTTTGCTAGCTCTGAGGCTGCACGTCTGGAATGCCAAGATCTTTCCAGGACCTACAGCTCAGACAAATCGGACCACCCAGACACCGACGGGTTGCTCTCACATGTCCCAGACTCACTCTGGACGACGGGTCCCTATGATGTAGGACTCATTCTCCGTACCCCCATTGACATCAACCCTCTACCACATCACCATCCTGTATGGAGACCACAATACAGGCTTGAACATGAGCAAGAGGAAGGCATTGCTGACACTATCAATGGGCTACTAGAAGCAGGAGTATTGGTACCGTGTACGTCTGACTGGAACACGCCTATCCTCCCTGTTGCGAAAGCTGAAAACAAGGGACGGAGGATGGTACAAGATCTCCGAGCAGTGAATGACGCAACAGAAGTAACTGCACTACAAGTTCCAGACCCCCTACCTTGCTCTCCAGAACCTGGCACCAGCACACCAGTACTTTACTGTTGTGGATCTGGCAAATGCATTCTTCTGCCTCCCCCTGTCTGAAGCATCACAACAACTCTTTGCATTTACCTACAGAGGGCAACAATACACCTACACCTGCCTCCCACAAGGATTCCGGGACAGTCCAGTACTCTTCAATGCAGCCCTCCGTGAAGAGCTGAAGGCTTTGGAACTTCCAGAGGAAGTTCTCCTGATCCAGTACGTTGATGGTCTGCTGCTGGCAGCACCAACAGCTGCAGCATGCCTGAAAGCGACTCACTCACTCCTCACAAAGGTGGCTGCTGCAGGTTACAAAGTAAAGAAAGAGAAGATTCAGGTCTGCAGAAAGGTGGTGACATTTCTGGGAAGAGAAATCTCAGGTGATGGGCAC
>KV751317.1:23143683-23155228 GCA_001698575.1 Mola mola | reverse complement strand
AGGAATCATGTGGCAAACTACGTGAATCTGACCCAACCTCTGAGAGACATGTTGTCAGTGGCAGGGAATGGGAACCTGACTGCAACCCTTTCTTGGACGCCTGAAGCAGAAGAAGCGTTCACAAACACAAAACAAGTACTGACAACAACTGCTGCCCTTGCCAGCCCTGACGACACGACACCATTTCATTTGGATGTTTCTGAAAAGGAAGGCATTGTTAATGCCATCCTTTATCAGAAAAAGGAGGGAGGAAGAAAGGTGCTGATTTACCATAGTTCAAAACTTAGGAAGCTGTGCACGCCATCTTGCAGCACTGGCAAAAGCAATCACAAAAACAGAACTAATGGTAATGTGCCATCCACTCAAGATCAACGCAAACCATGGAGTGGTAACATTTTTAAGCTCCAGTGCTTTCACATTTTCCACAGCAAGAAAAATCAAAATTTCAGCAGCGCTGACACAGCCACACGTCTCCTACCACACAAAAGGAGTAAACATGGCCTCCAGCATGACAACAAAAGTCCACCTACCTCATGACTGTGCTGACGTAGCTGCAAAAGAAATCAAGCTCAGACAAGACCTACAGACTGAGCCACTGACAAGCCCTGACCTCACCCTGTACACTGATGGCTGTTGCTACAAAGGAGACCAAGGAAATGTTGCCTCCTATGCAGTAGTGAAACAGAACCAACAGAAATACGAAGCAATTGACGAAGGAATCATACCACAGCCAGCCTCCGCACAACTAGCCGAAGTCATAGCCCTGACAAAAGCCCTACAACGCAGTGAGGGACTCAGAGTAAACATCTACACTGACTCAACTTATGCACATGGAGCTGTACATGTAGATGGCCCACAATGGGTAAGGAGAAGTTTCCTGACCACCGCCAGCACCCCCATGAAGCACAGAGACCAACTGGAAGAGCTGATCAGAGCAGTAATGCTCCCCAAGGAAGTGGCCGTCATGAAATACAAAGGACATCAGAAGGGATCCACAGAAGTGGCAAAAGGCAATGAGGCAGCTGACATGGAAGCTAAAAAGGCCGGAGGATACAAAGGACAGATGATGGCAGTGATAGCTGTGCAACCCCCAAATCTGACGGAAGAAGACATCAAGCACATGCAGGAAAAGGCAGGAGCCTATGAGCAGAATGAATGGCTAAAGAGAGGAGCTACCCAAAAGGAGGGACTATGGAGATCCCACGACGGGAGAATTGTGGCCCCATCCAAACTGTGTCAACTGCTCCTGAAACAGGCTCATGGACCAGCACATGAAAACAAGAAAACCACCCTGAAGAACATTGACATCTTGTGGTGGCACCCATACATGCCCAGCATAGTAGAAAACTATGTAGCAGAATGTACAGTGTGCAACAACCACAACCCCAGTACAGCCTACAAGTGCCCCATGGGAGCGTTCCCTGTCCCAGATGCACCATTCAAAGACATCACCAGCGACTATACTGATATGGGAGCTGAAAATCGAGTGCAAGGCTACAGATATCTGCTAGTGATGGTTGATAGGTTCACCAAATGGGTGGAAGCAATTCCATGCAAGAAAGAAGACGCCAAAACAGTGATAAAGTGGCTGAAAAATGAACTCATCCCCAGATATGGAGTACCACCCTCCATCAGATCAGACAATGGGTCCCACTTTAACAACAAACACATAGCTGAAGTAGAGCAGGCACCCTACCTCACAGGGGGATAGTCGAGAGAGTGTTACGGGTCCCAAGACTAGCACCACGGTAACAAAATGAATAAGGTTCGGTGCCTTCCAGCCCCTAAAAAACAGATGAAATGTCCGGAGAAATGAAGACATGAACCAAACGTTTCTCTTGCCAAGTTTTCTCTAAGGGGAGGGAGGAGCGTCCCTCACCTTAGTGACCTGGGTGCAACACCACCTGAGCATAATTGGTTCCGCTCTTCTATTTTCCCATAGACATACATTTTGTCATAGCATTGTCTCCTAACAAATGTAAAATTAAATATTTTGGGTCTCAAACTCAATACTGAAATGTTTGTGTTGTTGCAATTAGCAAAACATTAATTAATGTAATAACATCTAAACAATATTTTCAAAAATACAGTCATTAAGTCGTCACATATTTTTGACCGTACCACACACTCCCCAACAAACAGAAGTGGCTCCTGACACCTGATCTTAATAATTCAAACCCACAAAAATTCAACTTTCATATGAACCATTTCACTCTAAACAGTACAGTATTCAATTGGCAGTGAAAACATAACACAATATTTCCTAAGTAAGTATGGAATGTCTTAAATGGGTGTGTTTTTTTTTAGGTCTCTTCAATGTAATGTCTGTTGTGTGTGTGTGTGTGTGTGTGTGTCATTGTCTCTCTTTTCTTTCCTTTGTCTTTTAAGTCCTTCACAGTAGTTCAGAAACAGTGAACTCGGTATGGGGTAGATGGGTATGTGTATGAAATAATGGATGGCGGCTGAAAGGGTGGCAGTAGGGCTGAAGGTAACTCAGGTGAGTACACAGTATTGGCTGGACCCTGGTTGCATTCACTGTGGGACGTAGCTGGTAAACCGATTGGCCAAGGGATGGGTATGTGAACACATAACCAGGTCGCCTTTCTCTGATAGATTGTCTCAGAGGGATCTGGTGTTCGGGATGGGGTTCTGGGACACCTTCCTGTTGATAAGCTGCTTGAGGTATGTCTTGGTCATTGTTAGGCTGAGACTGATCCCTTTCATATTCATCCTTGCTGTGTGTTTCCTGTTCTTCACCTATGACACTTTCCCTTTCAGGTTCAGCATAAAGTCTCTCTCTCAGGTGAATTTCACTGTGCTCAGGTTTGTTTTGTAACTCACTTGCAGCACTCTGTCCAGGTAAGTTACCGTCAACCCTTGGGTTTCCCACAGGTATCCGGAGCCAGTAATGAGTCATACCTTCCTCAGCTTCAGAGTCACTCGTTTCTGGGCTCTGTGTCCCTCCTGTAGTTCTTAGGGGTTCTGTGAGTTTCTTTGTTCTCTTTTGTGGCTTAAATGGATCAGCGACCAGATCTGGGGGTGGCTCCACTGGTAAATCGTTCACCTGTAGTAGCAGATTCCTATGTAGGGTGCGAATGGGGCGTGTGCCTGTCTCTGGGCTCACCTTGTAGACCGGGTTGTTTCCAACCTGCTCTCTCACAATGTAGATGGTCTGCTCCCAGTAGGGTCTGAGCTTGCCAGGGCCCCCTCTTTCACTGAGGTTGCGTACGAGGACTCTATCCCCAGGCTGAAGAGTCACACCTTTGCTCCTTTTATCATAGTACACTTTTCCCTTGGAGCTCGACAGTTGACTGTTTGCACTTGCGATTCGATAAGCCTCAGTCATCTTTCCTGCCCACTTTTCAGCATATCCTCTTGGGGATTCAACTTCCTCCTCCGCTATCAGGCCAAAAAGAAGGTCGACCAGAAGGCCTGGCTGACAGCCGTACAACAAGTAGTAAGGGGAGAAGCCCGTGGCCTCATGCTTTGTGCAATTATATACATGGAGCACATGAGGCAGGTGGTCCTTCCAATTGTCCTTCTCTTTCTCTCCTAGGGTCCGGAGCATCTGCAGCAGGGTGCGATTTAGTCTTTCGGCAGGGTTGCCCTGTGGGTGATAAGGAGAAGTCCTCGAATGGCCGATGCCAGATAACTGTCTGAGCGTTCTGAACAATTCATTTTCAAACTCCCGACCCTGGTCGTGGTGGAGTTTGGCGGGGTATCCGAATCTGGGGATGAAATCATTGAACAGCCGATCAGCAGCCGTCTTGCCAGCTTTATTTCTGGTGGAGTAGGCTTGCGCGAACCTGGTGAAGTGGTCTACCACTACCAGAATGTATTCATAACCACCCCGACAGGATTCTAGGTGGAGAAAGTCGATGCACACAAGTTCGAGGGGCGCGTTCGACATAATGCAGCCCATGGGTGCTCTTTCATGTGAGGCTGGCTTTTTCTGTTTAATGCAAGGGCATTTTCTGGTTATGTAATCTTCAATGTCCCTTTTCATGAAAGGCCAGTAGAATCGCTCCCTTGCTAGGCTCAAGACTTTCTCAACACCGACATGACCCATGTTGTTATGTAGGTGGGTGAGGGCTGTTTGCTTGTAGGTGGCAGGCAGGACCAGTTGCCGTCGACCTACACTCTTCCTGTAGAGTAGGCCATCCTCTATTGTGTAACCTGTTCCATTCCCTCAATAGCCTCTTTGTGCATGTGTCAACTTTCCCTCTGTCATCCTCTGTTAGTGGTGTATTGTTTTCCTTTAACTCCATAACCTTCCCAATTGCGGGGTCTGCTCTTTGTTGTCTCACCAGCTCATTGTGACTAATTGCCTGCAGAGGCTCCATGTGAGGTTGGCTTTGAGATGTCAGGTTGAGGGCTGCCACCCAGGCAATGTCTCCCTGTTGGGCCCTGCGGCTCCCTTCCCATGCAGCACAGACTGCTTCCTCCGATAGTTCCTCAGAGCACTCCGCCATGAAGGTGTCAATGTCCAGGGGACAGCGGGATAGCGTGTCGGCGTCAATGTTGGTTTTGCCTGACTGATACCTGATGTCGAAGTGGAAATCAGCAAGCTGTCCCACCCAGCGGTGGCCCACTGCGTTAAGCTTGGTGGTGCTTAGGGCATATGTCAGGGGATTATTATCTGTAAAGACTGTGAAATGGGGGGCATAGAATAAATAATCCCTGAATTTGTCACATATCGCCCACTTCAACGCCAAGAACTCAAGCTTCCCACTATGTAGGTGATAGTTCTGTTCCGCTGGTGTTAGGGTGCGTGATCCGTAGCCAATCACTCTCATCTTTCCATCTTGGTTCTGGTAGAGGACTGCACCGAGTCTGTATGGAGTGTAAAAGGGTGATTGAAATCCAGGTACGCCAGCACTGGCGGTTCGGTCAGCATGTCTACCAGACGTTCGAGTATCTGTTGGTGTCCCTCCTTCCACTCCACGGGGGTTCGAGAGGACTGCTGGGGACATTTTGTCTTTCCTCGTGGTGATTTGGGCTGTGGTGTGTTCGGCTTTGCCTGGAGTAGGTCATACAGGGGTTTGGCTATGCGCGAAAAATCCTGTACATATGTTCGATAATAGCTCAGAAAGCCAAGTAGCTGCCTGACATCCCCAACTGTCTGTGGCGTCCTATGTTTCATGATCCGCACTGCTTCCAGATCTTGGGGATCCATTTCACCCCTTCAGCAGACACCAGCTGGCCGACATATCTGACCTCTTTGCGGAATAGCTCGCACTTTTCTGGTTTCAGTTTCACCCCGTGGTGCTGTAGGGCTTGGAGGACTCTGCGCAGCACTTGCACATGTTCATCAAAGGACTTGGAAAAGCAAAGCACATTGTCGAGATAGGGGATGCAGCAGTCGTCTCTGAGCGTGTCGAGCATCTCCTCCATGCTCCTTTGAAACGCTGCTGGTGCATTCGACAATCCAAATGGGATCCTGACCCACTCGTACAGCCCCCAAGGGGTTGTGAATGCAGTCAGGTACCTTGATCCTTCGGCAATAAACCCTTGGTGATAGGCCTTGCCCTGGTCCAGGATCGAAAACCAGGCATATCCTCCAAGTGAGTCAGTGAGATCCTGGATTCGAGGGAGGGGGTGTCGGTCTGGCACTGTTTTGTTGTTTAAGAGCCGGTAGTCGACGCACAGGCGCAAGGACCCATCTTTTTTCCTCACACATATGACTGGGGCTGCATAGGGTGATCAGGACTTCATGATCCATCCCTGCACCAACAGCTCCTGGATGTATTCTTTGACCTCCCTGTAGAGCGGTTTGGGGATAGATGCATAGGCCTTCTGCACTGGGATGTCATCCTTGAGCCTGATCTCCATCTGCAGGGTGGGGATACATCCGATGTCACCACTGTTATGAGCAAATGCCCCAGACTCCTCATACAGCACTTCCTTCACCGCCTGTTGCTGTTCAGGGCTCAGATGGCTAATATCGACAGGTGGTAGCCAGGGTTCAGTGGGGAGGTCACTGTGAGCGACAGCACTATTTACCTCCACGGTTGTTACTTTTCCCGGTGTGAGATCAGTCTGTTGTGGCTCTGGTGTATCTGCCTCAAGGACCTTGACGACATGTTGTATGGTACCTAGGGGGGTTCTCTTTGGTAGGGTGATCTCATGTTTTGAGTGGTTGGGGATGGGCACCTTAACATAAGGACGTCGAGTGTTATTGATTTCCAAGAGGCCTTCTCCTACACTCAGCTGTCCCAAAGCAGTATTTCCCTCTGTGGGCTCATACAGGACAAGAGAATCAGAGGTGTCAAAGTTTTGGGGCACCCTACACCACACCTGTACAGCTTTCCCGGCTGGAATGACAACGTTGTCTTTACCCACCCTAACTGTGGCTGGGCCACAGTATGTCCTCTGCGGGGTCTGAATGAAGTTGACCATGGCTATCACTTGTTCTTCTTCAATTCCTAATGCGGTGCGTAAGAGGCTGATAACTGTAGCAATGGCTTCATCAGAGGGTTCTTTCCTCTTGAGAATCTCTCCAAGTACATTCGCTCCTACCAAAGGCTGGGAGAGTGACAGCTGGCTGACCAGAAAGGGAGCTTGTATGGTGAGATTGGGATCATCGTTCCCTGTAAGGTTGACGGTGAGCTCCACCCACCCATCATAGGGGATGGCATGGCCAGTTACTCCAAGGACATCAAGGTCGTCATCAAGGAGCTCCTGGAGAGGTCTCACTGTATAATTGGGAATGTATGTGTCAGCCCACTCTCGGTCGATTATGCTCACTTGGGATACAGAGTCGAATAGGACTGTTATTGGGTACCCATTGATCAAACATTTGAGCTGGCTCCTTCTCCCAATTAGGGGTGCTTTACATTTTGTGGTGCTCTGACAGGCAAGTATTTCTGGCTGTTGTTTGTTGGTCTTGGGTTGTTTAGGTGGCTGTCCAGTCGTGAGGTTTATTGGCTGGGACTGTGGTTGTGCACCGGTCTCTGGCTGTCCCTCGGCAGAAACCGGGTCCCGTTTCCCGGAACTTTGGCGCGCTTCAGGCATCCCACCGCTCGGTGTCCTGCCTCTCCACACACAAAACAGTGGTTGCACTCCTGCAGGCTCCGTTCTGTGCAGTTTGGGCAACGAGCTGTTCTTCCTCTTACTTGGGCAGAAGGTTGGCTCAGTGAGTGCTGAGGGAATTTGCTGGGAGATGACTGAGAGGGGGAACGTGGCAGTGGGTGAGGCAGTGGAGTCATTGAGTGAGTCACCTGGGCGTTTGCTACTTGTTGGTCAATCAAAGAGGCCACCATGTGTGTCAGTGCCTCCACCTGGGCACTAAGCTGGTGTATGGTCTGAAAGTTCTTCTTGTCTATGATGTCCCCTACCTTGTCATTGCTCTGCCAATCTCCTGCTTCCACCTTGGCACTATGTGCATGTGTTGTCTTTTGACGGGGGAATTGACCAAGCCTGCATTGGTGCTCATGCTCATCACTTATTATTTTCATCACTTGGCTGAGAATTTCTTCATCAGTGACTTGGTTATTTGAGATGAGGGGCCTCAGCCTCTGTCGGAGGTCAGCATGTTTTACCCCCAGGCCCTGATAGATAGTGTGGAGGAAGACCTCTTGGATAGTCTTAGGATCATAAGAGATGTCTGTGTTGGCCTGCCTTGACTGAAAAAGGAGTTTCTGTTTCAGTCCAATCATGCGGTACAGGAACTGCTGGGGTGACTCTTGTTCACTTTGCCTCGCACACATTAACTCTTGAAACATCTCAGTGGATGCCTTCTCACCGATGTGGGACCTGACTGAGGAAGCCCTTGAGTTCGGAGATAGTCATCTCCTCTTTGTTAGCAAGCATATCCTTAAAGGTGCCTGGCTTAATCACTCTCAACATGCCCCGGACTATCTCTGCCTCTGCAAAGCCCTCTTTAACTCCCTCATCGATTTGTTTACTCATGTTGTTATAGTTTATGTCAGAGCTCTGGTCTCCAATCTGACCACCATGCACTTTAAATTCTCTGCGTTGGAGGTAGGAGAGGTCTTTTAGGGGGACCATTCTTTCTGAGGTCATCTGACGCATTAGGTGTGATGTTGACGCTTGGTAGTTGCATGTTGTGGCTGGTGGGGTAGCTATAGTTTCACATTGCCTGAGCCTGTTACCCAGCTCATCATACCCTTTTCTCAGCTCTTCTACTGACTGTGTGATTGTGTTAACATGTGTGATGGAATGGGGATGTGAATGCATAGTTATGCTGTTGAAGTGAGGGTGTGGTTGTGATCTGTGGTCTTAGTTAATAGCGCGTGGACTGGGGCTGTGTATAACATGTGTCACAACATCATCAGCTGTATCAACTGGTGAATCAATGGAAGTACAGGTATTAGTAACCTTACATACCAAATCATTCAAGATCAACAATACTCCCATACCTTCATCCTCCAGTTCTAGCAAGGTGTCAGACTGCATGTAGGAAACGACATAGTCCATGCAGCCTTCCTCGTCACTCGGACTCAGCTTGATTGTCTCTTCGCTGTCGGTTGCAAGGTCCCTTGCAACCCGGTAGATGTCGTCGCTGGAGAGTCTGAACAACTTCTTTTTGATTTGCCACACCAGTTCTTTGCGTGCTGTAGACATGATGCGCTTGGTCCCAATGGCAATGCAATGTCACTTTGTGGTATGTATTGGTTTACAGAGCCAGCAGTCTAGCTCTCTGGTGACTGGCGTGTGTTGACCTCCCGGATCAGCAGTGCGGTTCACTCGCGAAGCAGAGATCCTTCTCCTCCTACACCTCACTCCTTGGACACCCAGCAGCTGACTCCTGGCCTGCAGTTACGTCTTGTCACCTCGTGTCGACCTCCTGAGTCAGCAGTGCGGCTCCCTTGTGAAGTGAAGATCTTCCTCCCCGAAGACCTCCCTTCTCTGACACACACCGACTGGCTCCTGGCACTCGTTTTCGTGGTCCTAATATCACTGGATCTACTCCTCTGATGGTTCCGAAGAGGAGAGATCCCGGACGAGCCCCCACAGTTTGTTACGGGTCCCAAGACTAGCACCACGGTAACAAAATGAATAAGGTTCGGTGCCTTCCAGCCCCTGAAAAACAGATGAAATGTCCGGAGAAATGAAGACATGAACCAAATGTTTCTCTTCCCAAGTTTTCTCTGAGGGGAGGGAGGAGCGTCCCTCACCTTAGTGACCTGGGTGCGACACCACCTGAGCATAATTGGTTCCGCTCTTCTATTTTCCCATAGACATACATTTTGTCATAGCTTTGTCTCCTAACAAATGTAAAATTAAATATTTTGGGTCTCAAACTCAATACTGAAATGTTTGTGTTGTTGCAATTAGCAAAACATTAATTAATGTAATAACATGTAAACAATATTTTCAAAAATACATTCATTAAGAGTTCACATATTTTTGAGTGTACCACAAGAGCAAATCAAACTCTGAAGAGAAAGATTGCTAAAATTTGTGCAGGGACTAAGCTTACCTGGGTTGATGCCTTACAATTAGCATTAATGTCCATGAGAAATTCCCCGCACAGCAAAACACACCTAACACCACATGAGTTGTTGACAGGCCGTCCCATGCCGGGCCCACCAAGAGAGGGGGGACACCTCCCTGCTCTGGACTTGTGGCAAATTGACTGTGACGACTATATGACTGCTTTGACTAACCTGACTCGAGTTTTGTGCAAACAGGTGCGGAGCATGGAGGAGGAGCCAGAGACAACTCAACAGAAGACTCCTGCAATACAGGTGGGAGACTGGGTACAGGTAAAGGTCCACAAAAGAAAGTGGTCTGAACCTAGGTGGACAGGACTGTATGAGGTAATACAATACACCTCACACGCAGTCCGTGTAAAAGGTAAAGCAGGAGCAATTTGGCACCACCTGACACATTGTGTGCCCGCCTCACCACCGTCTCGCCCCTTGAGCGAGGTTAGAGCCGATTTGGAAGCTCAGGATTCAGGTGCTAAAGAGTAGGAGTGCAAATTAAGCGGCTAAATCGCCTGTATCCGCCTAGCTGTTGGCAAAAATGGAGCGCCATAAGCCATGGCACCCAGTAGACCTAAACGTGCCCTTAGATCAGAAAAGAAACCTGTTAACCTCCAATTCACAGAAAGTGTAGATGGATCTGTAAAATTAGATTTATGTAGTGTAATAAAGTGTAATAGTCAGGAAAAAGACCACACAAGATCACAAGTATATGTGTGCACAGACTACCTGCTGCAGGCTAGAAGAGATAATAGAAACACTGAAGACAAAGATGTGTGCTCAACCTGGTCTCAAGGAATAGTAAATCCTGGTTGACATTGATTATGACCACTTAGATGCACGGGGAGAGATGGAAGAGAGTAGGGTCGATTGTGTTTGAGATTAGAAAGGTGATTTTGATTTTCATGTTTATTTTGCCTGTAAGGAGGGAGCCTGTTAGGTGTAGCGTGGTTGACCCAGACGCAGACAAACGTGGTTTTCAGTAAAAGAGGTTTTATTGCACGAAATGTGCGAAGGCTGGCAGGCGGGAGCAGGCAGCAGTGGGTAGAGGGGCTGGCAGGCAGGCAGGCAGGCGTGGTCCAGGTATACTGGCAAGAGAGAAAAAACAGTTAGAACAGAACCGACTAGGAAAGAACATAAGTCACAGCCTGAATGTACGCTACCACATGGTGGGTACAACGATCTGGCGAAGAGTGGGTGAAGAGCTGGGGTAGATATACTACAGGTTGTGGAGTTGATGAGCCAGGTGAGCAGACTGGGACAGGTGAGTTGATTGCAGATGGGCGTGTAGAGTTGGGAGCCAGGAGAGCCACGCCCAGGCCAACCCACACGCCATGACAGGACCCCCCCCTCAACGGGCGACCCACCAGGCTTGTCAGTGTGCTCGCGGTGGACGTCCCGGATCAGGGACGGGTCCAGGATGAGCTGGCGGGATCTCCAGCTCCGCTGGCCATACCCCTCCCAATCAACCAGGTACTGGAACCCACGGCGCACATCCAGCAGACGCCGGACAGTAAAAGCCGGATGGCCGTCGACCACCCGGGGTGGCGGAGGGGGACTGGCTGGTGGGCACAGAGGGCTGACGGAGACTGGCTTCAGCTGGGAGACATGGAAGGTGGGGTTGATTCGCAAGGAACCAGGCAGCTTGAGTTTAACCACTGAAGGATTGATGATGCTGAGAATGTCATAGGGACCAATATAGCGAGGGGAGAGTTTTTGAGTCCGTCTCCAGTGGAATGTCCTTGGTAGACAGCCAAACTTTCTGGCCAGGCTGGTAGTCGGGTGCAGGGATCCGACGGCGGTTGGCCAAGTGCTTGGTGCGCTCCACTGAACGGAGCAGGGCGGAGCGGGCATCCTTCCAAATCTTGCGGCAGCGGCGGAGATGGGCCTGCACTGAAGGAACAGCAATCTCCTCCTCCTGAGCAGGAAACAGCGGTGGTAAGTAACCCAAGGAGCATTCAAATGGTGACATACCTGTGGCAGCGCTGGACTGAGAATTGTGTGCGTATTCAATCCAAGGGAGGTGGATACTCCAGGAAGATGGGTTCCGGGCAGTAACACAGCGGAGCGCTGCCTCCAGGTCCTGATTAGCC
>KV751317.1:23124083-23143608 GCA_001698575.1 Mola mola | reverse complement strand
AGGTAAATTGGGGACCTCTGTCTGAAACAATGTCCAAAGGGATGCCATGGAGACGGAACACGTGGTGTACTAAAAGGTCCGCTGTCTCCAAAGCTGTGGGGAGTATGGGAAGAGCCATGAAATGCCTTAGAAAATCTATCCACGATGGTGAGTATGACGGAATTACCTCGGGAAGGTGATAGCCTGCTGACAAAGTCTAAGGCGATATGCGACCATGGTCGACCTGGGACGGGCAGGGGACGGAGTAGACAGGCTGGTGGTCGATGGATGGCCTTACAGCGAGCGCACACAGTGCAGGCGGACACAAAGGCTCGGGTGTCAGCATCCATAGTAGGCCACCAGAACTGCCGCTTCAGGAGGGACAAGGTCCGGCTAATTCCAGGGTGACAGGCAAACCGGGAATCATGCGCCCACTGAAGGACTTGAGAACGGATAGAGTCTGGTACATACAGGTGATCAGGTGGACAAGTCTGGTTGAGTCTGTTGAGCCTGCTTTACTAGCGACTCGATTTCCCAGGTAACAGCTGCTACCACACAGGAGGAGGGTAGGATGGTGTCAGGCTTGATGTTCCTGGAGCCTGGGTGGTAGGTGAGGGTGAAGTCAAAGCGGCCAAAGAAACATGCCCAGGGCTTGACGGTAGTTTAGGCGTTTGGCAACTTGAATGTAAGACAGATTCTTGTGATCTGTCCAGACTATGAACGGATGCTCAGCCCCCTCCAGCCAGTGTCTCCATTCCTCCAAGGCGAGTTTCACTGCAAGCAGCTCCCGATCTCCGATGTCATAGTTGTGCTCGGTGGGAGACAGCCAGCGAGAGAAGAAAGCACAAGGGTGGAGCCTTTGGTTGGACGAGGCTCGCTATGAAAGAACAGCCCCGACCCCTGTGTCTGAGGCATCCACCTCCACAATAAACTGGTGAGACAGGTCTGGCTGGATGAGGATTGGTGCGGATGTAAAACGCCGCTTCAGGTCCAAGAACGCCGCATCAGCCTCAGGGGTCCAGGTAAAGGGGGATGCCGAGGAAGTCAATTTGGTGAGAGGGGAGGCCACCAGACTATAGTCCTGGATAAACCTGTGGTAAAAATTTGCAAATCCCAGAAACCGCTGAAGCTGTTTCAGTGACGCAGGTTTGGACCATTCTGCCACTGCCTGAATCTTCTCCGGATCAGTCCTGACTTGCCCACTCTCAAAGATATAACCCAGGAAAGCCACGGAGGTGACATGGAACTCACATTTTTCCGCCTTGACGAATAGCTTGTTATCCAATAGTCTTTGGAACACTTGTCTGACGTGTAATCTATGTTCTTTCAAGTCCTGGGAGAAGATGAGGATATCGTCCAGGTAAACAAACACAGAATGATTTAGAAAGTCACGGAGGACATCATTCACCAGGGCCTGGAAGACTGTGGGGGCGTTGGTGAGACCGAAGGGCATTACTAAGTATTCAAAATGGCCAAGGGGAGTGTTGAATGCAGTCTTCCATTCATCTCCCTCCTTGATCCTGACCAGATGGTAAGCATTTCTGAGATCCAGTTTGGAGAAAATCGTGGCTCCCTGGAGGGGGCTCAAAGGCGGAAGTGATAAGGGGCAGAGGGTACTTGTTTTTAACGGTGATGTGATTGAGGCCACGATAATCAATACAGGGACGAAGGGTCATCTTTTTTCGAAACGAAAAAGAACCATGGCCCAACCAGAGAAGAGGATGGCCTGATGATGCTGGCCGCTAAGGAGTCGTGGATGTATTTCTCCATAGTCTCTCTTTCAGGACAGGATAAGTTGTAAAGGCGGCCTGAAGGTAGTGGGGCTCCAGGAAGAAGGTCTATGGCACAGTCATAGGGACGATGTGGGGGCAGAGAAAGCGCACGCTGTTTGCTGAAAACCTCTCCCAGGTCATGGTAGATGGTTGGAACAGAGGATAGATCTGGGGTTTTACTGACTGGTGGATGCGCCGCAGACTGGACAGGGTCAAGGGCAGACTGAAGACAGGAGGAGTGGCAGAAGGAGCTCCAACTTAGAATCTTGACGGCAGACCAGTCTATATGGGGATTGTGTCTCTTTAACCAAGGCTGGCCCAGGACCATTGGGACTTGGGAGGAAGGAAAGATGTGAAATTGAATATCTTTGCAATGATTTCCAGAAAGGAGAAGGTGCAAGGGTTTTGTGCGGTGAGTGATGCGAGCGAGGCGTCGCCCATCCAGTGGGTTAACATCTAGGGGGGTGGAAAGTGGTTCCACCGCAATATCTGCCTGAGCAACAAGATAGGAGTCCAGGAAGTTTTCATCTGCTCCAGAGTCCACCAAAGCCAGCAGTGGAAGGAGTTGGTGGGGAACCATTATCCTAGCGTCCAACTGTAAGGGGGTCCGGGGATGCAAAAGAAGGGTAGATTGACTCACCAGGACCCCGGCTATTACTGGTGAGTCTCCTCTATTCTGCCGGTGGGGACATGAAGCCAGGAAGTGACCAGCTCAGCCGCAATAAATACATACGCCGGCATTGATCCTCCGGAAACGTTCCGCCAGAGACAGGCGGGCCCGACCTAGCTGCATCGGCTCCTCCTCCGGGGTGTGTGACGCCGGAGGGCTAGGCGCGGCATGGGAAGCCGGCCAAGGACCGGAGCTCACACTCACTGCAGGTGAGGGAGCTGGGCGAGGACAGGAGGGTGGAGGATGGCTGGCTCTCTCCCTACGATGCTCCCGCAGCCGATTATCTAGCCTAATGGCTAAGGAAATTAATTCGTCCAAGTTAGTGGACTCATCCCTAGCCGCTTGCTCGTCTTTTACCCGGTCGCTGAGCCCGCTTAAAAAAAAACCCCTGAAGTGCCTCGTCATTCCATCCAGACTCTGCCGCTAACGTCCTGAATTTAACGGAAAACTCCGCTACGCTGTGGGAACCCTGAAGAAGAGACAACAGACGATTACCAGCATCTCTACCCTTGACTGGATGATCGAATACCTTCCTCATTTCGTCGACAAAGTTAATATATGACGTGGTGACGGACGGTGAGCTTTCCCACACTGCGGCTCCCCAAGCTTTCGCTTTCCCACGATGTACGCTACCTTGGACCTATCGGTGGAATAGGTGTGAGGCTGCAGCTCGAAAACTAGGGAGCACTGGAGCAAGAAAGACCTGCACGTCCCCAGATCTCCGTCGTAACGCTCCGGCGCCGGAACATGAGGCTCTCTTGACAGGTAGGTGGACTCTCCGGCGGGTGGAGTAGGAGCGGGAGGTCCAGAGGCAGACGGGGAATGGTGGGTGAGGGCAAAGTTGAGCTGATTTTCAATCCGGGTCACAGTGGTGGTGAGGCCCCTTAATGTCTCCATAACCTCCCTTAGTATTTGGTCATGATGACCCACGAGGTTCCCTTGGGTGGCAAGAGCCTGACGGAGGTTAGCTGTGGACAGGTGGAGGTTGTCTGAGAGCAAGAGCCGGGGTAGATATACTGCAGGTTGTAGAGTTGATGAGCCAGGTGAGCAGACTGGGACAGGTGAGTTGATTGCAGATGGGCGTGTAGAGTTGGGAGCCAGGAGAGCCACGCCCAGGCCAACCCACACACCATGACAGAGACCTCCGCAAAGCTGAGCCCATGGCTACTAGCCCATGTGACAAGTCCTCATTATCCTTGAGTGCCTTAGAATCAGTAGTTGAAGAGCTTTAGGTGGAAATTTTGTATGAGCAGTTTATATGTTTGAATTTTTTTCCTATGTGTTTGTATGATTCTTAGTTTCTGATCGGTGCTTTCTGTTATGTTGGTCACACCTTGCAGGTGTGAAAGGAGGGATTGTTAGGCTATTTCTATTTTTACTTACAGCTACAGCATTATGCTAATTGATATATTAATGTGCTTAATACCAAAATAGACAGTATCCTGCAGGTAGATGAGTTTTGGATCAAGCATTAGCCCCGTGGTACGAAGGGTTAACACATATGAGAGACACAGCTGCAGGATAACAGAAAGAACACAATGCACTCCCTTTGCAACAAGTCAAGGCCATAAGCCACAAATATGTTTTTCTAGTTTGCTTGCACACTAGGCTTATTATGCCAGTTGAGACAGGGAGGATTCCTTCCTCAGAGGAAGTAAAAGTCGTAACAAGGTTTTCGTAGGTGAACCTGCGGAAGGACCATTACAGATGGATCATTACCGATGTCTAGATGATGGACTAGGAGGATCTCAGTAACCCTGCCAACCACCTCCTCAACATCTCCTTCCTTTGTATCCCATAGAAACCAGGTCATGGTCATTCCGGTCAGCTGGTGCGGACACCTTCTGCGTCAGCTGCGATGAGTGCTTATTAGTACTCCAGACTGACGTTGGAAAACAGTTGTGCACGGAAGGCTGCATTCATTTCGCTGCGTTATTATTATTATTATTATTATTTGTCAGGTCAAGCACAGAAAATGATAAATGTCACATTCAAGAGTGGACAAAAGTACAGGTCATCAACAGCCATGTGGAACATTTGGACATCATTGATTTAGAAATTCTTCTATTAATGACACTCAGGCGAATTTATGCTGAGTCACACTAATGTGTTTCAAATGGGCCCACATCAAAGGTCTCAATTCATAATACAATAGCCTTGAAGAGTGAGAGAGAGAAAACTGAGCTCAGTCATTAAGTTCCAGAGGTGATCATGTGATACAGATGAGGGCTGATGAAGGCACAGCAGCTTGAGTCATAGCTAAAAATGAGGCCTTCTATGACGTCCGGTGTATTTTGTGTCGGCTCGAACCTCCCGTCCCTGTCTTCTCCTTCTCTCCTTCTTCTCCATGATCCGATCTCGTCCTTTCTTCACAGGTTTCCCCTTCATGTTCTTAAATCGGCACCTTTGTCCCGAGAACTGGACCTGATTTGGAACAGCTCTGTCCTCCTCCATCGATTGGTTCGTGTGCCAAGAGACTGACCAGTCTGTGTACCAACGAAGGGAGAGCTAAGTCTAAACCACAGCTCCTCCCCACCTTTTTGTGCCAATAAAATTACACACAGTGTTCTACTACAAACAGTAGAAATTTGTATGCAACAATTATTGTGCATCCTTTTTTGGGCGGCTGGTTGCAGAGTAACAGCGCTCCGCTGACTGCGATTTGCCAAACAAGCAAGGACCTGTACGTACTGCCATGTTTTGACGATTCAACTCTTACAATAAATGGGGAAACCCAGCATCGTTGTTTGTCCTCTCTCAAATCAAAGAACACGCTGACACCAACTATATCTAGCCGGTATCTCTCAACCTCTCGCACAAGCTCAGGTTCCTTCCCCACCAGAGAGGTAACATTCCATGTTCCAATAGCAAGCTTCAGCAACCGGATTGGATCGGACCGCCAAGGCCCCTGCCTTCGACTGCCACCCGATCCACATAACACCAGACCTCTACGGCTCCCCCCGTGGGGGGTGGGCCGGAACCATGTTTCCTTTTCAGGCTGAGCCCGACCGGACCCCATGAACAAAGGCCCAGCCACCAGGTGCTCGCCTATGGACCCCTTCCCCAGGCCTGGCTCCAGGGCGGGGTCCCGGTATCCTTCCGGGCAGGGTACACAAGTCCTTGTTCTTCACCATCATAGAAGTCTTTGGAACCACGCTTTGTCTGGCCCCTCACCTAAGACCAATTTGCCTTGGGTGACACTACCAGGGGCAAACAGCCCCCGACAACATAGCTAGTAGGATCATTAGGGCACCCAAACCCCTCTACCACGGCAAGGTGGCGGTTCCTGGAGGGGCACTCAGTTAGTTTCTCTCTAAAGTGTTAGAAAAATCTGTCATGTCATGGATGCCTAAACTGACACAAATTAAATTAGACTGCAGAGCCCAAATTGTAGAATTTCTTATTGAATTATTGAATTATTATTGTTTTTTATTGTTTATTATTATTGAATTTTCATTGTGTATTATTGAAAGTGAACCGAAATAAAACAGACTTGTTATAATGGAACAGTGATTTATTTTTGAAATCAGCAGACTTTTATCAAAGCCTGTAGATTCATGTCACAGCTAAAGCAGATTGCAACAATACTGTCATGGTTCTGCCCTCTGCTTTTAGTTTGGTAGTTGTGTTTCGTTCTGTCTCTGGTTTTGTGTTACTTCATTTCAGGACTTAAAGTGGTTCAGGTGTGCAGAGCTGATTGCCTGCAGCTGTTGATCCCTCATCAGTGGCTGTATATAAGACTCAGATCCTGATCTGCTCGTTGCCAGAACGTTTTGTTCCCAGTAAGGTAAACCTCAACTGCTCCCTCCGTCCTGATACTTTTGAACTCTCTGTTTCCATGTTCTTCTCGTCCGAGTCTCCTAGTTCTGCTCTCGTGGCTTTTTGTTGCTACTTTGATCCTGTGGTTCCTAGTGTTACTAGAAATTTTCTGTTCAATACTTTGCTCAGCCTTCCTAGCGATCTTTTGTTTGTACTTTGTCTACGCGTCTTCCTGGAGTTTTCTGCGCCTTTTGTTAATCATTGTTTTGTTGTTCCAGCCCTGCCGGCACTGGAGAGCTCAGCCACCACAGCCGTGTCCTGCCCTGGTGTTCTTTGTTACTCAGTTCGGTTTTGATTCTTCTGTTAAATAAATTTTTATTTTGTACTTTAACCCCTAAGTTTCCTGTGTCCGCTTTTGGGTCCAGACTCTGTACGTCACAAATGCATAACAGAAAATTACCCCCCTCTTTCATGCTGCAGAATGAAGAAATTAAGTTTAGAAGAGGAAAGTAAGTCTGACTCTTCAACCTGTATTTCTCTTAAGGTCAATATATAACAATATAGTTCACATTATTTGGAATTGCCAGTTCCTTTGTTTTGCAGTCAGTGCACCTCAATCCCTCTGTTGATCTGGACAGTGTGATCATACTGTGGGTAGTTAGCTAATATTTGGATACCACATGTAATAACGTCACTTTCACAGTGACACCCAGTGTCACAGTGAAATGCTATAATACAAAGCTCAACACCCACGAAGTTTATAAATTAGATACAGATGTCACAATCCACTCTACCTGCCCGTCCTAATCAACATCATTAGACACACCTGTTCCCCCCCAGCCAGCTCTTAACCAGCTCCTCCACACCCACTCTCTGCCAGACCGTCGTCGTGTCATGCACCATTTTCCGGATGGATCTCCTGTTACCTGACCTGCCTTCTGTCTCTGAACTTTGCATCGGCCCGTTCCCTGTCTGCCTGCAGTCTGCCCGGACTTCCTCTCCGGAGACTCCATCCCCATTCTGAACCAGTTAGAATTATCACATAGCTGGCGTCACATATTTTTTCACAGGTTATTTATTTTGATTTACTCAGTTTTCTGTGAAAAAAGAGGCAAATCGCTGCTGTTGCACTGCTGAACACCATCAAAACATGATTTCATGTTGATTTTGCTCTTTTCTCTATTTTCACCATGTTTCAGATGGAATGAGTAACACCTAGTGTAGCTCTGCTTATCTCCTCATCTGCTCCATGAAGCCTTGGGATGGATCACCCAGAAGACTGTTTAAGCCTACCCATTAAGTCATTTTGTATTAACTAGTAAGTAATAAGCCAGACTTCTTAAAATGGAAAAATGTATTTTGATAAAAAGGTTTTGATCTAAGGTTCGGTACAATACATTGAGGAAAATAAAACCCTTTCATTTACTACTAAAGGCTTCAGAATGAAAAAATTGTAAAAGTTAGGTTGAATACTCTTAAATTGTAATATAAATGCGTTTAAATAGAATGAATTCATATTCCTCAGGTCTTTACCTCCCATAATTTTATCCTCACAATTTTTTACAAGCCTTATGGATGAGGAGTTATTGCAGATTTATTTGGGGAATGTTATTTTAGCCATTTTTCTGAAAACAAGGGAATGTTTTTAACAAAGCTAAAAGTTCAAAACTTGATACAATGACTATTTGAGTCATGGTTTAGTCATTGTTGACCACTCAAAGCGCTTTTACAGGTTTTGCATTCACCCATTCACACACACATACACTGGTGGTAGGGTGCCACCTGCTCATCAGGAACGTTAACCATTCGCACACACTCATACACTGATGGCTACCACTCTACCATCTGAACCACAGCCACCCCTTATGACAATCATGTCATTGCATTCTGTTCTGCATAGTGGCTAAGCGTAGTCTAAACATGAAGTTACTGGACGTATGGGCCCACTCTTCCGGACCCATATCTTTAGCTATAGTCGAATGTGCTAATGGGAAAATTGCTTTAGTCAAAATATGTGCCCCTAACTGATGCTGATTTTTATCATAAGCTCATCAACATAATGCTGGAACTTGCTGATTATGCATTTATCTTAGAGGCTGACTTTAATGCTGTATGGGACCCAGCTATTGATAGAACAGGAGCCTCAGAAACACCAGCTCAAAGACAGGGTTTATGGTTAGGGTTAGGCTGTTGCCCTATGAGCATGGGCCCACGACACAGTAGTAATGGACCTCTGGCAAATGCTTAATCCCTATCTGAAAGATTTCTCTTGTTTCCTCACGGCATAAAACATTTTCTATAATCGATTACCTTTTTGTCCATCCTGGTTTTTGGGAAAACACTGATATCTCATTACCTATAGCTCTTTCTTAGCACAAAGGCATTTTTCTCAAAACCCTAATTTAGCATACTATCTCACGTGCTCTGAGATGTCGATTTCATATAACCTTGTTGAAAAATGAGCACTTGTAATTAAAAGACAAATTAAACCCAGAGTAGTTTAAGGAATTTCTTATAAGCTATACCACACTATTTGCATTCAATTTATGGAAAGCTTGACTCTTGAAAATTGGAAAAATTAGAAAATTTGTGTCCTAACAAAAGCTTGACATCAATCCAATTACACCAAACAGATAGATTTGCAACCAAAAATAGTTTAAAAAAATCAATTCCATTCTTAGACAGCACTTTGATCTTTTGATCTATAGATCGAGGCAGCACTGCCATTTCCATGACATGATAATTGACTGGGTCTACTCAGTCATTTATTGATCATGAAAACTCATGCAAATGAGCACTTCTCTGATATCCTATCTATATGAACCAAACAAGGTGAGATAACCACTGACCCTAATAGAATTAATGATACCTTTAGATCTTACTCAGACCTTTATAAATCCAGAGTAACCCTCAATACGACCAAATATGAGGCTTTTGTGAGTTGGAACTACCATGTTTAACTGAGGCAGTCTCCAAGTGATCTGCTGAGCCAATTACCTTAAAGGAGCAGTCCTTAATATGCGGAGGGGTACAGCCCATTGTTGTGATGGTATACTACCAGAGGTCCATCTGTCCGTTTGGGGCCCTCTGTTGCTTTTGTTGTTTTCATTTTCAAGGGGAAGAAAATAGGACTCTTAACTATTGACTTTTAAAAGATCCTAATGATTGTAGTATCTGCAGATCCATAAGCCTACTCAGTGCTGACTTTAAAATCTATGGCAAGGTGCTGGATCGCCATATCCCTTCTAATGCATTGTGACTAGACTGGTTTCGTAAAAGGCCGTCTAGCCGTTGACAATGTCAGGCATTTGTTGTAAATAATTGGTGCCAGCCAAGCTGAATGCTGCTGCTACTGTCATTGCTTTGGATGCTAAGAAAGCTTTTGATAGTTAGGATAGTAGGTTATAATAAGGATATATATTTGTGTTTTGGTGCACTAAAAAATGTTTTGATGTCAGGTGTCTATGTCTTTTTTTCTGCCGTTATGTTTGCCTGGTTGGCAAAACATACATACACAGGTTATTTACAATAGGAGATGGATTTTGTTCTATCATTTATTGTCTTATATTGTGCAATGGATGGACTTGTTTGTTATAATGTATGCTAGTCATTGAGTCTAATAATACAGTAATACCTTGGCTTTAATATCAACACTTACTACTGCCACAACAACTAGCTTCTCTCACTGACTAAAATTCAAAGAGCTGCAAGTACTGGTTGATTGATGTTAACATAGCTAACAGTAACTGTAGCTAGCTAACATAGAAAACATGTCAGATAACAGTTACAACAGCATAGTGTTAGTCATCTGTAATTCAATGCTGCTAAAGAAAATACATAATGCTTTCAAAAGCAACAGACAGAAAAAATGACATTTACTTAAATGCCAAGCTTGCACAAAGAAAGCAAAATATAAATACTTTTTAGTTGAGCGTTAGTGCCTGGGGTTAGGGTTAGTTAATGCCATGTCAACTACCATACCACACACGATAAAAGCAATGCACAATGACAGCTGCAGCACGCAAAGTAAGTCAATCTATACACTTATAATGATATAGAGTAGCAGCCAACAACCACTGTATATTGATTTTAACTTTATTACCACCACTGGACGTTATCCAACATTTATCATCAAGTCATCAAATGACTTTGGCAATATACTGCGCATATCTATTCCTCGAAAGCCGACCCAAGTCGTACAAGAGCTGTACAAACAACCTCAGACAACTATTGTTGTTTATGTCAATGCTGTAACAATACATTGCGCTCACTTCTGTGTCCCTGTGCACACTAGCATAAACCTACTCTAATTGTGTCCTCAAAACAAGCATCTCATAAAGGCTGTTTGTTCAGCTGAAATGCACACACACACATTTTACAAATACATTTTGTATACACATAAATTTTACAAAATTTTTACAACCATTAACACAAGTAAAAATTTTATAGATTTTACAATTATTAGACTTTACAGACAGACAAGTGTGTTGTTTATATCTTAACTTTAAATGTAGGCTGTAGACTGTTAGTTCCAACTGAACCCAATGAAGAGTACAACTGAGCAGTGATACATAACTTTGAGAAACTATGTACAATCTGGCACAGCTGTCTGGAACATTGATGAGACAAAGATCGCCAATAGGTGTTGGGGAGTTTGGAAAGTGAATGGGGTCCATCCATTCTGTATTTAGACCTGTACGGACATCCATTATTGCAGAGAGAAGTGGTATTCTCATGTGATTTTTTATTATCATCTTGATTAGTGTTCGGAAAATGGTCTTTCCAAATGAGTATTTGAAAAGGACAGGGTAAGAAATCTGATTATGTCGTATGCTAAATCCTGGAAGCACAGGTTTCCCCCAACATCTTTAAAAGCATCCATCTGTAACAAATATGCCTCGAAGGGTTGATCATGGGAGAAACCTGCTTATGTTACATTTTCCACTGGATCTTGAGTGTGTCAAGTGAGCATGAGAAAAACTGTGTTTGCAAGTCCTGGATTCACGGTCTTTTGATAGTGGACATTAAAGACGTGGCAGGGTACAAAGTTTTCATGGGGCAGGGCACTTGCCTTCAATTTCTAAAAGAAATCCCCAGATCTGCATAAAGTAGCATATGTTTGGGCATTGCTGGTCGAGTTCTCTAAGAGAAATATGTTTTGGTTCAATTGTCTCAGTGTTGACATGAACAGTCATTTAAGTTCCATGAAAACACCCAAACTGTTTGCAAGCTGCTCCAAGATGCACTGCTGCGCGCCAGCAGTGCAGCGCCTTCTCTAGATCTCAGTACTATTGAAATCTGGGGTCGGCTGACTAGTCTGAGTCGAGCGGGGGTTGGAGGGCTTTTTAGGCCAGGTCATCTTGACTTCGGTGGGTCCTTCGAAGACCGGAGCAGAGAACTGAACCCTGGGCCACAGAAAGCAGGAGACACACCTCTTTAAGTAAAATTATAATGAAAAACTTTCACTTGTCTCCTCCAAAATCTTTTTCATGTGTTGTTCTTGGATAAAATTGCCCTAAATCTGACTTGACAATGGAACCACAGATTCCAACGCTGGCGTCCCTCTTCAAAAAATAATCCAAATTAAAAACTAACTCCCACCACCCCACGCCCAATCAAAGTCTAGAACCTAACTAGGATATAGATATTGCACACATTGCATTATTGCTAGTTTACAAAAACTACAGGCTGGATCTTTGATTATATATCTGATCTCCTGCCAGCTTTTCATGAACTGGGCCGATGGAAATGGACACAGACATCAATGTAATGCTGCTGTATAATATATTTCAAATGTTTTATTATTAATAGTATGTAATTTTGTATTGATGATAAATTTTGTTTGTCAGGACACTCTGTGATTCCTGAACAACAGACCACACTTGAAAACATCTCGTCTGCATCCTCTGACACTGTTGGCTTCCTGAATGTCACCCAAACTAATGACTGCTATGGCTGAGTGGTAGTTCTACTATATTATTAAGGCAAATTTACCACCTTTTATGAATAATGCTCAGGCGGCCAATTCTTATGAGCGTAAGAACAATTGCTTTAATGTTATAAAATCCTGTTATATGTTGTAGACCAGATCTTAAATCTTTCCTGACCACTGTAGCACCAAACGTCAGGACTGGAGAGGAGTTGCCATTCAATAATTTTATAAGTGCATGCAGAGACAAAATTATGGAGGTTGTGTTGTGTATATGGATGGCTTCAAGCAAACATAGGGTGCAGTTAGATAGGGTGGCCTTACATGGGATTTTCTTCAGATTGCTTTTGGTGGCTTCAACTTATTCACTTATTCTTCAGATTTTATTTTTTAATTTTTTTTCTGTTTTTCAACATTTCAATTTCTGCAGCATTATCCAGGGGTCTCTACAGATAACATGGAGTGATGATAGCATCTTGTAGCAGCCTGGTGCATCGAAGAGTGTTGCCTTCTTTGTTAATCACAGACTGTACCAAACATGTGCTTTACATCTTCACCACCACCCACTCTTGAAGACGTAAGAGATCAAGATTGCAGTGGATACTGAAAAGGTATGTCAGTGTGTTTGTGGGATTTTGTTTTCTCTTTAATGGTCATGAATAATGTAGTCTATAGCAAAAGTCTGTTTGCATAATCTGCATGTCATAAAGATCAGCGCTACAGATAATATACTAGCTGCAAGAGTTTCCAATGAGGGAGCTGCAGAATACCTGTCTTTCTCAGGCCCCCTGAGGGATATCTCCACAATGGAAGGACGAAACCAGTTAGTTCAGGTTGCAACAAGATCCTACGTAGAGGGAAGGACAAATGAAGCCTTACTACAGTGAGTATTTGCACACATTAGATTATAAATGCCAATCTGTAATAACTACGAATTAGGTTTGTGCAATATAACCAAAATCTCATCAGGATCAGATCAAGATAAACTGTAACTGAGTTCTGAGTATTTTGAGATTGTATTATAGCTACTGACTTTGTTCACCACTGTCTGTGGACAATCCCTTTTATTGAAAATATACAAACTGTCCCTCTGTTTGCTATTTCAAACTTGCCTTGTATTAATATTACTGCCCCCTCCTCTCTTCACCACCTCATTGATATACAACTCCTCTGATGCTCTCTGCTCAGTCCATTCCCATCCACGCACGTTCTTGTCAAACCAATGTAGCTGAACTCCAACACTGTGATAATTAAGGGAAATATAGATCACACCACTGGGGATGACTATTCTCTATTTAACTGGGACAGATGGATAGCTATGAAAGATCCCACCAATTCATGAGGAGAAAATAAGAACTGACAGCATGACATGGCAGAATAAAAAGGGAACCCTAATGGCAGAGCATGTTGGCACAGGGCCAGAGCAATGTGGCTTAAGGTGAGTAAATTATGGGTACAGTGAGGGAATTTTGAGTCATGAGAGCTATGACAGTTAGTTTATAATTAGCAATGGCTGTTTAGGGACCCACACACCTGTTGTATACCGTCACTGTATTTGTTATTGATTAAATTGCTCTCTTTCTGTATGCTTTATCCATCCATCCATCCATTTTCTACAGCTTATCCTTTTAGGGGTCGCGAGGGGGTGGGGCTGGATCCTATCTCAGCATATTCGAGCGAAGGTGGGGTCACCCTGGACAAGTCGCCAGTTCATCGCAGGGCTGACATATAGAGACAAACAACCATCCACACTCACATTCACACTTACGGGCAATTTAGAGTGACCAATTAACCTAACCTCCAGTTTGCATGTTTTTGGACTGTGGGAGGAAGCCGGAGTACCTGAAGAGAACCCACGCAGACACAAGGAGAACATGCAAACTCCGCACAGAAATGCCCTGACCTGGGAATCGAACCCAGGACCTTCTTGCTTTGAGACGACAGTGTTAACCACTGCAGCACTGTGCCGCCTTTCTGTATGCTTAACCTTTGCAGAAATATGTAGGTTAACAGCACTAATATTACAAGTCAACCACTGTTGAAAAACAAAAATAAAGAGGCATCGTTCTTCCTAGTTGCTATTCAACAGTGGGGAAAAAAGAGAATGAAGTAATGAATCCTATACTGACAGAAGACCTGACAATTTATCAATACAACCGGCTGTTTACGCCGCAATTTTGTTGCACTGAGACCAGAGTCTTTATATCTTGCTGGATTACTGGTAGCGAGACTGCTGTATTGTATATTGCTGTATATTGCTAGTGCGCCAACACCAATATCACCAATGTCAACTCTATATAGCAAAAATAATTTGCTTTTTTCCACTTAAACTGCTGCCAACTGTGTTATAACATAGACCACATGTTGACAGGCTTTCATGCAGATTATGGAGATGTCACTGATTTCTTGAGATGTTTTAGCATGTAGTCTTATGGTGAAAATTAGTCTTTTATGGTTGTCATTGTTTAAATGTTGGCAAGAAATTTATTGCAAATCTCTTCTTAGCCCCTTAATTTCACTCACACCTGCTGATGTCTTTCCCAAATCCTGCTCAAAATAAACACGTTTAAATCAATTGATACAATTATCCTATAACACTATAGTTGTGAAACAATATCCTTCATTTATACTGTGACATGGTAATGCAATCAGACTAACGTTGTATTCTGGCATGAACTAGTTAGACTGTCTTATGACTGCTGACATAGTTCTTTACAGGTTTTACATTCGGTTACTTCTATATGCTTTAGTATGGTCTCTGCTGACCTGTTTGCTTTTGAAGTGATTATTTACCTGTTTGAGATTTAATGGATGCATGTATACAATACATTCAACAAAACCAATGAATCAAGACCACAAAAAATACACAGCTGCACATACCTGTTAACAAAATGCTACTAAGATGCCTTTCAAATGACAGACACACATTTCAGAAAGCACACTCTTGCCTTCTTTCAGGTAACTGATGTTCAGTCTACACCAGAGGAATCCTTTTACTCACAGTTCTACAGCCTTGCTCCCTGGATCTTCTCCCTTGCGCTCACTAATACCTGCAGTACACCATTTATGCAAGCCCACATTTGCATGCCAAGATCACACCGGTAGATATTTACTAATACATACAAAGCAAGGAACAGGTGTGCAGGCAAAAACACATGTGCTCAAGGCTTACTCCATTATTGTGGATTTGGAAACGTATAGTGCTAATCCAATTAGTGAGCAACACACATTTAATTATTGCACTATGCAAGTGAATGAAAAGCGTGCCAAAGGGATAAGTGGGGGATTTTATCACTACACACTTTGATTTTGTCCTCTTATATCTGGGGGAAAAAGAATGTGTGTGATTTAAGCATCTAAGCAGTGCATTTTGTGTAAATTACAGAGATCTATGAATTCTTTGGGTTCATTTTCTCCTGCAGCTCTATCTGACACAAAGCGGTATTTAAAAAATGAATTCCACTAAGAATTATTCAGAAACAACATCAGAAATGTAAAGCAGAAATGTACATTAACATAAACTAAATCCCATTATGCCATATTGTATTGGAATGGTCTATTTAAGGCATTTATAATGAAAAATGTAGTCCGTTTATGGCCCTATGAGTCAACACAGATGAATATATTTAATCTGCACAAAGCATACAGCATACTCGATGTTATGGCATTAAAATATTGAAATGATTTTCAGGTCATGCCATGATATCTAGTGTTACAGTATATCATGATATTTCTACTCAAAGCTTTTCATAAATGGTAAGATTGGATAACAAAAAAAAAAAAAATCACAATATTTTTTACCGTGTGTTTTGATAGAAATACTGCTGTGATTTTGGACTGTTGATACTTGGACAGGTGAGGGTTTTCATAATTATGGATTTGGATGTGGATTTAATGGCTGAAGTTAAGAACACTCTGATCTGTTCAGAAAATTATTAATATCATTTTACAGCAATGCAACACTGAAAAGCAGGAAAAGTCAACATATGTTCCAAATCATGATAAGAATGATATATCATTTGTTCAGTTATATGTACGTGTAATGAGGCAAGAATATATTGAAGGTTCATATTTCATGTTAAATGTTTATATATACTGTATATGTGTGAGAGTTCTGTTTACGTACACTTTCATTATATTTACATAATTTTATTTGATTAGTATTTTCAGAGCAGGATTACAGAACGCTTGTGTAGTGATACTGAGTATCAAGTGGGAAGTTTAAAGGATGCTGACTACTTCCTCCTACACTGGATGTGCCAGAGTCTCTCAAGCGTTTTGTTTCTCTGTTGTGTTGTCAGTCTGATTTGCTACTGTTACTGCTGCTGCTGCCGCTTTTGGTTGCTCTGGACACAGCTCCTTGGTCGGCTCCATTACAACAGGTCTTCATAGCTCATGACACTTAAGCTGAGCCGTGAACTCCTCCATCTCTTCCTGCTCCAGCTGCGTCCTCCTGCTGAGAGAAGGTACAGGTCCAGAGACAGCCTCTTCTTTGATTTCACAATCTACCGCATCACAATGCAGTCTGGACAGGAGGTATAGAGGAAGGACAGGTTGACGAAGCGATTTCCCCCATCAAAGGTGAAGGTGCTGCCTTCTAATGAGATGTTGTAGGGCAAATACTGGCATTGATCACCAAAGCGTTTAATTTGGGTGTAAGTGAAGGTGAAGGCTTCACTGGCATTGTAGAAGTGCGCAGTGATGCTGTCTCTCTGTCTCAGGGCCTCCATGGATGAAGAGTGGTTGAGACTTCCTGCAACAAAAGCCAGAAAACCCTCAAAAATATGAGGATCCAGCCAATCCAACTGCCGGACGAGTTTTTCACAGACAGTTTTAGCTGAATGGCTTACAGCCATCAAGCAGAACAGAATGGAAAACACAGGAAACATTGAAATCTGTATTGGCTTCTGTATTGCCCTTTCAATCCTGGGTTTCACATGTTATTTCTGTGGAGCTGGATTAAGAGGCTTGTCCATTTGTATAGTAAAAATTCCAGCAAGAATTTCCAGTTTTGCAACTTAGTACAGGTGCCATGATCTCATGTCAGAATGGGGATTCTAATATTGTGCAACAAAAAAAAGACTCATAAGCTTTTTTGTGTGTGTGTGGTTCTTTCCCGCTAGAGAGTTTTTTTTTGTTGGTAATTTATTTATTAAGATATATTGTAGGTATAAAAGCGTTTTTATAAAAGAGAGTTGTTTTTTTGTTTTTTTTTAAAGTTAAACAATTATACATGACACTTCATTCAACTGACTGTGGTTCTTTAATTATATTCATGTTCAAAGCACAGATCTACTGAATGAAAGAAAAATATGGATTAGTGTGGATGTGGATAACTTTGCTGTATAACAGCGACTTATGTTTACTCTAGATAAGAAGTTGCAGCTACTTACTTGCCACAACAAAATAGCATATACTATATTAAAAAATAAAAGTAGCACTGGTGACTAATTTTACATTGTATTTATTATTTATTTTATTTATCTATGTTTTTATTTCGTAATGAAGTACAGTATGAAAGCACACTAATAAATGATAACCGTCTCTAATCTACTTTAATATCCCTGTAAGCCATGGCAGTGTGACAGTGAACCATCAGTTATGATACCAGGATCAAAATAAAGGTTCCTGAGACATCCAATTAGAGATGTAGATGAATACAAATACAGTTAATATAGTTTAAATAGTTTGTCATTTTATTAAAGATGAACCTTGGATTTCTTACTGTGTGTATGTAGTTATACACTGTCTACCACTTTTGGGTCTTGTCACTGTCAGAATATTTGCTTCATTCTAAAGTTTTTCTTATAACTGATACACTATTGGAGTTAAAAATATCAAAGTAAAATAAACTAGTAAAAAATAAAAAGTTTATCTATGGAGCACTTATCACAGCCAGAGTCACAATGTGCTTCACGGGTTAAAATGAATAAAATATACACTAATAGTAATCAAAATAGAAGACAAAAAAATGAGAAGGACATAAGACTGGCTGACAATACATACTGTAGGAATGCAATCAACACCATAGTTAATCAAACACCTGTCTGAAATGATGCATCTTTAACTGCTTTTCAAATGTATCTATTGAAGCCGCAGCTCTCAGCATTCCATTTTACCTTTAGCCTTCAGCCTAGCACAGGGAAGAGCCAGTAAACCCTGATCTGAGGACAAGCAACATGTCTTGAAGAAATCAGAATGATTCTATCATCAAATACTGGAGCTGGTTTTAAGGAGCATGTTGCTTCACAATAACAATAACAATAACAGTCTTACAGTGTCATCTTGCTGTACATTCCATTGTTGTGTAATGTGGAAAAACGTTTATCGTTTTGGGAATTTTGGGAACCTGGGCCACATATACACACAATGCAAGAAGCACAATATAGTACTTATCTGTTTAATAGTTACAAAAAATATTTTCATGACAGATTAATGTGGGAATTATTTTGTTAGTTACTTGTTTGGCAGACAAAATGTAAAATTATCAAATATGTTTTATTCTAATAATTAAAACATATTATTACATCACATATTATAATTTGCCCCTGTAAAAACAATCCAGAGCTGACTGAAGTGACTGTATAATATTTCAGCAAATGACAATGAATCAAAATTTTTGAGAATTCTTTTTTTTTTTTGAAGAGGGGCTATGTAAAAAAAACAACAAATTCATTAACCTTTTAAAAATTTGAAAATTTAAAAAGAGTTTTACATTGTGCAATGAACACTGGGATTCTGCTAGTGACATTTAAGGAGTTTCTTGTCCGTTCAAATAAGTTGAAATAAAGACTTGTGGATTGCAAGGATTTCTAATTTACTTTTTATTCAATTTTGTAATTGACATATTAATACTGCATTAAGGTGGATAATAGTTACCAAAGCACATTAAAATCTCATGTAAAAGTCACAAGCTTTTGTAAATCCTCCACCTTCATGGTATGCAATATAAAATGCTGAAGAGCAATTTTAGTGTCTTTGCATGTAGCATGACTTTAGAAGAACAAGTATCAATTTTATTTGACTGGCATACATAATTTTTTATTTTTTTTTTAATTTATACTCTTAAATAAAAACAGCTGAAATTTCATAATATTAGAACATACAAAGAATGTTACAAAAACGCTGCTAGATATTTGCAACAATGCTCAGTCAGTAATTGTATTTACATTTATATATATTTACTGGCAGTCATTGATTCAAAAATGTTAGTCTGTAAGAGATTGAAAATTAAATTTTGCACTTGAAAAATTGTCCTTTGGTAATCGTTGGTTAATAGTTGTGTTGTAGTGTCTCCTCAGCAGTGTTTCTCCTCCCCTCTGAGCAGCAGCTTAATCACTAATGCCCTGCTCCAAACAAATCTCCTTGGTACGATCCATCACAGCTGGTGGAGGCAAGCTCAGACACTCGACTTGA
>KV751317.1:23058572-23103020 GCA_001698575.1 Mola mola | reverse complement strand
CTGCTGAAAAGATGAAAATGGAGGCGCTTCCCTAATTGTACATCAAAGCTTAACAGAATGCAGTCATGACAAGATGTGTGCGTGAAGGTTGCAGTGATATTGCCATTCTCAAAAGTGAAGCTGCTGCCTTCGAGGGAGATGTTGTAGGATACGTAGTGGCACTTGTTGTCGGTACTGCGCATGTTCCGCTTCCAGGCGATGTAGGTATCATTGCTACTGCTGGAGAAGCTTGCGGTTGAACTTAATCTCTGTTTAAAATTCTCCATAAATGGGAGGTAACTCACACTGCCAGCTACCAAAGCCCATGTGCCCTCCAAATATTGAGGATCAAGTTGAGCCAAAGGCCGGACCAGGTCTTCACAGGTCAGAGGAGCTGAGTGGCTCGAATACGTCAAGCAAAGGAGAAGAATAGCACGCACAGGACTCATACCTGTGTTTATTGAACCACCTGCCTCTTGTGAAAAGTGCACACAGGTCTGTTGCATGACATGGTTGAATTCCTACTTTTATAGTTATAGTTTTAGAAGTTTCACAATTTTGAAAATAACAGAGAGCAGAGTCCCTGTGGTTTCTTTGAAATTAGTCACTTTTTGCAGTACTCATACTATTGATTGTTTACACTGGAGGCTCACATGCTGTCTCTCTCTTGTCTGTGGTAATATTCTGAGTTTCAAATACAGTATGTATACAAATTAGATTTCTAACTCATCTAGGTCGCTCTACATGAACAGCAGCAAACATTAATACCATATTTCACGTTGCATGTGATCATGTGACCATATGTATGCATTTTTGAGATCATGCCAGCAACTTCTGTTATAAAAATGTCTTTTGATTTGCCAAGTCGATTTTCAGACACGTGGGGCTGTGCATGTGAGTTTCCCTGGCGGAAAATTGTTATTTCCAGACTTATGACAACACTTCATAGAAAATACTCTACAAAGGTACTATATGGCTTTAAACTGGCTTGCACTACATGAATAATACTGTGGTGAGATGCTTATTTTTTGCCTGAATACCTTTAGTTTCATTTATACCATGTTGGGCTGTCAAAATTATAGATTCTCAATAGCTGCCTTAACTTCAGTTATTGTGTGTTTTTTCCTCTTTTTGGCAGCTTGAAAGTGTATGCACCAAAAGATGAACAATTAGCGGAAAGACAACATGTTGAACTAGTTAAAATATGCGATGCCTCATTTCTTTGCTGGACTATCTAAACATCATCATACTCGTGTATCTCAAAAAATGTGAATATTGTGAGTTTTTTCTGAGTTATTTGAGAAAGTGAACATTTAATACACTCATTACACATAAACAAACATTTTTCAAACATTTCATTTTCATTTAATTTTTGGGACGCACAAATATACCGACTGTATCGTTGTTGGCCAATATTTTCCTGGTATATATCATTCCAGTAAACAGCAAGCTTGTCAGTTTGGTTAGCAGTGGTAGACAGTACTCAGAACTTTTGTGAAGAAAGTACCAGTGCAACTAAGAAAATACTATTAGTCTTTCAAACAGACATTTTTGTGATTATGATTTTACACTTACATTTCCCAGGATGGTGAAAAAGCATTTTGTTGGACCTTTCTTGAGTCTGAAATATTAGATTCATGTCTTTGTGCATTCAATATTTTTCAAAATAAAGAAGTTGTCTTTTTGGCAAAAATAATTATTATTTTTACTTGATGTAAACCACTGCTAAATTCAACCAATATGAACATTCATGACTTTATCATAAGGACTACCTAATGATAAAATACAACAATATGTTTTTTGTACAAGTCTTAATATGAAACATAAAACAAAAAAAAAAGAAAAAAAGAAATGCACTTTGGCATAAAAACACCAAAGTAAGGTTTTTTCTATCATTTATTTTTGTCTGGCAGAAAAGTCTGCATTAAAATTTACTCCTTATCTGTGTACTGACAACATGCATTCAATTCTCAAGCCTTTACTTCTTCCTTTTTGTCAGGTGGAGCTGCTGGCTGTTCTGGACAAAGATCCTTGGTGGGATCCATCACAACAGGTGAGGGCATATTTAGACAAGACACCTGAGCTTTGAACTCATCCATCTCAAGCTGGTCCAATGCCCTCCTTTTGCTGAGCAGGTACAAATCTACCGACTTATAATCAGGTGACACAACATCAAACATCAACAACATGCAGTCTGGGCAGGAAGTGTGGAAAAATGTCACAGTAAAGTTAAAGTTCTTAACTTTTAAGGTCAAGGTGTGACTTTCAAATGATATGTTGCGGCCATGATACTTGCATTGGCCACCAACATGGCTTCCTTGTGTGTATGAGGAATTGTTCAGATCAATAACTACACTGTCTGTTCCTTTGAGGGTCTCAGCAGCAAGAGCATGTTTCAGACTGCCTGCAACCAAAGCCCACCGTCCCTCCAGCTGAAGAAGATCGGGCCGATCCAAAGGCTGAACCAAATCTTCACAGACCACAGACGCTGAGTGGCTCACAGGCACCAGGCAGATGACAGCGAAGGCACACGCAGCAAAAAACATGTTCTTCCATTTGAAGGTTGTCGCTGGCATGGCAGTCAGTCCCACTGTTTTGTTAAGTAGAAAAGGCCATCTACTGTATGAAAGAGATCTGGCTGGTTTTATAGTTGGTTCGAAAAATTTCACAATACAGAAAATACCAGAGCGCAGAGTCCCCTGTCTCAGACGGGCAAGGTCAGCGTTGTTTTTCTGATTTGATTTGTCGTCATTCACAATTAACCGTCTGGGACACTTATTCCTAAAACGAAGGTCTCTCCCTGAATGACAGCTCTGGTGCACACAACGAGAGTATATATGTATACTAAAACCATATAAACCACTATACTTGCATAAATGTACTGGTAAGTAAGGTTGTTTACTGTCTGGATAAAGTAAAAAAAAAAACAACCTTGAGTTTTGCAACACTGTTGATGCAAGATACCAAAGTCCTTTCTCCACCTGTCAATCATGTGATTGAGTAATGACAGGAAAAAAGTACAATTTTATAAGAGATTCAAAATGTGTGTATGATGCGGTGCATTGTCTATACAAACAGTTACATAAGAAATGTGCCTGTCTTTTGTCTGATGTATTCATATTATTGTACGTCTCAATTAGACTGTGGTGTCTAACTGAACATGTCTCCGGTTAAAATGGCCTTGCTTGAGTAACAGCTGTCAGTTATCAGAGCAAACTATGGGAAATAACAGAACATTTTATCTACCAGGCTTCTTATTGTTTACACTGGACCGCTATTCTGTCTGCAATGATGAAAGTTATGGTCGGCTATCTGCTGTATTGAAATAAAAATTTTGTTTAAGCTTGTACTTTTAGATGACGTTTTATAAACGCAGACTGTTCAAACTTGCTTTAATTTTTTTCTTCATTGTTGGAACACGTAATACGTGTAGTATTCCGTATATAAAATCGTATTCTTTTATAGTGGGGATATATGTTTCCCACTATAAAAGTGGGAATTATGATTATGAGAGAATTAATATGAGACTCATCGGCATTGGAGATGGAGTTGAGAAAGAGATAAGAAATGTGTTCTGATTTGATGCAGCTTTACACAATTGGTGTTTGGTACTCAAATGCAGTTAAGAGTTGACGGATGATCAAATGTCACATTTTCAATGCCAAGATGACGATTATATTATCATCACCATCCTGTTACTGCAGTTTAAATTCACGCAGTTGCAAATGTAAAAAATGCACAGAATTATTTATTCGTTGTATACGTGTATATTTGTATGCACCTTGCATTGAATGGGTGTGAATAGGTAAATATTATAAATGCTTTTTACGTGTCAGTTGACTTGATAGAGAACCATAAAAAAGTCCATTTGCAATTTACTCTAATATTATTTATAGTTAACATTAAAATCCTAGCCACCGAGGGTACTATGAAACATTTAGCTGAATCATTGTTAAAGTCTACAATCAAGAGAAACCTTCATGAATGTAAATACACAGGATTTACAAAAGGGTGAAAACCACTTGTAATACTACAGAACATGAAGGGTGGGTTAGAATGATTAGTATATGACAAAACCAAGATGAACTATTACCAAAATGGTGGCAAAAGTCTCAAGAAGGAAAGGAACAGTTCATGATCTGAGGCATACCGCACTATCAGTCAAACATAGTGGAGGAAGTGCTGTGGCATAGGCATGTATGGCTACCAAAGGAGCTGGGTCGCTGATGTTTATTGATGATGTGACTGCTGGTGGAAATATAAGAATGAATTCTCAGGTGTATATGGCTACACTTTCTATCTAAATACTTATGGACCTAACTGTATAAGAAAATGATATTACTGGCTAAAGAATGTGAAGGTGGGGAACGAGAGGAGAGTTACTGATGTTATTCATTTATAATTCATAATTCATAATTATAAATCATTTGGGCTCATCTGAAGTTACTGGGGGATTTTCATAAGCAAATAACTACACCAACTCTGAGTAACATTTCATTTTGAGAGGAAACTCAGAGGCTGCAGTTTGGTAAGAAGTAAATGGTCTTCACTGTTTAATATGCTGGCGACTGATGACGTATACGATCCTATAAATTAACTAAAAAGAGTGTAGGAATCTTGTAGGATAAGAGGAGCGGGAGTTTGTGGCATTAATGGTTGGTTCCCATATGCAGTTCAAGTTGATGGACAATGTTTCCAAGTGATGGTGGTGACTGTTGGTAAAAGGATGCCAACCATCTTATCATCAAAATCATCTTTCTGCTGTTTACATTTACCCAGAAAATAACATATATTTGTATGTAGAAAAACTGTAGGCTATATTTCGCTACATTTTTAGTTTAAGTTTTAGTTTTAATTACTACTGTATTGGCTGATAAAGCATCTTGATGTCCTCTTAGTGACTGGCTCCAGTATGGGTCATGATCACCTCCTCCTGCTCCCCCTCCCCACTGTTTTTCAGATAGGAACCGGGCCAAGATAAAAACTCAAAGTACTCCTAAAACAAGCTTTACCCAAAGATGGTTTTCATAATTTTAAGTCATTCATATTATGCAGATGTATGTCCAGCTTTTCTGATAAGTTCAGTTTTAATAAGTTATTTAATGAAGTATGTTGTTTGAGTTCAACTTTTTTAAAATTTTAATTACCTCTGTATTACTCTACTGTATGTTACGTGTGTGAATAAATAATAGATGTTGTTGAGCATTTCCTTGACAGGATATTGAAGATGAACTACACACCTCACCACATTGATCACAAAGGTTTAAACCTTCCATGATTATTTTATTTTATATTTGATCTTAGCAATACAACAACTTTTCTTATGATCTCATGCAATATCTTAACAATTCCATGTTGCAAAAAGCAAATACAGCTAGAACTTGTTTTGATATCCATTTTATTGACATTGTCAACAAATATGTCAAAAGTGTGACAAAAGTGTGTCAAGCCTTTCTGCTCAGACTTAGCAGTGACTGCCGAAGCAGGATGGACACAGTTCCTGGTTTGGATCCATGACAATATGCGAAGGCATCTTCAAACATTCCACCACAGAGATGAACTCCTTCAGCACCTTCTCATCCACCGACCTCCTTTTGCTGAATAGGCACAATTCTTCTGACTTAAAATGTGGTGAGTCCACCTTTAAGCTCAGCAGCATGCAATCTGAACAGTTTGTACGGAAGATAGTTCCAGTGATTTTAAAGATCTCCCCAACCATGACGTTATAGTGAGGGCCTTCTATTGAGACGTTGTGTGTAAAATAATCGCACTGATCACCAAAACGATTGCTTATGCTGAATGTTGAGTTATAGAAATCAACACTTATGCTGTCACTTAGTTCTGAAGGCTCTATTGATTGAATGATTTTCAGGCTGTCAGCAACCATAGCCCATCTGCCCTCCTTGTCCTTAGGATCCAGTTGATCAAAAGGCTGGACCAGGTTTTTGCAGGCTGGTAGAACTGTACAGGTCACTGACGTCAAGCAGAGGAGAGTGATGGCGCGAACAGCAAACATGTTGTTTCTTTTCACCTTTATTTATTCAGGGAAGGTCAATTGAGAGTAAGCTCTCTTTTCAAATGATGCCCTGATTACAAAACACATGAATAAAAATACACAATATAAATCATAATTCACAATTACATACAGACTGCAGAACATTTAAAAGTAGGTTTTTGAAGCTAATCTAAGGTAATAAGGCCATCAAGTGCCAGAACATTCTGAAAGTCATTCCACTTTTGAAGGGCATAAAATTGAAAAGCAGTCTTACCCAAATCCGACTTCAGTTTCAACTGAACGTGGCACAAGTATTAAGCCTGGTCTTTTTTATAGTTGCATCAGGAAAGCTATGGTTTCACAACACTGAGCAGAGTCCACCTGCACACTCCATGATGATTAAATAAGAGCCGATTACTGTGATTACTTACAATTTACACTTTTATAGAATAATTACGGGAGGTCACTGTAGGCTCATACTGTAATTAGCAGTTTAAATAGAATATGACATTTTTTTAATCAGTCAATGTATGATATAGGAAAACCACCATAAAAAAAACTACTCCACTCGCTTTTATTGCAATGCTGAAAACCGCAAAGGTGATACTCTACAAATGTTCAGTTTATACTGGAACAATTGAGTGACTCTCGGATCTAAACCAAAGTTAATTTCCAGTCGAATCAGCACACAACACATTTTTTGCAACAGTTCACACCCTGCCCCAATAAATTTGTTGGTTTCATGCTTTATTCTGCAGACAACTAAACTTAGTGTATGCTTTTAAACTAGTATACTGTATATGTTGGAATTAATTTGTTTAGTTGAGGAATGAAGAATATACTTCAATATGCCTCAGTTTTCCGAGGTTTTTTTTCCTTATTTTTAAACGTACATTTTAACATGTTCTTCAATAAATGAAACACTAAGCACAGAATTTATTTGCCTGAACTATTAGAGATTTCCAAACCATCTCATAACAAAAAACACCAAACAATGTTTTTATTTTTTAAATGTATAATAGTGATCATATTTAAACAAGAGCAAAATAATCAGCAGCTACATTTTAGTTTGTTTTTTTATTATTATGATCATTTCCTACAGTGTGCTTATGTTCTGTTAATACAAGATGGGAAAAGCCTTGCTTAACCAGGCTCTATTGATATTGTAACTCACAATGTTCGTTTCGGTTTATGATGATTTGCAAATGCTGAATTTAAATTTATGACAGGTGTCTTATGATTTCCCCTTATATGATGCCAGTAGAATCTGGAAATGACATGACAGTGACTGTAGAGGAGAGGGTTGAAAAACAAAGCTAAATATGAAGCTTGTCACTCACAAGATGCCACTGCAGTGAACAGGGTGGGGCAGAAATACAAAATAAGGATCATTCATTGATTCCTTACATCCTCATCTTTAATTGAAAATGCCTATAAAACTACTTATAGAAATCAATCAAAGTTCAGTACAGGCTTGGACACATGTAGCAAAGTGCAAGACCCATACATACTGTACAGGTAACTGGCAGTAATATCATTAGAATTTTTGGGCCCCACAGCTGAGTGATCCTCCCAGCCCCCAACTATTTACAACCTTTTACACCTTGGTGCCAATTACCAGACATCTGGAAAGGACAAGCATACTAGAGAGATGCTTTCTTCTCTTTCTGCTCTTCTCGGAGCTGGAGCTACGGAGCTCCGGCTGATGACTCAACAAGCTAAAATTTAGCCAGCAGCAACAACAAGGCCTGCAGGATAACAGAAGGGAGCTACTGAAGAGTTCAGCACAACTGCTAACTCTGCAAGGAGCAAAGGAGCGACCGGTTTCCTCCAGCACCAGGAGTGAACAAGAACAGCATTCTAGACGAGAATTCCTTGCAAGAGCTTCAATTCCGATTCTCCATCAAACAGGGATCACTTCACCAGGAGAACATCGTTCCCTTTTTAAGGACTGGTAAAGTTGACCATGGCACATCAACTCAGCAAAGCACAGCTAAACGTGAAATTGCTGAAAGTATTTGTCTTGCATTGTTGAATGGTATTTTAACCGTGAACATGTTATTAATAAGTGTATTAGCCATAATTGTAAATTAAGTATTTTTAGCCAACACAGACTCAGGGTCTTGCATGCAACTAACTATTTTCCTTCTAACCTGGCACCATGTCCTCAAACCTACACAACACTGTCTTGACACATGCAAGGTCTCAACCAGCAAATGGTCTGAGCTCCCTGTAACACAAGAACATTTGGTCTGACACTTATAAAGCTTTCGGCCATTTTGCCTTCGTTTTACGTCCATCCATCTCTTTTACGCACACACACACACACACACACACACTCACGCACTCCCTTGTATATAAATGTATATTATGGTTTACATTCTAGATTAGGCATTGTATGTTTCTTTTCCTTTATTGTTCGTTCTTGATTAAATACTTTTGGATAAACATGCTGTTTAATGTTGCACAAGAGTGAATTTTGCCAACCTATTCACTGTCAAGAACCCCAACTAGCTGTGGATGAAGAATGTTGGTGGTAATTATTTAGTTAATTATTAAGCATAATTCCAAATTCACAGTTTGATAGATTTCAGATGACTAATTCAGTTGGCTACCTTTCCCTTCTTTCAGGGTAGTGCCCCGAGGTAATCTAATGTTAATTAGATCTTATTATTCTAATAATCGTTAAGATAATTATCGATTAATTTTAGTTGCTAAATTCAACCACTTAGTTGTTGTCTTGTATTGTTAACATAAATGGTGGTCTGTGTGAACAGCCACACTGTCAACATATCCTGTCAAGATTTTCAACAGGTTCATTTCTATGAAATTCAGGTTTAATGAATAACTGTGGCTTTCAGCTTAAGACATGGTTAAAGGAGAACAATATAAGCCTCATTTCCTGGGCTTTTAAGCTCTTTGTTAGGTGTAGCACAGTGGACCCAAATGCAGACACAGACCAACGTGGGTAGGGGCGAAGTAGGCTTAAAGGAGAACAATATAAGCCTCATTTCCTGGGCTTTTAAGATCTTAAATTAAAAAAAAATATTTTTTTTGAAAATGTTACCAGTATCAGTTTTTTCCCTTCTCTACTTCCTGTCACTGAAAGTTCGCCCCAGTCAAATCAACTGTGGAAGGTACATTTTTTTGTGAAGTTTTCTGATGTTTATGAAGCACAATAGAATACATGTAGATTTTTTCCAAAATAATGTAGAACATGGAATAAATAGTTGGAAATAAATCTACATAAATTTGTTTGTCTTTCATCGTTCATCATTCAACAATGGAAAAACTTTGGAAAAACAACATAGCAGCAAATTTAAAAGAAAGAAAGAAAAAAAAAGTGAAACTTTAGAGCCTAAAAAGGCCAGGAAGTATGGTTTTGGTTGAAAATTACTGGCGATCTCTTTTTCTGTACAAGTGACACATATTGGACGTCTGTCCGTCCTAGGAAGAAGGATGCTTTTTTAAAGTTTTTCCTCACCCGGTTCGAGGGGCTAAGGGAAGACGGTGTAACATCTGTACAGTTGGGTCAAAACCCAGTGAAATAACCCAGTGTATTTTATGAATGAGGCCTCATGTTGCAAGGATCCATCTAGTTTAGAGTTCTTTCACCTCATGTGATGCTCTCCCAACAGCTTTCACCTCAGCAGAACTTATTTTCCTCAGTTACAGGGCAGAGTTCGGTCTGGTCTTTGAGAATAATTTGTGTGAGCAAATGTGAAGGCATATCACAATTACACTAGGAGTTCTATGTACAAGCATAAATTAAGGATTTGGGAAGTTATTATACTTAATTTATCATGTATTTTATCTAATGGGTGCGGTCCCTTTGATCCCACACTCTCTGCAGAATCTCTCCAAGATAGATTCTTCAATTCCCTTCTTTGCTTAGGGGCATATTCACTACAACTAGTGCAAGAGCTTAGAGATAGAGGATTCGATACTCCCGCATCCAGTTTCTTAAGTGTAGCAGGAGAGATTTTGACAGATGGCTTTCCTGAACCACGTCTCTGATTTTGTTTTAAGAATAAAAAGGTTGAATACTATCTTGTGTTTCTTTTAAATGAAGCAATGTTGTGGTTTTGGAACAAATCCACTGTTTGAGGAACAGAAGTGCTTGAAGAACATCAAGTATATGAGGAAAAGTACAACACAGATCAATTCAATCATTAAGTCATTCATTAATCATTTCAAAGCTGACACTCAGGCAAATTTAATGTGTATTCGGTATATATAACCATGCACAGAGCTACAGCAGGGACTTTGCTGGCTCCCTTGAAAAGCTCACCTTTTAAAATTATCAGTGTATACTTTATCGTATTTTGCACACTGTTTATAAAACATGGCATTTTATTGTATTAGTCTATATTTTCAAAACCTGTATTACAGAGTGGAGAAAAATGTTCACTGCCTGTACTTTGATAAAAAATATAATAAAAGATAAAAATCCATAAAATAATTTAGTTATAAACTCATTAAATTAGACAAAGTCTGTACTTTCTCGGTTTCCAGTTATGAAAAAAAAAAAGTATATCATATGTAGATAAAGTTGTTTAAAATGACACATCTTTTATAGCTAAACTGGCTACCCAGGACAGTTTCAATGGTGAAAAAAACCCCAATTTCAGTCAACATGGTGTGAACACAATTCAAAAGTCTAGTCCTGGGTAGAGAGCTCCTCAAGGCACTTAACAATGACAGGCTCGGTCCATACGTCCACGACTGAAGAGACCTTGCATCTAATTGGAAAATTAAATTTAATGAGTAGGATAAGGACGTTTCAGGATGGTGAATGGTACGATTGAATTGGGATGCAGCATGTGGACATGGTGAAGTGAGAAACGATGAAATCATAACACAAAGAGATAAGGGAAGGAGTGTCCTATGAGCTGAGCAGCAGAGAGGCAAAGTGGAGGGTCCTGGCGGACTATAGAGTAGTGGGCATTCACAAGACAGAGCAGCACTGGCATGTTTTAAGTTTGGGCGCCTCTGTCACTTCTCCTTGGCAAGCCCCGGTCTGGCTTTGTGACTCAGTGCTGGAAGACGCTGCTGTTGGCATTGTACAGTTGTCAGGGGCTCTAGACTCTGACAGAAGGGGTGTCTGCTCCCCTTGCCCTGTCTCTATCCTTTGGTTCCCCTGGGGATCATCTAGGGGCACCTCATGGAAGAGGCCAGGCAGATTGGCAGGGTCTTGTGCTTTTGACGCAATCTCAGCTCCCTCTGGTGGCGCTGCAGCTGCACACTCAAGCCCAAGCTCATTGGTGGGACTTGACTGAAAGTAAACTGGCAATGAAGACAAGGTGGTGCCCTCTCGAGCAACAGCAGGAGGCTGCACCTGCACAGAGGTGGGATCTTCTAACATTTTGTCCTGTCCTTCAGTGTTTGGCTTCACGCCACCCTGCATGTCTACAACTGCAGCTTCTGGCTGAGTCTCTGCAGTGGGATCAGTTTCTTCACTCTTCTCTGGTTGAGTGAACTTTTCTGGATTTTTTTCTGTTTCCCCTCTATCCTGGCCAGCGTCTGGATTCAACAGAGGGGGTTCTTCTGATTTCATGATCTTCAGTTGATATACCTGGGACACAAGATCCTCAGGTATATCATTGCCCTCATCTGTGATGATCACACATTCTGCTCTCATCACCACAGTCCCCTCTTCCTCCTCCTCCTCACTGATACTTGAAATTGGAATAGGCGCTCCCTCAGAAACACCTGCCCTCCTCTCCTCTTTCAATTGTACATTAACAAACTCAGAGGCAATAACAGGTCTGTTCTCTGACACCTCATAATTCCTGTCCACCTCTCCTTCACTTCCATTTGTAAGAACAGCGGCAGCTCCATCCAGCGGTGAGCTTTGGTTTGTTTTTTCTTCATCTTCAGTTGTTTCTACAGAAAAAAAAACACCAAAGAAATATTACTGTCAGTAAAGATGAAGAATTACGGGCAATTGTATTCATTACAATAGTTAGTGCTCTTCGTGCTTTTAAATGATTCTGGATGAATTGACAATCATTATGCCACACTGTAATTAACACTGATTATTAGATCTTAGCACAGCTAGTAGACACACACTGTTACTTAACTACAATTAGAGGCTGCCGACCAATGTCACTGCTCAGCTAATTTGTTTATAGTATGTACTGTAATGCAGTCAACAGAGATTCTTTCACCTATAAATCTTAGCACATTACTTAGAGAAGCTATTCACCTCTTTTTCTAATATACTGTATAATCTGATGTAGGCTGTTTATGTAATCAGTTACAAAGCAGATACAGCAGTACATGATGTAAATGGATACAGATATACATTAGTCCATTTAATTTTATTTTGTGGAAATTTCTTGTCCACTTTAACAGTATGAGCACCCTCAATGCTGGCATTTTCACATTAACACTGCTCTCTAAAAATGCAAGTTATGCGCTTCAAGGTCTATTTGCATAAATATTCAAAAGTATATTTAACATGTGTAAATATTCATCATAGCAAGTATGAACTTCTTGAATATGTATGTCTGGGCCATCCTTTCCTTTATGATGCAGATTTCCTTCATCTGTGTATACAGTGATGCATACAGAATACTATTTCTGTAGGGGATTAACAAGAGAGAAAAAGAGGAAGAGGGAGTGTTTATGTCAAGGCCATAGTCATGATTTAACAGTGCTGGATTCATGCTGCAAAAATGCTTTGTAAGAGTGCTGTGGTTCATGTACTATTTGATACATACATCAGCTCTATACCCACCCAAACCTTTTGTATTGCTTTCTCCATTTTGCACACCACCGTGGTCCTTTTCTGTGGGAAAAATCATTTTCAGATGTGTATGAAACATTAGCAAGTAGCAACAGTTTTCAGACATACAATGTAGAAGGCATGAAATGCTACAAGATGGATAACGATTTTTCACAAAATGGCACCATTGACCATGCTGGACGCTTAAATTTAAAGTGAGAAGGGGGGAGGATTCCAAACATTAAATAGATGAAATTTAACAAGTGTACAAGTCCACAGCAGTAAAAGTAGCAATAGAGATACGTCTATGACAGCCAGAAGAGCATTGTGGCTTCACAACGTGGTTGTAACAGGATCTGGCTCTATATAGCTGTCATGTAGAAGACAGAATACAGTGTTGAAATGGTTTTGAAAACAGCTAGCAGATGAAATTCTGTGGTTGATGGAGCTCATACAACCACTTGAATATGAACTCCTCTACAGTGTCCAATATATCCATCAATTTATTACTTTCTCTGTGCTACACTAACAGAAATTGGAAATGTAATTTTCAAATATGTCAACTCTTCTGTATGGCAGGAAGTTGTTTTTTTTTTTTTTTAAATCAGACTCCACTTACCTGCACAGATCTCTCCCACTCTCACTGCCTCCTGTTGAGTGAGTGGGACAGGGGAGAAATCATATTTACTGTGAGTCAAGTGGTAAAGATGTTTTTGTTGTGTTTCCTGAACCTCTAGTGCATTTAAAAGGAATATGAAAAGACAACAAATAAAATGCAAATGCTGGTTCATCAAACTTCGTGGAAACAGGCATGATCCAGAACAGTTTTAGGAAATATTTTCCCCTCATGTTGTCCAAGTCTATATGGTACCCTTAGTATATGTCCACTATAGTCTCTTAGATGGAGAATAGTAACAGTTTAAATTGCTTAAAAAGAACCGTGACATTCTACCTGATCACAAGAGGGAGTGACTGAGCTGAGTGTAGAGCCCCCTTAACCTTCTAAAGTTGACCCTTCTTCACAGTTTATTGCAGTGCAGATCTAACTCTATCAGATTTCCTTATTTACAGCAATCCACCGTTACACAAGGAAGGATTTGGCAAACAAAATCAATAAAAACCATCTTATGCTCGTTTGAAAGTATTACATGTCATTCACTCGTTTTGCCCATAAATTAAAGTTTTGACTTTGCTTAACTGCTTCCACACTGCTGGTCATTATAGCCAACAGCAGTTCGGGCAGTTATCAAAAAGAGAATCCTTTGTTTATGTTCCCTGTTGATTTTAGATGAACACCTAAAGCCAAGGTCAAGATAAGCCATGAAAATCCTTCCTAAAAAAGAGCTGAGAACAGATAGTATAAGAGGAAGACAACTCTTTTGATCTCCTATAAAGAACATTAGTGAGGCGAGGAAGAATAGTCATGCTTGGCTTACGGTGAAACTATTTCAGAGTGGATTAACTGCTGAATTGTTTATGTAACAGAGATGCCTACATTCATAAAGTTCCTGATTTTGAACAAGAGGTGCTACATCAAAGGTACATAAGACTGGAAATGCCTTATCCATGACAAAAAGCAAGAGAGGGATTGAGCAAGCTTCTTCAACATATATTCCAAAACCCTTTTTGTCCACAGAGTCAGTGGGTGTGTGTGTGTGCACGCGCGTCCTCACTGTTTGGCCGCTCTCCATCTGTTCCTTCAGCTGCTCCTCCTCCTTAGCCAACCGCTGACTCTCTGACTGCAACCTTGGACACACACACACAAAATCAAAACCATCAAATTTAGATTCGGTACTTCTGAGTGATCAAATTTGATATAATTTTTTAATGTATTTTATGATATAATATAAGTAGAGGTAAGGTGAACAATTTTTTATGTTTAAATCCCCTCTGAGGCCATGCATCACGTGTGTGTGAGTGGATTCTTCTTGCAAAGGGAGAAGGGGCAATGAACTTTTGTAGTAATAAGATTAGGATCTTGTCTTCAGTCTTCAGGGACATGACAACACTGTCCACTGCAATAAAGAAAAATCCAGTCCTGAATGGCAAGTGTGCCGGCAAGAGCTCTCACACTCTGCAAGCTCAGTACTGGCAGAATAAAAACTCGACTCTGCCAAAGCATGCGTGATGTGCTACCAACAGCACACACGACAAGAAAATCAAGATAGTAAAGGGAGTGCAGCGACTATCAATAATACATGAAGGTTCAGAGTAGCAAATACAACAAAAATGCAACAGTTTGCTCATTCTCTATCTATTTACCAAACTCACACCGTCTCCTAGTATTAACTTCAACACACACACACACAGAAACCGCAGCAGTACTTGTCAGTGTGTTTTTCAATATCCTGGGCTTGGGAACCACACGGAAGGGAGTGAGGGCTGTCCTGGGAAGTTGGCGACAAGGGAGCTCCCTCCATCAACCACTGGTCCCGCAGAGATTTCCTCTGGAGCAAGAAAGAGAAGACGAAAAAGAGGAGAGTAAGTTGTTCACTTTCAACTTGAATATTATTTTAGAGTTGCTCCCTTTCTCATTGTAGGCCTTCTGCTTACTGTAGAGTAAATTACACATAAAGATTTGATCCATGGAATGAAAGCTGGCTGAGGCCACCTAGTGCTCCATCTTTGGAGAACCCCAAACCAACTGCTTTCACGTTTTACACAAACAAGAGTACAATTCTCAGTAGTTTGTAGAGCTGACTACTCTCTAAACAACATCCTCAGACACTCAAATGTGCAACACATTACCACTACTACTAATAATTCCTCTGCTTTGTTGTTCTTTGTAATTCCAGACCCTTACTGGACTATCTTGCAAAATCTCTTTAGAAACTGCCCATGTGTGTCATGTCACAATAAACTACACATCCCACAGAGGCGTACACCGTGTGTGCGTTTGCACTGCAAACCTAACAGTCCGTCTCAAACTAAAGCCACACAAGATTTATATATTTTTTTTTAAATAAAACTGCTAAATAAATAAACGGAAGGCACATGTTAATCACTGTATCATACCTTTCAAAGCATTTACTGCTGCTTTTCCTACAAAAAAAAATCATGTTAATGGCAGATTTTGATGGGTTTTTTTGTGAGCTGGACTAAAGTCATGAACAAAAAACAAGTACATTATGGCTGAGAGTACTGAGCAAACTGCAACTTAAGAAAAAACACGCAAGCAGAAGTAAAAACAGCAAATTGTAAAAACATCTTTAAAATTGTGCATTGTAAACACATACAACACTACCATGCAGAGGAACATGTTTTAAGTAGCACAAATCATAATGTATATGGATGTTTCTAGGGGAGACTATAAATAAATGGACATATGGCCCACACTCCTTTTTGGCTTTCTAAAGTTAGCACTTGTCAGTGGGGTATTATTTGAATTGGCGGCTAATAGGCAGAAATTAAAGGCTAAGTTTAAGGAGCAATATGTATGATCATAAAAAAACCTCAATATATTATCAGACATGCTTGAAATATTAACTCCACTGATAAAAACGCTGCAGCCAGTATGTCCTTCTCCTTACATTTTGGATTCTGGTTCAGAAAGGTCTGTTTTTGTTTTTACCAGAGCAGGTAAGTGGCTTTGAGGCAACCCACATTACCATTTTGGATGTTTGTGCCTCATGTCCACAGACAAATGGCATTCGTTTGTGGCTACGTTTGCATTGTCTCATTGCCTACACAAATCCCCTTTTACCTTTGGTTTCTCCACAGAACCTCAGGCTGACCACCAGAAAGGTTTCTGATCAAAGGTTAAAGAAGAAGAATATATGTGTCAGATAACAATAAATAAGTGAATATTTCACTTGGTTTCACTAGGCCACTTCCTCCGAAGGGTAAACAGTTCACTGTGCCTGTTATTCTCTTGTATTTGACACATCGGTGGTGTGGATTGTATTGCGACCTACTGGCCTAGTATGCCAGTTGTTGCCTGCTATGTACAGAGACAGGAAGAACGTGAGGATAGGTTTCTTTCAAAGGGGGGGAAAACCCATGCGTTTCCAAAAATGGAATAATCAATTTTTATTGTTCCAAAGAAACATCCATATCTGTTGTAATGTTTTACTTGCAGTGTTTGTCAATAAGGCTGTGTTTTGCGTATTTCCAGTGCAGGTTTGTCATACTGAATTAATTTACAAGTATTCTCTCTATTTGCAGTTTTCTGAGCTCTCTCGGCCACCATAGTAAATATATAAATTTGATGCCGAAAAAGAATTCATAATGCTATAGCTCCATCTTAAGACATTATATCTGCCATCACAGACAAATAAATTCCACTTGTATAAAATTTAACTACCAAAAATTTATGGAAATATTCAAGAACGAGAGAAACATATAATAAAACAGTGGTGCTTCCCTTTATGTAAGGATTAATAACAGTGTCTGCAGGGTGACTTAGTCAGTATGACGATCAAGTTGCTACCAGCTGCTTTTTAGTAAATCTAATCTAGAATAATAGCAAGGATATTAATGTCATGAGCTATGCATTAAGATTACATAAAAAGTAGCTATACTGTCTTTTACCATGTGTTTAACTACTGTGGTGAAATAATTGGAAAATCTATACTTCCCTCCAGCAGATGGCCCAGTGTTTTCAATTTAAAGCAACCAGAATCTGGTAGCTACCTACTCAGCTTAATGGCCACAAATCCATCTCTGTGTTTCCTCTTTCAGCATAGAACAAGCCCTACTCTGTTCCACTCCCTGTGCTTTTGCTTCTCTGGACCCCGCCCTCTGTAAACTTAGGAACTGTGTGTAAGCTGTCGTTCTGTCTTCATTTTATCCTTGTATCTACTGTGGAGTGAGTAATGTCATAAAGATTCAAATAAATTCGCTACAAGGTATGATTATACCATCTTCTGCGAGAGCATAAATTTAAAATGAATCTGACAGATTTCGTTCAACTCATTTTTGATCTCACAGATGCAATTTGTGTCTATGCACCCAGTGTATTGCACACAAACTCTCGTGCATGACCACACTTGTACACACATGTAATGGTATGCACACAAACCCAAGTTGCACAAATTTCACACAATTTCAGGAATGTGCCCCAGGGCAGTGTAACACAGTGGACAAGGAAGTGGGAACACCAGTGTGGAAATGAAGTGAAAACAATGGAGCAGCAGCAATATAAACACTCACATTATAAGTGATTTCAGCAAAGGAAAGCTTGCCTCCAACCTTGTGAGAAAGTGGCAGGAAGTGTGAAAGGCAGTGCAGTTCATTGGTGTGTGTATGTGTAAGAAAAGGAAATACATTTGGATGCTATCAGCTCACAAGTTGCAATCGGTCTGCAAAGGATTTCATCTGAGTGAAATTATGGCTGCATATGAGTGTGTGTGTATATATGAGGATGAATTAAAGAGAGATCCTGTATATGTGTGTCAGACCTTCAGCTGCTGCAGTCTGAGCTTCTCTTCTTCCATTTCTCTCCTGGCTCTGTACTGCTCTTCCTGCAGCCGTCGCTTCTCCTGAGAGACAGATAAGGAAGGATGTGCTGTGAAACTCAAATCAGCCGCCATATAAGCAAGCTGATGTAAATGAATAAAAACTAAAGAGAGAACAGTGAATAAAACATCACTGAGAGAGAGTAAAACACCTGGTCAACCATCTGTCACAGTGAAACTGCCACCATACACACAAGTGATAATGCCCATGCAGCTGTCCCCATGGCAACCTGGTGTTTTTGTGGGACCTGGGACACTCTTGACTCACCACACTGCACCTTCCATAAATTATTTAGGAGCTATGGACAGCTTTAAGACTTTAGTCTATTCATCCTCTTTCTCTGTAGAGACAAATCTGAAATTAATCCATTGACAACAGATACAACATGCACATGCCTTTAAGACCTGATGAGGCCCATATGTGTTTCTCCATGATAAAGTCCTGCTCCAGTCTTTCACATTAAAACCTAAAAAATAATTTCTGTTTTGTTAAATTGCCTATTTCGATGATTCTGGTGAAAAAATCCCTTTGTAGCCAATGGCTTGGATGTAATTCTACACTGCTGATTCATATATATTTTGCAGATCTATGAATTAAAGATGGGCATTTTCAGTAATTTCAAAATTGAAGTACTTGCATTACCTTTTAAAAAGTACTCAATTACTTGAAAAATATATATTTTTTACTGGATAATAAATAAAATGGCATGGCATATGAACCTATGTTGGTTTCACGTTTCATCAGACATTAAAAAAAAAAAATGATGGACCTCCTAACCCACTGTTTATTACAGTAAATACTCTGCTATAGGCTGCTAAATAACAGCTTTGTGGCTGCCAGAGATCATTAGTATATAATCCTTTCACATTTATGTAATGTACACAAGTACACAGGCACACAGGCTCATACCTATGCAAACACAACATGCTTGTCGGCAGCTGTTCTGAAGCGGTCTGCTATGTTTCCTGCAGCATGTTGCTCAACAGTACTGTGTGTTTGTAGGACACCTACACCTCTTCGAATTCAAGGTCTGAATAAAATGATCAGTGATGGTAACGTAGGACTCCATGGTGAGAGGTGTGCACAAGTCCATAGTACCAGTCACCTTGTTGGTAATTAGGTTTCTGTTCTGCCCTGTGGTTCTTGTAAAACTCTTCTAATCTTGTCACTGTTGTCCGCAGTGATGTTGGCTTGTACTCCGGTTTGTTAAATGCCACCAGCTTGTAGAAGCCTTCCTCTTCCACGCAACTTATTAGGATTATATCTCCTGCCAACATTTTGGTTATTAGCAGCTCTGGTAGCATCACAGTGGCATATGCTAATAGGGTTAGCAAATTATGAGATTAGACTGCCTGTTGTCCGTCTCTGCTGTTTTCTGTTTGTGTTTTAAGTCGATATAGTTAAACACTGAACTAGTATTTCTATTCAAGTTTAACATCAAATATCTTCACTGCATGTTTTTATTATCTTTTTTTTCTTTTCCAAAGTATTTCCAAGCATCTATTTTTCTGCTCATGGCTGCCATGATGCATGTAGCACCAATTGGGTTATTGTAACAACAAACAGTATGTGTGCACTGCACGGGTGTACATGTTGCAGTTATGCAAGTAGGAGTAGTCAAGGACAAGTAATTGAGTATTTGATTACTCATATCCATCCCTACTATGAATGTGCTACTTGAATCCTGTTCCATCCCCACTCTGCCTCAGGACTACAGTAGTTCCTTAGGTTTGTAGGTCAAGGCTGTCAGATTTTGTTTTCTGGAAACTGTCATTGGTGGAATAGCAGATTGAAAGCAGAAGTCCTCAGTTTGCGGTTGACTGCTTATTTCGGTCAAGTTTTTAAGTGCTGTTATGGGGTAAGTGCCTTAGGTCTTAATGTGTTAAGGAGCAATAACAAAGCCATTACTACTGCAGTGTCACTTCACTCATAAAGCTGCCATTAACATAGTGGTGGATGAAATATTTTACCTTATTGTCAAGAAAGGATGTATTGTAAACTGATCATACAGTTGTCACTTAGTATTCTAATACTAATTAAAGGTTGTAATGTACAAACTTAAAAATTGTGTTCAGTGTAACAGACTACATGTCAGATACATGTTGTTTCTCTGCTGAATTTTTGGGTACTCCAGTAAAGTGGAGAAAAAGGCACAACTCTCTGCTCCATTAAGTTAATTTTACTTTCAACAACCTCTATTAAATCCTTGTGTTTTCCATCACTTCTGGGGTTTCTCCCAGATATTTTTTTGACACATAGTTAGGCTATTCAGGCTATTTAATCCAAACGATAATCTTTTCCTAAACCAAACAAAGTTGTTTTCTTGTCTAAACCTAAGTGAACTAAAGTGGAACAGACCACTGAAAATAAAAACCTGAAAACAGAAAGTCAGCTGAATTTTGAAATTAAGAAGGCAACAAGATATATACATATATAAAGCTTCACAGAAGCCCTAGTCTCCTGGGTTAAAGTCCACTGTTTGACCACAACACTGTTCAGGCTTTGTTGCAATATCTACTATGTTACCTGATTTGTAAGAAAACTGGCAGAAAGCCTGAAGGCTAACTTTTCCAAGTTCCATAATCTGCCACACAGGACAATCAATGCGCTAGTTGTAAAAAAAGAAAATAGGCATTTCTTCTTTCTTTCTTTGGATGAAGCACAGAACCTCAAGAGGGGGAAACTCAATACTGTGTTTACCCCAAACATGTGCTTTTGCCCAGTCAGTCAACCTCTAGATTCTTCATTTCACAATGCATGTTGTATGAATGCTTGAGTGCATAAACTCACAGCAATGGCCTCCAGTCGTTGTTTGTACTGCACTGCCTCATCCATCTTGGCACCTATGACACAAGAAGACAGGGCTGGAGGTTAGAGTCCAGAGGTTAAACAAATTCCAATTCTAGGGGATCGATTTACTGCTAGGAAAACACTGAGTTGACTGGATTAAGAGGATGAACTAAGATCATTATTATATCCCCAGTAGTTTGTAGACAAAACTGCATTTTTGTGCTAATATGTCCTAATTAAATCTTGTCTTCTTTACAAATGTAGAAGTTACCTTTGGTCTAAAGATATCCACACTCTAAGTTTCACCCTTGCTATAAATGAGATACAAACAACACAAGCTCACTGGTCTGTGTCATTTGTGAGGCACATAACTGGACAAATGCATCAGTAGTACATTCGCACAAATGCAGCCTTCACTTAAGAATAATTATTATCCTCCACGCCATTTCCACCATCAAGAAGACATGTGCCCCACACCCCTGTAAGGCCTTTTGTGTGTATCATAAGGCAACCTTGCGCATCTTGGAGAAAATTACAAGCCATAACTCTGCTACTTTAGGGAGAAAACCTTGGGTATTAAAATAAAAAAAAAAAAAAACAACAAAAAAAAAAAAAAAAAAAAAAACAAAATTCTGAGGGGAAAAAAGGAACAGCTGAGGAGAGAAATGGAACTCATGTATTTTTAGTCCAGCAAGCAATTCATACTGCTTTCTTTATATGATAAGATTAATTATAGAGAAAAGAATGACAAGAAAAATCTGGATGTTTTTAAACAAATACTCGGTGTGTGCAGAATTTACATACAGAAAAAAAACAAAAAAACACCTCCAGGCATCACAGCACCCAGAATCTTAAAGTAAGATTCTCTAAACTTTAAATCGATCTTCCACAGCGTTGGTAATTTTACATTTAACAATGCTAAAAAAAGCATGTAAATCACCTGTACTCAACTCACATTGTTACCTGCTTGGTGTTCTAGGGGCACTCTGTGATGTGGCCACTATGGGTCACGGAGGGGTGCAGTCATTTGCTCTCCTCTGGAGTTCAAACTATACAACTTTTAAACTTGGGGGCTCGCTGTGCGGTTCACACTATATGACAAAAAATAGCCACAGGGGAAGCAGTATGTGAAATGATGGGTCAGTTAATTTTTGTGAAATAAGGGTAGGTCTCTTTCCCCACCAGAAATAGAAATAATGTATTAATTCTGGCGGGCTGTTGATGCTACCAATCAAGGATATTTTGGTTGACCAGAGCATAACTAAAAAAATAGACTGACCAGTTGACTAGGAGACTACAGCACTACAGGACACACTACTACTACAAGACAACACACAAATAGTTTACTGTCAATATATTACAAATGAACACACTCTGAACGTACATCAGATGAAAAGCAAGCTAATATAGCAAGAAGCCTCTCCTTCACAGGGCCGAGAACAACAATCTGGAACTAGTACTGTACCAGACAGACAGAGACAGACAGACAGACAAGTTGAACTAAAAGACATTTTAAATGGCCGAGGTGCAGTGGCAGCTTAGAGTAGGCCTCCATAGAGAGCTGAGGCTAGTGTTTCATCAGGGCTCCAGGAAAGTATCTACAATAGCAGCAAGAGATAAACAAGCAAACACAAACAGAGGCTTTGATGAGGAGTTCCCCATAGACATGCTCTGACTTCAATAATTAGACATGATATATAAGGCTTACAACATTAAAAAGTTGAGACAGGATTGCTGGAGAGAGGCAGGACAGAGAATGAGAAGACAGTTGGGAATGAGATGATAGAAAATGTACACAAAATGGCACAGTCTGTGAGACAAATGTATGTAAAAAATATATAGAACCGTCACAGAATGAGAAACAGTTCCATAACTGGAGGGGGAAATGGAATGTTAATCTATTTACTATAAAACCTTGATTACTGAGCAAACATAGATTAATCTGCTATCAACCAAAGAGTGTTTTTAAAAAATAGGTTTGCATTATACCAACACTGGCATATTTTTATTTTCTCCAATATATGAAAGCAACACAGGAATTTTCACCAGATGACCTAATTAACTGTATTAAATGTGTCAAAATGTGATCAAAGTGCAGACTTTCAGCTTTCACAAAAATATGGCATTTAATGTTTTGGAATTACAGCCATTTTATGCAGAGTACCTCCATTTTCAGAGGCTCAAAAGTATTTTGACAATTGACTGATAAGCAGTTTGATGGCCAGGTGAGGTCCGTTCCCTCGTTACTTCAAGACAAATAAGGCAGACAAAAGGTCTGTAGTTGATTTCAGGTGCTGAAATGGCATTTGGCAGCTGTTTGACTGGAGATATCAATACCAAGTGCAAGGAGATATCAATGCAAGTGAAGGAGGCCATCATTAGGTTGAAAAAAACTAAATAAATATATCAGAGAGATAGCAAAAACTTTAGGAGTGAGCAAATCAACAAGTTGGTCCAAAGAATACACTGGTGATCTCAACATTGCAAGGCCTGGAAGACCACAGAAGACAACTGAAGTGAACAATCATAGAATCCTCTCCTTGGATAAGAAAAACCCCTACACAACATGGAGGCACATCAAGAATACTCTGGATAAGCAAGGTGTATCATTCTCAAAGTCTGCAAAAAAGAGAAGTCTTTTTACAACAATGTGCAGACCACTGGTAACATTCAAGAGCAGGAAGGCCAGATTAGACCTTGCCATAATAAACAAACAAACAAGAAAAACAAAAACAAAATGGGAAGGAGAGGAACAGCTCTCAAACATGGTGGAGGTATTGTTACGGCATGGGCATGTATGACAGGCTCACTGGTGTTTATTGATGAAACTACTTACAGAAGTATCAACATGAATTCTGAGGTGTATAGGGCTATACTATCTGCTCACATTCAGCCAAATGCTACAAAAATGGTAAAACAATGCTTCACAGTGCATATGGTTAATGACCCTAAACATACTGCAAATTAAAGACTTTTTGAAGGCCAAAAAATTGAATATTCTTCAATGACCAATGGCCTGAGATCTCAACCCAATAGATAAAAACCAAAAGGCAGAAAGACCCACAAACAAGCAGCAACTGAAGGTGAAAACCTACAAAATAATCTCTAGGGAGGAAACTCAGGATTTGGTTATGTCCATGAGCTCCAGACATCAGGCAGTCATCCAAGTATTAAATTAGTTTTTCCAAGTTTTTCCAAATACTTTTGAGTCCTTGAAAATGGAGATAATGCTGTCATTCAGTAAATTGCATGTTTTTGTGAAACCTCTCAAATTAAAACTGAAAGTCTGCACTTCTATCACATCTTGTTTTTATTTTAAAGCCACTGTATTGGTGTATAGAGGAAAAATTATTAAAAACTGTCATTGTCCAAATATTTCTGGACCAAACTGTAAAATACCTAGGTGTTGCATGTCTTTTAGCTCATCAAGGGTATATCACTTACCCCTTAATGCGATGCAACAGCTCACAAAATACCTCACCATCCACCACGTTTATCAGTATCATGTTCTTTTCCACTGTAAAGGAAATACTCTAAGTTACTGTCTCCGCACGCACATAACTATAGCTTCTTTTAACTAAGACGATAGCTTGGGAGTAAGACGGTAATTAGGTAATAAATTGTTAGTCGGTTAATCTTAACGGTAATTAAGACAGAGATTACTTTATGATTTTTTATTAATTAACCAATGAATGGTTAATACTTAACATAGTTGACAATTAATTTAATACACACTCCATTGAATACATCTCAGAATCAAATAAGCAGTAGGTCAGTAAAACACTAATATGGCAAGTGACCATGAACTAAGCTCTAGTCTGCTACAGCTTTTAATTAGAGATTGGTTCAGCTATAACACCTGTTACATGCCAGCCCAGACAGCAGAAAAGGCTGAATGCCTCAGTTCCATTAAAACCAACAGTTTTTTTGTTTTCTAGGCAATGATTTCAGTCCTGCATCCAGAGTAGTCAGTTTAACAGAATTGTAGATAGTTTGACCTCAATGGAATAACCTCCCGTAGACAGTCTCTCCCAGGGAAACATGCCTATGCTCAGAAAATTAGGGGGCAACCATTTTGACTGAAATTCATTTTCAAGGAAGTGATGAATTCCTTAAATGGCACAAATGCCATTTTGCACACATAATGTAGTAGTAATGATAGTCTGTGTAGTCTGTATAGTAATGATTGGGCAGCAGAGCCGTATTGTGTTTACACACATACACCAGCTTTCCTGCCCAATCATATGTGATGATTGACAACAAGCAGAGCTCAGGTGTCAATCACCACAAAATTTTGCATAAAATTGCTAATTAAAAACAAAATGGTCAGAAAAGTGGCTACATAAACATACATCGGCATGATAACATTACCAAATATAACAAAAACTGTCTCTTTGAAAAATTGAGGGATATTTTATGTCTTTAGTCCTACCTGCTATCCATGTCAAGTATTTACATTCAATTACAAGTCAAAACAATGTCATAAAAAAAGTTGTCCACAAAAATTACACTCAACCCATCCTGAGAACCTCATGAGGAAGAGATTTTCAAGATATGGGGCCTAGATTACCCATAATACAATTCAGCCAGCATCTTAAGGTCTTGGTCTCAAGGAGAAAAGAGGAGCAGGCTAAAGAGGTCTGGTGAGCTTACTTTTTAAGCCCCAGATTTGTGTTCATTTTCAAACTTGCAGTCTACAGAAAGAACAGATGCTGAGTCAAGAGACATCAGCTCAGGAAGTTTTATCATGCAGAATCCTCTGCTTTCTAAAACTTAATGTGCTGTAGTACTACAGATTCCAATGTATTAAATCACTGGAGTTTCCCTTTGAAATGCTGGCATAACTGCATAAAAAAAGACAGAGACAACTATCAATGAACTAATAAAACATTTTTGGTCCAATCATTAATCATTTAATCAAATAACTGTTAAATAGTTTGTCAAGGAAAAGGGAGCTTAATACTTTGTGTGCATGTGTGTGTGTAAAGATCCAGAAACTCTAGCTGCTACTCACTCATTCAGTGATTTCCAAGCAAACATTCCTGAATGTGAAAAAGAATGTGTATTTGCTTTTAGTGTGTGCGTGCATGTTTATTTAACAACGCATACTTGCTTAGTGGGGTGCCATGAAGTCTTTATCCCAACAGCTGGGTTAGTGACTTTGGCTTGGTTGGAACAGATGGAAGAACAGTGGGTTGTCATGAATAAAAACCATAAGAATTATTCAGTGCCACAGTTCATTGCTCACGAATTTCTCTGACACACACTTTGTCAGATGATACAGATGTGAAAGTATATGTGAATCTTAAAGCAAGGTGAGGCAAGACCCTGCAGTGTTTCTTTTAATCGAAAGACATTCTCAACAAGTGGACTTGTAATCCAGCTTTATCCAAGTCACAAGAAAAGTTAATTATTTTTAATTTTCTGTAATAATAATAATAATAATAATAATAAATAATGGAACTTGTCAAATATAAAAATTTATTCTAAAAGAGATAAGGGGTGCATAGGAAGACGTGAGTATAGGTTTTTGGACTTGGACTGCAGGACTGGACATGGGCTATATATGAACATGAAAACTGCTGCCTGTCATCCATGAGACACTAATCATGTAACATCATGACCACAACATGTTCAACATTGATTGGCTAAAAATAAACATAATGACTCCAACTATCTATGAAGTGTGTTACTAATAATCTGTTCAAAGCCTTCTTGATTAACTAATTGTTTTGTCAAGAAATTTATAAAAGTACCTGCTAATAAAATTCTATTAGTCCAAGAAGATGTATTCACAATGCTTGTTTAATTCAACCCAAACTGAAAAACACATTTGAGAATCTGGAACAACCTGAAGTTTGGTGTTTTACTTACAATTAATACATTTCTGATGATTGACATATTAATTAACCGATGCAGCTCTACCTATGATGCACTTATAATGTAAATGATAAACGTCCTGTACTTATATAGCGCTTCTGGTAAGTGCCATTTATTATTTCTGTCCTCTCTGCACTGAATGAGAGTTCTTCCAGACAGGAGCTTAGCGTTGAACTGTCGGCGTTATGTTTGACTGCCTCCAGTATGAAGGTGGCCGCTGCAGTGTGAGCCCGTTTGACCAGGATCTGGTTGATGTGCTTCAGCTCGGGCTGATCGAGGACTGCGGGGTCATCCACCTACAACCCCATAGAGACTGTGTCTGTCCCCCGTCCACATAAATTCACTAAATTCACTAAATCAAATAAGAGTTCACATAGGAACTTAATAAAAATCAACACCACTAATGAGGCAGTTTACAAAGTAAAGAGACTTAAATGTGGACTCTTGAATATCAGATCCCTATCATCTAAAGGTGTAGTAATAAATGAGCTTATATCAGATAACAATATTGATTTATTCTGCCTTACTGAAACTTGGCTGTGCCAAGATGAATATGTAAGTCTTAATGAATCCACTCCTCCCAGTCACATTAACACACACATTCCCAGAGACACTGGCAGAGGTGGTGGAGTTGCAGCCATTTTCAATTCTGCCCTATTAATAAAATAGCCCAAACAAAAATTTAGTTCATTTGAAAATCTCATTCTTAGCATTTCCAATCCAACCATGAAAACTCCAATTATGTTTGTTATAGTGTATCAAGCACCTGGACCCTACACTGAATTTTTATCTGAATTTTCAGAGTTTCTCTCAGCTTTGGTCCTCAAAACAGATAAAGTCATTATTGTAGGTGACTTTAATATCCATGTAGACATTGAAAACGACAGCCTTGGTACGGCATTTCTCTCACTATTAGATTCATTCGGCTTCTGTCAGTGTGTACAAGAATCAACACACACTTTTAATCACACCCTTGATCTTGTTCTGACATATGGCATTGAAATTGAGCATTTAAATGTCTCTGCGCAAAATCTGCTTTTATCAGATCATTATCTTCTAACATTTGAATTTCTGCTCATCAACTATAAACCAAGAGTCACTAGTTATTATAGCAGATGCATATCTGAGGACACTGTTGAAAATTTTAAAGAAATTATTCCCTCTGCATTAATTTCAGTGCCATATCCCAAAATAACAGAGGAGTCATATCTTAAATTTAGCCCCTCCCAGCTTGATCACCTTGCCGATTTCACTGCCGGCTCTCTACGTGCTTCACTCGATTCCATTGCCCCAGTTAAAAAGAAAACAAAACCAGTAAAGAGACTAGCTCCGTGGTATAATCTTAACACTCGCAAGTTAAAACAGAAAACTCATAAACTTGAAAAGAAATGGCGTTCCACTAAACTGGAAGAGCCACACATGGCCTGGCAGGATAGCCTTAAAGTATACAGGAAGGCCCTTCGCCGAGCAAGAAAAGACTACTATTCAGCGTTGATAGAAGAAAACAAGAATAAGCCCAGGATCCTTTTCAGCACTGTAGCCAGGCTGACTGAGAGCCATCATTCTATTGAACCATGCATTCCTAGAGCCCTCACCTGTAATGATTTTATGAACTTCTTCAATAATAAAATTAGACTTATCAGAGAAAATATCCTACACTCCACAGATTCCAGTTCAGCAACAGGAATTATAGAGGCTGTTATTAGTCCTGATGTGTGTTTGGAAAGCTTCCATCCAATTGACCTTAAGGAACTAACGACAACATTATCTTCATCTAAATCATCAACCTGTATACTAGACCCCATACCTACTAGGTTGCTCAAAGAGGTTTTACCCCTAATTAGAAATCCACTACTAAACATTATCAATCTATCCCTTGTAACAGGTTATGTGCCCCAGTCATTTAAAGTAGCTGTAATTAAACCGCTCCTAAAAAAACCTACCCTAGACCCAGAAGTTTTAGCCAACTATAGACCAATATCCAACCTCCCCTTTCTTTCAAAGATTCTAGAGAAAGCAGTAGCGAAACAACTATGTGGCTTTCTTCAGTATAATAGTCTATTTGAAGAGTTTCAGTCAGGTTTTAGAAAGCATCACAGCACAGAAACGGCATTGGTAAAAGTTACAAATGACCTCCTCACTGCATCTGATGCGGGACTTATCTCTATACTAGTCTTATTAGATCTTAGTGCAGCTTTTGACACTATCGATCATCACATCTTACTACAGAGGATGGAACACCAAATTGGCATTAAAGGATCTGCTCTAAGATGGTTTAAGTCCTACCTATCTGATAGATATAATTTTGTTCATGTTAATGATGAATCATCAAGATATGACAAGGTTAGTCATGGAGTCCCACAAGGTTCTGTGCTTGGACCATTACTATTTACTCTATATATGCTTCCTGTAGGTAAAATTATTAGAAAGCACTCCATACATTTTCACTGTTATGCAGATGACACACAACTATACTTATCAATGAAGCCAGATGAAACCCATCAGTTAGCTAATCTACAGTCATGTCTTAAGGACATTAAAAACTGGATGTTTCATAACTTTTTAATGTTAAACTCTGACAAAACTGAAGTCATTGTGCTGGGCCCCAAACACATTAGAGACTCATTATCCAGCAACATAGTTAATCTGGATGGCATTGCCTTGGCCTCCAGCACCACTGTCAGAAACCTGGGTGTTATCTTTGACCAGGAGCTGTCTTTTAAATCACATGTTAAACAGATTTCAAGGACCGCCTTCTTTCACCTCCGTAACATTGCTAAAATCCGGCACATCCTGTCTCAACAAGATGCAGAAAAACTAGTTCATGCGTTTGTTACTTCCAGGCTGGACTACTGTAATTCTTTATTTTCAGGTTGCCCTAACAAAATTTTAAAAACTCTTCAGTTAATCCAAAATGCAGCAGCGCGTGTACTGACTAGAACTAATATCAGAGACCATATTTCCCCCATACTGGCTTCTCTGCACTGGCTCCCCGGTTAATTTAGAATAGAATTTAAAATCCTTGTTCTCACCTACAAAGCTATTCATGGTCAGTCACCATCTTATCTTGAACAGCTCATAGTACCCTATCGCCCATCCAGAACCTTACGCTCCCAGGATGCAGGGTTATTGGTGATCCCAAGAATTTCCAAAAGTAGAATGGGAGGCAGAGCTTTCAGCTATCAAGCTCCTCTCCTGTGGAACTATCTTCCAGTCTTGGTACGGGAGGCAGACACACTCTCTGATTTTAAGAGTAGGCTTAAAACCTTCCTTTTTGATAAAGCTTATAGTTAAGGCTGGCCTATCTAGCCCTTAGTTATGCTGCTATAGGCTTAGGTTGCTGGGGGAACACTCCATGATTCACTGAGCTTTCTTCTCTCCCCCCTCTGACTCCGACTCCTTCTCTGCTCCTGTAAATGTCCATATCCTTACACTAACTTTACTTCTTCCCCGGAGTCGTTGTGCTTTACCATCCTGCAGGTTTTTCTAGGTCGCGGTGGGAGGTGCTGCTGTGGTCCTGCCTGATGCCCCCTGGCCACATTAGGAAAGGAGATCCTGTGACTTGGATCCTGTGACTTGGATCCTAGGCTGGATTTCCAAGTGCAAATCGGGACCCACAGATCACAATGGCTTCTGGATCAATAGACTACGCCTACTTCTGGACCACTACACCTCACATATCCCTGGATTTACAGATTCTACATACTCTTGGACTCAGCAACACCCAGATCTTCCTACATGGAGTACAATGACTCCTGGACCAACAGAGTCCACCTGCGTCTGGATCACTAGACTTTCCATACATCCGGACTCATAGAATCCACAGACTCTGGGACTCATGGATGTTTTATGCATTCTAAATGAACTGTTGTTATCATGTTTTTGTGTTCTGTACAAGTGACATTTATTGCACGTCTGTCCGTCCTAGGAAGAAGGATCCCTCCTCTGTGGATCTTCCTGAGGTTTCTTATTTTCCCTGTTTAGGGTTTTTTAAGTTTTTCCTCACCCGGTTCAAGGGTCTAAGGGCAGAGGATGTCACATTTGTACAGTTTGTCAAAGCCCAGTGAGATAATGTGTAAATTGTGATTTCGGGCTATACAAATAAAATTTGATTTGATTTGATTTGATTTTCTAGTCAATTTTGACCACTCAAAGCACTTTACACCACAGGTTTTGCATTTACCCATTCGCACACACATTCAGACTACCTCGCAGGGTGCCACCTGGTCATCAGGAGCATTAACCATTCACATATTCATACCCTGATGGCGCAGCATAGGAGCAATTTGGGAATCAATGTCTTGCTCAAGGACACTTAAACATGTTGAATGGGTTGGGATTGAACCAGGAACCCTCTGATCACTGGCGGAACGCTCTACCATCTGAGCCACAGTCGCCCGCCCACATAATCAGGAAGGCACGAGGAAACATCAAAGAGCAGTCTTCTGAATTACATACATACAATGTACATGTGGCATTTTCAAATGAGCTCCAGGTCTAAAGGGGACGGTGGCAGGGGAAGTCCTTAAAAGGCCACCATGTTACATTTTGTTATTGTGTCTGATGATGCAATGATGCTGCTGTTAGTCCGCTGGCCACCCTGCTTCTTTGCACTTTGAAGTTTCTGCTCCATTTCTTGGGAGGACGAGAGAGACAGAGGTAGGAGAGGATTACAGTGAGGACAGAGAAGAGAGAGAGAGTGGAAAGCAGAGGCAAGGATGGAGTGTCAGAATGGTGAGACCTAAATCACAGAAAGTACTGTCAGCATTGGTGTACTGAGGCCACACGATCTGATCAAAAAAGTTTTAAGAATTACCAGTTGTTTCACTATTTCTGAAAATAAGAATATATTTTTTTTAAATTTCAGTGCTTCACTGTGATGCTTTGTCAAAGCACCAGCAAGACAGCACATATTTGTATTTTTTTTGATAAACTATGCAGCCATATTGTAAATTGACATTAGCAGTCTGATTAATGTCTAACACCTGTATTAGTGATGCTAGGCTGGATTCATGTTTGCCTTGAAATGCAGTTAATCTCCTACAGGTTCAGTTAAAGTGCTGCTTCTATGAGTCTGATTAGCTTGCTTCTATTCAATAAGGCTGTTTTTTTCAACTCTTTAAGAAGAGAGTACAGCACTAGCTTGTATTGTGTAAACCGCAGATCTGTTAAGACTGAAACTTCCAAGCTCAAGTATCATGAAAAATAAAATAAACAAAGAAAATGAAAATAAAATCCTTCCACCCATACGTTTGGGAACAGGAATTGGGCCAACATCACTGTCCTCTAGAGGATATGAGACAGAACATGCAATCGCAGTGACCCTGATCTCTTAACTTTAACATCCTCTCTTGTTGTCACTGACCATTGCTCAGGAAGAGCCTGACTCAAACAGACAGCCAACTAACTGTCAAACTAATTAAACTAAGTCAGAGCTATTAAAGAGGCTATCACTGTCTTGCTTGGGGGATGGATGGAGAGAACTGTTGTAAAGTGCTTTTTCAACAGCAATTCCTTTTCAGTTTCTTTACAGACTCTGCAGCAGAAATTGCTTTATTGGATTTGGATTTGCTGTTTATCTGCATAGAAATAAATCTGACAGAATGGGTGGAATGTATGTAGCTTGGATGATGCTGCAGCAACAGCACACAGCCAAGTTCCTTTGTCTGACAGGGTTGGGGGAATGAAAACACTGCATTCCACTGCTCTGTGTGTTAGTGTGTGTGGACATAAACGTAAAGGATGGAAGGTTCATATGTGATATGTGTGTGCCTTCTATCACACACAGCTAACTGTGAAGCATACTTTGGAGCGTGTAAGAGATTATCAAAGTCAACAACATTCAACACAGATTTACTTGGGTCATTTATCGCTGATGCACTTCATAGGCCTGGCAGTGCTACCTCAGCATATATAACTCAGCTTTGCATCAATGCAGAGGTCCAAATAATGTGTGTGCTTCAAAGAATTTAAAGATGCCATCAATCTACCAATTCCTCATTTATCTCAGCATTTACTTTGTAGATATGTAAAGGTAGCTTTCACAAGTGATCACAACAGAACAAAAGTGCCTGAAAGCATCAAAGGAATCACAGTGAGACAATTTCAAACGAAATCTTCCAACAGGTCCCCGTGTTCGGTGGTTAGAAGTGTAATGCACTGACAATTTGACTAAATTTTGTTGAGAAGGAAGACCATTGAAAAAAAAAAAAGATCAAAAGATCTTTCATTGATCATTTGCTCTCATTGTTCCTCTAAATTTTAAAAAGTACTCAGTGGGACCAATGGTGAACTGTCACAAACTGTAAAAAACACACCTACACTACTTAACATTTAGGCTGGTTTGTGCCTGGCTCTACCCACGGTTTCTTAGAATTTAAACACTAATACCCACAACACATGATGCTTCTATGCATGACTGTCAATGTTAAAGTGGCTCCCCGGTTGCTTTCACACATGGAGTTTGGCAACTGAAACATGACACGTCATCACTTTCTCCCATTGTACAAAAATGAAAAATCCAAAATATCTTTGATGCAACAGCCATCCCGTGCTGGAGACGTCACTTGGACCCTACGCAGTAACGACCAGGAAGCTGAGGCTCGGATTTCAATTGTAATTGACTGTTGGTGAGTGTCATAACGGTAGTAAAACCAATGGAGGAAAAAAACGCCAGGTGACTGTCACCAAAACAATGAACTCACAGTTTCGGATTAAAAAATCTGTGTATGTACAGACGGGCAGCAACCACTTCTTGGTCCTACTGCAAAGGTAAAAATTGAAATGGCTAGAAGCAGCGATTTTCCACATGCCTGTGTGAAAAGGCCATTATTAACTTAAAATGAATGAACTTGCAAAAGGTGTGAATGACAAGGAAAAGCTCCTAAATCACAGACCTATGATGTACCTCTTTTCCTCTTGTACACAACAACTAATTTAAATGTAGTTGTAAGAATACCACAGTCTGTGAAACGTTAACTTGGTCATTTTTTCCATTTGGAAAATAAATTTTGCAATGCTCTCATGCACAGCAACTACATTTTTGGACTTAAAAATCACTGCTGAGGCTTTTACACAATATGAATTTTTGTTTGAAAAAAAAAATTGTAAGGGTGAATCGGATCTCAATCCTCAAGGAGAATATTTGTGAGTCACGCTGTGGCAAGAATCGTACAGCCCTACTTTATGGTCTGAACCGGTCTGAACCAATCTGAATCGGTTAGGCATGACGGTATCCAAAAACACTGTCCTTCAAGTGTGTCTTTCTATGCTGACTGACATACTCAATGCTGTCGGATCACAAACCATGACAAATGTGGTCACCATCTGCCATGGACATTTAAAATATTAAATGTGGATGGATTTTGGGTGACAAAATCAATACCGTAGCCATGTAGCTGAGCAGCAAATCAAAAGTGACAGCGTGATGAAGCCTTTGTAAAACCTCTTCATCCACTCATCAAATCAGGAGAGGGGCTACAGAGATTAACATGGTTATTAGCAACATACATATGCATGTCGAAGCTGGAAAATAATGCGTTGCATACCATGGATGAGTCACTTTGGCTCACTGAGTATGATTAACATGGAGGATTATTTATTTAATCGGCCTGAGAAGAAGCCACACCGTTGTATTGGTCCGACCAAATGCCTTTGCAAAAATGGCAGTTAGTCTCAGGTGCCAGTCAGTGAAATTACCACATCCATCCATTCTCTACTGCTTATCCTGTTAAGTGCCGCGGGGGGGGGCTGAAGCCTATCCCAGTATCATCTGGCAAAGGCGGGGTACACCCTGGACAAGTCGCCAGTTCATCGCAGAGACAAACAACCATCATAATTAGAAGTATGTAGGGCTGAATGGTATGGAAGTAATATATTCACAATATTTTTCTTCTTATACATCATTATCAATATTCCTAATGATTTTTGCCAGTTTGAAGAGTATCTGGAGAATAAAAAAACAAAAAAACAGATATTTAATTTTGTATATAGTTTACATAAAAAAAAAAGGAAAAAAATGTATACGACAATGATATAATTTTAATGGGCAAATGGCTTGGTTTTAAATATAATTAATGATAAATGACTATATTAAAATTTTCCCCTACCAAAAACTGATTTATCTGTATTCACAAAACAAAGTAGCTAGCCTCAAAACTTAATATCAAAATAACACATTTGGAATTGGTGGAGTTCATAATATGCCATGATGATAATTCAATCATATCAATCAGATCTCTGGAAAGCTTTTTACTGCACATACAAATATACATTTTTTATGACCAGGTCTACATGTCGCACAGTCCTGAGCTTGAGAAACTTCAAAATCGAAGACAATGGATAATCAGCAGTCGTCCTCTCTCACTCTGCACTCTTTAATCTACATCTTTATCTCATAAACACTGTGCACAGACAGCTGAGGGACACATTAGATTTCATGATAAAAGGGGGAAACACCGGTTTGTTACCCTCAGGAAGAATGCATTGTTTGTGTACACTGTGCTTTGCAGAGGACTGTAGATTAGAAGCTCACTGATAACTGGGAAATAGAGACTTTAGCTGAAGTTGAAGCAAAGTTGCCTTTCTACACTAACTCAGAATTTTAGGGAATGTTAGAAAGTTTGAAATAGGTTTCCCTGCCAGATGGTAATGATGGTCAATTAATGATAAAATTGGAGAGAAAGCACAACACTAGGAACAAACAAGGAAGCAAAAGATCAACACAGTGGAATTTTTGATTGAGTTGCTATTGAAACAAAGCCCTTTTAAATAACATTGACACAAGACGGGGTCCTCATGAACTTTCTCGTCCTGTTTGCAGTTGACAAGTCATGAACAGCAGGAGAGAGCCGAGAGACAGATTGGCCAGAGACATCATAAACAAGATAAATCCAAAATTTAAAAATACTGGCAACTTGACAGTAGCATTAAATGCTACAAGTAGCCTCCAAGTTTGTTAGTGATTATTTGTGATTGAATTAAATGTAATCTTGAAATTAATTGATTAATTTTTGAATATCTCCTAATATACTCCTATGGTGTTTGTGATGTGACAAAAAAGTTTATCAAATATTCAAAACAACAGAAAATCAATTGCACTGATTTATCGGCTCATTATAAACATGCCCAGACATAACCAGTGGCTGATAATACCCTGTTTTTTTTTTTTTTCATTAATATTGCTGCTGCTGCTTTAAAGACCGTCTCTGATCCATTTTCACAGAGAAAATAATTATCCAGTCCCGACAACCTGTTGGGGTAGGGTGTAACGTTAAACGTTTCCTTAACACTAAAGCGTATCAATATCAGTATTAGTTATTAGTCAAATTGTTACTTAATTTATAAGTATCGGTCCAAATATCTATTTTTGTGCATCCCTAGTAATATACAATGCATTGTTGCTTTTTCTTTGTTTTTTCATCATTGTATTTAATACAAATCACTGGATATCTTTGGAAAGTATAATGTTGGAAAAAAAGCAATTGATGTTGAGGAAAATGTGGTGCTTGTTTTCTATAAGGGGCCCGGTGCGGGTAAATAAATCTCCACTTTTTGTAAAAAAAAATATTTTAAATCATTTGATATCAGAGTTTAAAAAGTGTGGTATGGGTACATTCAGAAATCTCAAAATATCTCAGAAATTTTTTTTTTTTTAGAATGTTTTAACACTACTCTCAGGTAAACAACTGCAGCCAATGGGAAAGCAGAGCATCTTCATATATTCATTTCTCATTTGAGTCAATAGCAGGGAGTGAATCTTTCTGGGACTGGACCCCCTGCCCTAAATATTTAAAATGTTTCCCTGGTCCAACACAACAGCCTGTCATCAAACCTAAAAATGATTTATTTCATTTGAATCAGGTGTGTTGGAGCTGAGAAACAAGTAAAACATGCGGGGTCACCCCAGGACAAGGTTTCACAAACATTAAATTAGGGACACTATTCCAAAGTACTTTGCCATTTAGCTTTAACATTTAAGTTACTACAACCTGGGCTGTTTGGCTGAGATTTCAGTTGCATTCATCTTAATTACTATGTGCTTAAAGCAAGTGTGTGTAACACACAGCAACCCAACCTTTTTTAACACAAAGTGGCTCTGTCCTGTGTGCACCCGGATACACACTTTCATTGTGCATTGTCACTGACACAGCCAACAGCAGGTTATTTGTTTGAGCTTCTATGTGGTCTATTCACTCACCATGCAATGCATTCAAAGGAAGTTCAACTGTGTTAACAGTAAACAGGTTTTTGACAGGTGCTATTTCCACACCACAATGGACTGCTTAAGGTGCAAACAGGATCAGGCTTAAAAAGGAATATATTAAAACATGCAAATTGGCTCAGTAAACCACAGTAACTCATTGTGATAATTTTCAATGATTTGGCCTCTGTGATCAATTTCAGGATGAGTTCTCTGATACACAAGCAGAAATACACAAGCACTTGTCTTTGCACATCAAATGAGTGCATGCAAGACATGCATTGGCTTGCTTCAGTGATTTCTCAGAGCAGAATTAGTGGCTGTGCAGTTTTATGTCAGGCAGGTTTGGAGAGGAATGCAGGACTGGCGTAATCCATTCTTGGTTAATTTTTTCTATTGTCATGGAGTCAAAATACTGATCAAACAGCCCTTTCACTAACAGCAGATAAGACCTTCAATGTTTAGCCACAGAGTCCCTGCATTGGTGTCCTGGAAGTCACCTTGTAGATTCTAGTCAGGCAATGTAATGTTTAACTTTCTTCCTTCTTCACAATCAGTGAGGAAAAACAAACTGAACTCCTGACCATCGCTGTGTAAATCGTAATGTATTTTGACCAGCTGCTGTTCTAAATCTCTGAATCTTAACTTAACTACATGCACCTGAAGCATAAGGAAAAACTATCAGAGAAAAACAAAAGGCAGACTTGCATTACATCATTTGATAGCCCTGATAGCACACTTCATTGATACCAAAGTGGAGAAGATTAGCCTGCCAATAATGAAAATGGTGACAGAGATACCCTCCCATTGTGGAAGGAGAAGGCTTCTGCAAGCTGATGGTGTTTGTTAAGCCCAAAGATGTACTAGGACAGCAGGGATATTTTCAACGTGTCATCAAGGTGGCTTTTACTACAGACTCATAAACAGCTTTCACCATGAGTCATATGTTACCATTGCTTGCCATTTCATTCAGAGCTGGAATTTCAAGAACACTGCCCTACAGACCCAGTACTGATGACTGACACACTGTAAAACATAGCAGACCACATTAAGGCAGTTGTTGAGGAATGGGGCATGTTTTGGAAGGCGTGTGCTGGTGTGCATTTTAAATATTGTTGCCTATTTATTTACATAAATGTTAAAGTATTATATAGTAATGTTGTCTTTAAGCCATGTAGTCTGCTATTTAGTAACTGGTAGGCTAGGTCAGGGAAGTCTGTGACTCCATGTCTGACTGGAAACACAAGTGAAATAAATGTTGATTGCTTTTCAGTCAGACATGGAGCCCCCATGCATTTACAGTTTTACAGTAAAATTATAATTTACTAATAATAGATAATAATTGACTACTCATTGATAAAGTAAAGCGAGAACTGAAATAGCTGAAATTGCCCTTTCCTATTTAAGATGTTACCTGCAGAACTGACACTGAGTTGCTTGATATAAAAGACATGATCAAAATCTCACTGGACTACATAATATTATTACTGATATTATACATTTGGCTTAAAGGACTGATGTGAGATGTTGAGTTTCATTTCTAGGTCTTCAAATACTGACGCTTTTGAATAGCTTGGAAATGAGACTAAAAATGTAAAAAAAATATGTTAGAAATTATACTTTTGAATTTAGCTTCTGAAATGTAAAAATGGCTCAAATATCTCAATCTTGGAGTAACATGACCTTATCACCCAGAGATATTTGGACAAGGGTTCAAATGTCATGAACTTTCAGACAACCCAAATGTGAGTGGTTTTCATAACAACTCGGCACTTCACAATACCACCATGGCTGAACCAAAGGGTCAAAGATTTGCAAAGAGGAATGCTTCCTCACTCTGTGGCAACATAATGGTGATTTCCAATGACTGTGGTGGCAATCACCTGAAAGGCCAAAAAGTATTTGTTTTCCATCTCTGGCAAGCATCGTGGCTGAAATCATCATTTGTCATCATTTTCAGCTATCAGTCATTTTTACAAAATGACTGATAGCACGAATCACAGAGTATTGAGTACACCCCATAATGAAAATAAAACAAAAAAAATAATAGGCGTGGGACTGCAGACAGTGTTCAAAGCATGGTTCCTGATAACAGTAGGCCTGATGCAAACATTTCTTAACCATGCCCCCAACAGACAGACTCTTACAAAACATCACCAGACAAGAACATGATTATGCATAGAATGATGCAGGTGTGACAAAACTGAGAACATAACCTCAACTACAGCACCAAAAGAGGTTTGGTAAGTGAGTACTGTGGGAGGTACTCAGTCACTGGCATTTTGAGAAACTCAACAATTGTTTAGTTTCTTCTAAATTACTTGTGAATTCGCAGAAAATGGCTTATTTCTTACCATTTAACTGACAACACACATTAGATGTGGATTTGGAAGGTGGTCACTATCAAGACAAAGAGTGCCGGCATACTTTAACTGTGACAACACTTCCAGCTCTTCCTCACTCACCCCGAACACACTAAAAACAGTGGGTACAGTGTTTCATTCAGTAATGATTTTTTGTGCTCAATTTTGTGCACAAAGCGTAAAGCATCTAATTTCTAATGTGCACTCATGCATTGCCACCATTTAAAATACAGTACACACTCACCTATCAGTCCCCTAATTGTTTCCAGTGGGATACGTCAACTAAATTCAACATGGCTAACCAAACATCCAAACCTCGGCACCACAGCTATGTCTATACATTCTTGAGTGATAGAATTGCAGTTTTTACTTTTCTCATTTCAGTTGCACATAATTAGGAACACCAAACATTGTATCGTAGATTTCCATTAGAAAAGTCTGAGAAAAATATGTGCTGTTTTTTTTAACATTTGCTTTGTATAGTATATTAGATGTAAATAAATTTTAATGTTTAGAGTACACCTTTAAAAAATTCTGACAGTCTAACTGAGCAATTGTGACATGAAATCTATTTAAGTTATCAGAACTATTTGAGAACTTTTGATTCAGCTTACAACAATAGTGTAAAATAAATAATGACATCTTTCTATGAATGCAATATATTTAAACAGTCCTACTTACTATCATTTCAAAACAAGCTACACATGACCCTAATGATAGAAGAGTTCATTGCAGTTCTGTTTTATTAAAGTGCACCAGCTTTTACTGTATTTGAGTATCATGGCTTTTCAGCTTTTGAAATTTACTCATATTCAATTCCACTGCAGTGAATGGGATTAAAGAGATTGTTAATTTTAGACTACATTTTATGACAAAAAAGAAATGTATGACAAAAAGGAAAAAAGGCTAGGAAATTGCTGGAAAGCTAAAACATTATCATATCAAAGGCAGCCCAGGTCTGCCTTAGTTGTCTTTTTACATTATTACCGTCACAACCATATACTTAGTTATACTTCATATAATAATGCCGGATAAACCTGCTTCAAGGGACACTCACCAACTAAACACATAAAAATTAGTTCAATGAGCGCTACAGTCAGAACCACAAAAGTTCTGAGGATTTAGAGAATATTTCTAAAGTCATAGTAATGTTGAAATGATTGACTTGGTTAGGGAAAAAATACTTGTTAAAAATCTGCGGCTATGGAATTTAAAAAACATGGTCATTTACCAGGCCAGGAGGACCTAATTAAAGATTAAATTAAAGGTGGATTTTCTAATGTTGTGTCTGCCGCATTTTTAAAGCATGACTCACAGTAGGGAACAAAAAAAAGGCAAAAAATCTCAGGTTTTGGTGCATTTGTGTCTTAATTTTTGAGTCTGTCCCTTATCTGTTTCCCAACTTTAGATGAAGTAAAATACTAAATTGGGGGACTAGCCCTTTAAGATACAGGCACAAAAACATAACCAGAGAGTCATGGAGGGAATAAGCGTCATAGAATTGCAAATTATTCCATTTTCGGCTGCATTATTAAGATATCATTTTCCACTAAGAACAAACCACTCCAAGAAAAGCTCTACCTAACACAGAAAATCGGTTTGTGGTCACTGTCTTGTGATCTGTTTGTTTCTATCTTTGTTAACGTGATGTTGAATAAACACCATGAAGCATGGTCTGTTCGTGCAATTTGTAAACATTGTAAACTAGAGCCAAAAGTGATGTACTTAAAATTGCTTCTTTTGTCCAACCAACAGTCAAAGGCCCAGAAGATTTTCTGCATTATTGAAAGTAACAAGCAAAATTTAAAAAATGTGAAACAAAAAAATTTTTGAGATTTTTGTTGGACAATGACTGATATTAATTAGCAATCATTAAAAAAAACTGGCAACTAACTTTTTTTTGATGAACTAAAATACAAAAAATTACATAACAGTGACGGGTTTGATGATACACTCAACTCAGGAGACAAGATGAGATTTTAACATTACTCTTAAGAGAAAGTCAATGATGAAATATATGCCTGGAAAAATAATCTTTTTGATTCACAAAACAGTGCAGGTGCGTATTTTGTAACTGTCCCAGACAGCACATGACCAACCTTCAGCATTTAAACAAGTTTACAATAATAATAAAGTTTATTTTAAAATTTTTAAATTTTCAGTCACAAAATTCTTGTAGTTGAAATAATTTGAGTTCATGTTTTAACACTGAAGCAACAAACAACATGGATGTAAAAATTAAGAAAAATAAAATTCCCATAAATCAACGTTGAAATTTTAAGTAATATGTAAACATCATGTAATTTCCTCAGCTTTTGAAATTACTATGCATCATTTAATCATTTTATCATATTTTAAAAATAAATTTTATTTGCTTTGCAAGACTTCGAAAACAATGTTTATTCACTTTGCACAATCAAAACCAAATTCATCAGTGAATCAACCTTTGTCATTGATGTTGATTTACCCATAAATAAACACTGAAATGCCAACTGGGGTGTATGCATGAACTATGCATGGAGGAGTCGTCAGAATCCCTCATTTTCTACCACAGAAAATGGCTTCAAATCAGCTGCAATGAAAATGCCAATGTCTCTCGTTACTACCCTGTCTAAAGCATTTGACTGTGAAAATTGAGTTGCAGAGGCATTTACTATTGCATAGTTCTTGTGTTAGCCATGGTGTAAGAGAATGTTTTCCTACAGTGCTTACAGAATTTTTGTGTCTTGTCTGCCTCTCTGTCGCTGTTTATTTATTCACCGGGTACGAAAAATCCTACCACACAATTTAAAAGTGATTTTAAAGTGGCTGGGGCATCTTCAATGCTAATATCGTCAGACTCCAGCTTCATACGGACTGCAGATGGACTGCTTCTTGTTCGTCATGTAACAGAGTAGACAAAGCAAAGGTCATGAATAGATAGGGTTAGTGTTAGTGAACAGTTTGAATAGGCCTATACCCTGTGAGACAGCTTTTCCTTTCAAGAAATATTTTCATCTTTTTTTTTCATTTCATCACACCCCTAGTAACAGTTATTGGTTGGGTTTAGGATGATGACTGTTCATTGCCAATGACTGGCAGCCATTGTACTTTGGGGGAGGGGAGGACAGTGTAGAGCCTCTGCTTGGCCGGCATAGTGGTATTGCTGATGGATGTTTAACAAAGATGCTAACAACAACACAGTGTTTTTAACACTGAAAATTGATAAGTTATCATAAATTCATTATTACGAATTTATTTTTCACATTCTTCAAAAAACAATGCAGGCTGGATTTTGAAACTTCTGTAAAGTATATGAATACACTGCAACACTCTGGAGATAACAAACAGCATTATCTGAAATGATCAAATACTAAAATGAGATGGCCACAAGGCAGTGTTGGGCCCCACACCTGAGTGATCCTCCCAGCCCCCAACTATTTACAACCTTTTACACCTTGGTGCTAAATACCAGACACCTGGAAACGAGAAACATGCAAGCGAGATCCTCTCTTCTCTCTTTGCTCTCCTCGGAGCTGGAGCCACAGAGCTCCTGCTGATGACTCAACAAGCTAAAATTTGGCCAGCAGCAGCAACCAGGCCTGCAGGCTAACAAAAGGGGGCTACTGAATAGTTCAGCACAACTGCTAACTCTGCAAGGAGCAAAGGAGCGACCGGTTTCCTCCAGCACCAGGAGTGAACAACAAGAACAGCATTCTCCACGAGAATTCCTTGCAAGAGCTTCAACTTGGACTCTCTATCAAACAGGGATCACTTCACCAGCAGAACATTTTTAAAGGACTGGTAAAGTTGACCTGGGCACATCAATTCAGCAAAGCACAGCTAAAAGGGTAATTGATGAAAGTATTTGTCTTGCATTATTCAATGGTAGGGCGGCAGAGTGGTGCAGTGGTTAGCACTGTCGCCTCACAGCAAGAAGGTCCTGGGTTCAATTCCTGGATCAGGGCGTTTTCTGTGTGGAGTTTGCATGTTCTCCCTGTGCCTGTGTGGGTTCTCTCCGGGTACTCCAGCTTCCTCCCACAGCCCAAAAACATGCAAAACTGGGGTTCAGGTTAATTGGTCACTCTAAATTGCCCGTAGGTGTGAATGTGAGTGCGGATGATTGTTTGTGTCTATTTGTCAGCACTGCGATGAACTGGCAACTTGTCCAGGGTGACCCCGACTTTGCGTTGACCCCCGCGACTCCTAACAGGATAAGCGGTAAAAATGGCTGGATGGATGTTCAATGGTATTGTTGTAACTGTAGTCGGGTTATTAATAAGTGGATTAGCCACAATTATAAATTAAGGTTACTTAGCTCACACATACTCTACTAAACTAACCATCTTCCTTCTAACCAAGCACCATGTCCTCACAGCTACACAACACTAGCTATGTTTACATGCGCAAGATTTCTTAACCTGATTAAAAATTTGAGGGATTAGAAATTCTGAATCCGCTGTTTATATGGACGCTAAATCCAATAATCCGATCATGACGTGCGTATACATGCACCAAGCTTTAATCAGAATAGCAGCGTTTTGACATGCGCAGATTTATCGGATTTCCTTTAAATAACCACCGAAGAAGAAGTACTGCCTGTGCTGTAAACAAATCCCAATGTGCCTACAATTTGCACTTTCGCGCTTTCCCCTGCAATTTAAATTCGGCACTCTTAAAGAATGGACCTGCGCAGGTTCTGAAAGTCCTACTTGTGTTTCCACTGTTCCCTGTGATCAAGCTACAGGCTCAGCAATGCATAATGCTCCTGTGTTACAGGAGGAGGACATTAGCGGCACACATGCGCAGTGAGGGTAATTTTACCCCAAACAGGAAGTCGGGATCGGTATAAGTGTGTACATGGATGCGGTTCAGAATAAGGATCAGCATAAACCATCGCTCTCGATCGGAATATAATTTCTTTCCAGATGAGCCGTATCAGATCAGAATCTTCCAATTGACGTGTTTACATGAAGCATTTTTATTCTAATCAGCCCTTTATTCCGAAGATTTTTGTCCATGTAAACATAGCTAGTGTCTTGACACATGCAGGGACTCAACCAGCAAGTGGTCT